>OW285240.1:16023226-16608226 GCA_935421215.2 Melolontha melolontha | reverse complement strand
ATACAAGGAATGCAGCCATATTAAAAAGGGTAAGTAAAAATTGCAAAAATGCAATTTTCATGTTTTAGATAATCTACAATATTAGGTGTTTCTAGTACGGATGGATTTTACTGATTCTTACCATTTTGGCAGTAATAGGAGCTATTGTTAATTTAATCAAAGGAAATGACAATCCAGATGCGGAAGAAATGGAGCGCTACGTTAACATCATTTCATGGATAAATATCATGATTCAGGTACGTTAAAAGTGAGAGCATGTAATATAAAAATAATATATTTTCATTATCGCATTCTAAAAGCATTGTTTCTACCCCCTCTGTCTCAAAAATACACAATATCTTAATTTTGACTCAATTAGTAAGCCATCCGTCCGCAGTTTCATTTAAAGTATCAATCGTCCTAAATAACAATTATTCATTAACATTTTGGAAGCTGAGTTCAAAGCCTGACGGATTACCAAGAGTTGTACCGGATTGCTAATTACACAGACACAACTCGAAGAGCCGAAAACTTCTTAAAAACGATTGTACCCCAGAATACAGTATTTATTCGAATTTATTATTTACGAGGGATGTTTCAAAAGTTCTGAGAACTGTGCTCTAATTAAATTAGGCAGAACTTACAGGCAATGCCATTGATGCAAGACAAGTCTTGACATGTTTATGCTGCTACTCAGTGCAATATCGTTCAGTCTGATTCAGATGTTCGACCGATATGGACACAATTTTGTAGCACTATTTGTGTAACCATGGAAGACGCGGCTAAATCTCGAAGAGCAGTAATTTTCTTTTTGTGAAAAGAGGGTGTGAAAACTCCAGAAATTATTAAAAGTCCGCAGAAGTGTTTAGTAAGTCTGAAGAATCTAAAAGTACTGTATATTGGTGGATCGATCGTTTTAAAGGTGCTAGAAGATCATTAGACAATCCGCGCAGTGGTCGACCGAGTACGTCGATAAATGAAAGAAACATTACTGCCGTGGAGAACCTACTGAAAGACGTCAGACGAACTAATATTTCTCAAATTATTGTACGCCTAGGAATAGGTACACGACTTCATGAGATCTTACATGATTGTTTGGGGGTTAGCAAGGTTTCAGTCCGCTGCGTGCCAAGGCTGTTGGAACCGGAACAGACACTCAACAGGTCTGACACTTATCGTCAACTTCTAGAGCTGTGAGCCCGTTATGGTGATGAATTTTGGCAATCGATAATAACCACTGACGAAACGTGGATTCCTTATTTCAATTCTTTCTGTTTATGCACGATGGACCTCCTGTTTATAATGAAAAATATTCAGTCCATAATTACACGGAAGTATACAAACTTCGGTTATATACGACAACTATCCGCGTATACATTATCGATCTGTAAATTGCGATCATTTTCGAGGGTCATGCATTTTACGTATTGGTGTTTTTCGGTGTGTGGTGTGAAAGAGTTAGCGATTTTTTGACTTCACTCACTTTCGTTTGAGATTTCGAAGAGGCTGGTCGTATGAAGATTCAAAACCATTTTGTGTAGTATATCGTGCAATTGGAGACAACTTTTGTTGTTGTTTTTGTTGGTTTAAATCGGATGCCGAGTCTTTTGGCGACAACTTTAGTCGGATCAATACACGCAGTTATCGATATCGGCCCTACAAACATCTAAGATATCTAAGATAGCGTTCATTTTGGAGACCACGTGTTATATTGCACCTTTATCGCTACAGGTATTAAACTATCGCCAATGTAAGCTACCGCTAAAAATATTAAGCTACCATTAACCAGTTTCGAGCTACAATATATTTCATGTCCGTCTGGATGTGAACAGAAAATTTCTACCGGAATTATGCAGCAAGAGAATCGCTCACGTGGTCGGATTCTTAAGCGGAGAATTGCCGTACGCTGAGGCCTGAAATCGGAATCATCCCTTCAAGGATAGGTTTAAAACGTTACTGTGCCAGTGAGCTGCATTTAATTAAGTTTATTGCCAATTGTTATTTGAAATCTTTGAGGTATAATTAGCTTCTGTTGTCGTCTTTCATTACCTTTTTGCAGCCTGCAGTTCATTTTCTTTTCTGTTTGATAACATTTGTCGACATATTCTTATTTCGTTAATTTTTCTTTGGAAATTATGTACAATTTTCGTTTTCTTAATGGTCTAGCAATAGTAATAACAACCAATTTATTCTGGCACGTCAGATTTTGGAAAACGAATATTGAAAAGTAAATTAAATAATATTAATTAGGTATGATCATTATATGAAGCTGTATGGTATCGTCCTGTTTAAAATGTTTTTGTTTTTACTTTTATTTTATACTGTTCTTCGGCACGTTCTGATGTCAATGTCCAACAATAATCGGCAAGCATTTCACTGTTCTACTTGCCCTGACAATGTCTTTATAAAACGTTTCGCCGTGTTCATCTCTCACGTTGCCAAGGTTCGGGGGAAAGAAATCCAGAGGCTAAAAATATATTTTAAGGCTCATGTTACAGCCCAATTTATGGTAACTTCTAAGAAGTTCATTAATAAGTGCTATATAATTATCAGTTTTTCTGTTTCCTAGGAAATTATAAGTCACATTTTTGAAAGCATTCCAAGCAACACGCTCAAGTCAGTTAAAGTTTCTTCCTCTCCAATCTTTAATCTTTTTGTAGAAGTTTAATTTGGGGATCTTACAAAAATTTCCATTTTAACTCCCGCTGCTTGATAACTTGACACTTGCTTCTTCTGGTTCTTTAACATCATCTTCTTCACTCGAAGCATCTATGAGTCTTAGTATTGGGAAGGCTTTCGAATAAGTTACTGGACGAGTAGCAGACAGCGGACTAACATAACTAATATTTTTCTTATTTTTGTTGGAAAACGTGAAAGTTTTCGTACAGCATAGGTCTTGCAAATGGCATAGCCCTTTTCTTATCGTTAGCCGGCCCCTCAGAGTAAGAGCACAGCGTATACAGCAAATCCTGCGAGAACATGACTTGCCTTGATGTTCAATAGTGCCAATAGCCAAAATAGTGAAAATATAACTTTTCTATTAAAGGTGTAATATTCCGCTTATGCTGGTGGGGTAGTGAATTCTCCACATACATAACCGAAACCATTTGGATTATTTATACAAGTTCGCGACATTATGAAATAAGAAGACGTTCAGCTATCACAAACCGACTTACATTGAATCGAAAGAGCCATGTGTAGCTATTTACCAATTCTTAATTTGATTGGTTCAATAGCAAAAATGGGTGTTGTTTAAGAGCTCTGGCATAGGAAACATGCAAAGACATATTCCAACATGTTCACTCAATATTCTACAGAACAATATATTTAGTAGCATCTTTCTTATATGAAAGTAACTTTGCAATTTTTTAAAATTTAATTCGTTTTTTGAAAAAACTATTTAAGAAAATATCTCAAACTCCTGACGTGATGGAGCAAATTTTAAATACGATTCAAAATTGGCGTGACAAAAGACATGAACTACACGCATTGGTGTATAATAAAACCAAACTGTGTTGATTAATGTAATTAGTCTTAACGCAAAGTGGTAAAACTTCTTCATTGTAGAAGTAATAGTTAATTTGAATTCTTTGTAGACAATAAGGTATATTACAACTTTCACATGCGATAATTAATTAATTTTAACGCTATATAGATAATATAGTTTATTACAATCTTTACTTTTGATCATTAATAATTGACTTTAACGCTTGTGGTCAATATTGCATATTACGCCTTTTACTTTAGATATTGAGCATATAATCCTGTAATTTCTAATTCAATTCTGTTTGTAATAATTTCTTCGTTCATTTTTAATTAGTCAATGTTTCCCAATTATTTATTTGGCTACTGTAGATTTTTAATTGTAAGAACGAGGAGATCTCTGACCTTACCCTTCGCCTTCAGGCATGTACAAGATTACAAAATAATTAATTTAATTCTTGACAGATATGTACAGATCTGTTTTATGTGCAGGGACTGTGTAAATAGTTTTGGAAAAAAGACACAATAAATACTGTTGCAGTATTATGTACCGGTGTGAGTTTTGATCTGTAGTTGTAGCTTTCTTTTTCTTTTTTTTTAGTATAATATGCTTTGTGGGTTGCTATAGCATCTACGTCATCCGTGCGACGTATGACCTCAGTTTATAACTCAACAGTAATTCACGGTGGCGCCCTTTTATTTAATTTTTGATTGTTAGTCACGCAACAACGTTACGAAAGAACCCCGCCGGCTTCACCGAGGGCTTAGTCAGGGTACTGGTTAATTGAATTGTATTTTTATGATTAACTCTCCCACAAAGATAAGTATTTGGAACTCCACCGTTTATCGAGAAACTACCGAAGCCAGTTTTGCAATATTTACTTTTGCTACATTGCTTTTATCCGAAGCGAAACTTATAAACTTCAATCGTTCTGTAGTAAATTATGAAAATTTAGACATACCAGAGTGAGTGGAATAACTTTAACGGATTATGAAGGCAATAGCATACACACGCTATAACGTTATAACCTGTGAGTCGATCCTAGAAGCAGTGAGAAGCGCAGAACGCCAGTAACCGAATTGAACTGGCGCATGCCTAACGAAAAGTTGAACGTTAAGAGCACGCGTAACTATAAAATATATTAACCATGGGCAGAATACCAAGTAACTATAAAATGAAAGAAAAACTATTGATAAGAACTATGGATAAGAATGATATGTGATAAGAACTATTAATAAGGAACTGTTAAAAGAAATGGAAGATATGAAAAATGAAAGATCTAATTCAAGAAATTAAAGAAAATAAAAAGCCAAAAAGAATCCCAAGCCCTAAAAAAAGAAAATAATGTCAGGAAACAAATCAAGGGGTTTTCCGAGAAAATGGACAAAATGAACAAGTACAAAGTTGAACTCGAAAACAACATAGGAGAATGGACAAATAACACAGGCCTGCATAAAATTTGTGATGACGTGATTTTTGTTTGTTAAGCTCAGTTTTTATATAGCAATAACTAATTAAAATACAGTTGGTCTCTACCACTCACAGATTTTCTTTGCACAAAAGAAAAAAATATAAAGAAAATCTTAAAATAGGCGTTTTAATACATTTTAAAATGAAAGTACTACTTCAAATTCTAAGTATTAACCCAAAAATGATTTTCTGTTGTGGTTTTAAAGAAATTTGTTAAATAGGCTCTCATTACCTGATGTAAATCTTTTATTACATGTATTAATTTTGGACAAGATTTCCGGGAATTTTTACCTGCTAAATCCTATTTATTATGCTTTCACTTTATTAGTACTGCGAAGAAGGATTTCAAGTTTATCACTCCAAACAAAATGTATATTTTAATGTCATTTACTTCATTATAGCTCTGAGTGTCGATCAGTAAACAAGTAAAATTAATTTGTCTTTAGTGTTGTGCGTGGTATTTGATAAATAAACATTGCTTAAAAATACGTCTAGCCGGTGTTGCAAAAACAAACCAGATGATTTCTGTTATATTTGTGGATATTTCGTCTTGAAAAAGTTTAAGAGACCAATTGGTGAATTTGTGAAAAATGCATATTATGCTTATTTCAAAATCAAATTAGGAGATCAAGATAAAGATTGGGCACCGCACGTTGTTTGTAAGGTATGTGTAAGACATTTGACCAAAGGGAATAGAAAAAGCTTTCCTTTTGGAATACCGATGGTTTGGAGAGAACCGCAAAATCATCATGAAGATTTCTACTTTTGTCTTTGTGATATTAAGGGGCATAATAGAAAAACTTTGAAACATATTTTGTACCCAAACAATATTAAATCAGCTATCAGACCAGTTCCTCACAGTGATCATGTACCTATACCTATACCCCCCAAAGTAATACAAGAAGATATTGAAACCTCTTCAAATTCCAGCTCCGTACAGATGGATAGTGATTTTAAACCATCAACCTCAGGTCAAAACCAACCTCAGCTATTTTCACAAGCCGAACTGAATGATTTAGTAAGAGATTTGGGACTTTCAAAAGATCTTTCTGAAGTACTGGGGTCTAGGTTGAAACAAAAAATTTGTTGCCCCAGAAACTACCTTCAGATCTTCCTTTAGCTGAATATGACAGAAAAACAACCAAACGAAGCTTTTCTGAAAAACGAAAACGTTTTTTTAAGGAGCATAAAGAATAAATAACTATTTCTAATAGTTTGTATGTGTATATTTTTGTATTTTTTTTAATATAATATAAAACTAGCTTATAAATTAAATAAATCGTGTTTTTTCTATATTTTTTGATTTTATTGGTTTGAAAAATAACCTTACGTGATACAAAAAAAAATAAAAGCAGATTTGAAATCAGCGCTACCCAATTACTAGAAAACAGTTAAAATTTTTAAATCAACATTCAAAGAGTTGAAAAATGCAGGCCTGTGTAATCAAATCCAAGAAGAAACTAAGAGACGTAACAAACGAAAGAATATATACTATCGAGATTTTATCAAGGGAAGAAAGAAAAATCATAGAAATTGCAAGACGAGAGCATTGTAAATCATTAAAACAAATGAAATAAGTAAATCATATTATAAGTTATCCCAAAAATATGTAGCATAGAAATACACAGGAGAGCAACTCAAGCAATAGAAACATGAGAAAGCGAAGGCAGAACAGATATGGAAAAAAATTCAAAGACATCATATTTATAACTGCTAAAGAACTTTGTGGAATAATAGTCATAAACGAAAATAAAAAGCAAACGAGGTGATAAACACAAGAGGTCAAAGAAGAAGTAAAGGGCAAGAAGATAGTGTTGAAGAAATACACGAGAAAACAGATGAAAGACACTATTAATATAAAAATATATCGCGGGAAGAATTCGGAAAAAGCTGGAAGAAGGCAGCAGAGGAAATAAAAAACTATTTTATAAAGTACTGAAAAATATATATGGAAATATAATAAATACAACATAAGACGGAATGCAAAAGAAATCAATACGAAGAAATACTGGAAGGATGGAAAGAATACTAAATAAATAATTATAAAATAATAAATAAAAAAAATTGACCAGAAACTAATGAAGAATCTGGAAAATTAGTAGAATGAAGGGAAACAGAAGAAAGGGAATTGAGAACGTTAAACGAATTAGAGAAAATAATTACGAAGATTAAGAGAGAAAAGTCAACAGAACATGGCAAAATAACCCCAAAAATGTTAAAACACCTTGATAAACGAGGTAAGAAATGCCGATAAAAATCATCAATCTTCGAGAAAAACACGAATATCAAAGGCTTGGTAAACTGGAGCAATAGTCTCCATGAACAAGAAAAGAGATATGAAAAATTTTTCAAACTTCAGGGGTATAACCCTACCAGTATTAGTTCATACAAGTATCCAACATATACGAAAGTGTCGTGGAAACAACATTAGGAATAGTCGTAGAACGATAACTGGACGTAACCCAAACTGGGTACAGGAAAGGCAGAAGTTCACAAGATCACATTTTTACTATCAAACAATTAATAGGGAAGCCACGGGCTAAAAACTAATTAGTATACGTGGCATTCATAGACCTCAAGAAAGCCTTCGACTGAGTACGCGAAACCACTAAAACAAATGAAGTAAGTAAATTAAATAAATTATTCGGAAAATATGTAGCAAAGAAATACACAGAATTAGTAGAACTAACAACAACACAAGCGATATAAAATATGGGAAAGCAAACACAGAGCAGATGTGGAAAAAATCAAAGACATCATACTAACAACTGCTGAAAAAGTTTGGAACAATAGTCATAAACAAAAATAAAAAGCAAACGGGGTGGTAGACACAAGAAATCAAAGAAGAAATAAATTGCAAAAAGATATTGTACAAGAAATACTTATTCGAGAAAACAGATGAAAACCATTGTAAATACAAAGAACAAAGGATTAATATAAAACAACTGGTAAAATAATCTAAAAATCTATCGCGGAAAGAATTGGGAAAAAACTGGAAGAAGACAACAGAGGAAATCAAAAACTCTTTTATAAGGTACTGAAGAATATACGGAAATATAATGAATACAACATAAGACGAAATGCAAAAGGAGTTAATTTCGAAGGTATATTGGAAGGATGAAGAGAATACTTCGATAAATTACACAGGATTAGCAAGGTGTCGTGTGTTCAACGTTGGATCATTTTCTATTGCCTCCAAAATCTCTTCTTCAGCAGCTAAAACGTTTTCAGCACGTCCTGGACCAGTACCTCGGCGTCGAGATTGTAATTCTCCGGTATCGCGATCCCGTTGAACAACTGCTATAAACGTAGGTGCCGACGGTAAATGTCGATTCGGAAATAATTCAGAATATCTACGACGCGCTGCATGACTATTCTGTTGACATTCACCGTAAATCAAAATAATATCAACTAACTCACTATTGGTAAAGTGGTATGCCATTTTATGTTCATACAAAAATATTTTTCAACTAGCAATAAAGTAAACTAACGTCTTATTACTACGAAAAATACCGTTGAACTAATATTTTATCTGCGAAAAATTGCACGCATTGTTTCGCTTGACGTCCCTAAGTATACAAATAAACCAGGCATTTCATTCTATCACATGTACCAAGTAATCTGCAGTCTTACATATTAAACTTGACCCTGACACAGTTTGATATCGTTACGGCCACTCATCGGTTACTGACCTATTATGTATGAAATTTGTGCAGTGAAACTTGAAAACATTGGGCTGTTATAAATTTTTTTTTTGGCGTTACTAGACAACTTTTATTGGAAAAAATTTTACTATTTTATTTGTTGAATTTTTTGGAATATATCCCCAAAAAAAACAAAATGAAACTTCAGTCATACTGTATATAATTTAAACAAAAAAAGGATACGAGCCAGCTTTTGCTCTTCTGTCAAAAATTGTTTTCTAGTACTAGCTGAGTTTCTCAATTCGGAATTTTTAATTCTTCGGCATATGGTCGACGATGAGACAGGGAAATTTGTTAAAAAAGCGGCTTGGCTCGCTACTTCAAAGGAGTTTTGTCTCAATTGGTTCAAAAGTGCTTCGTCTTTTTCGGCAGTGGATATTTTGGAACGCCCCGATCTTTTCTTTCTAGTGATTGCTCCTTCTTGATCCCATCTTTTTTGACCGTCTGCACAGTGCTTTTAGCAATATTATAATGCCAAACTATTGTCCGTATCGACCATCCGTCTTCTAATTTGGAGAGAATTAAAACTGTTTCATTTTCACATAATAGGAACGACTTAAACCATACAAAATTAGGTGTACTCAATTTCATCGAAATTAACTCTTCCTTCTCATCGTTCTTCAGTGGTCACTAATTTTTCGATCGACAACCTTTTTCTGTAGGTCTACATCCCCAAATTCGCTAAATATAATTACGCGGGATTATTTTTAAATCCATTGGCCGTGAAAGAAAACTGATTTACTTTGATTTTACTTTGTTTGGCAGCAAAAATGTCAAAACTTTTTATACGTCAAACATTCGATAACTACAGTGTTTTCGTATACAGTAAAAATGCGCTTACAGCGAACATATAGCAATAGGGAAATAGAAGTGGGGATGCAAGTTGGTTGGTCGCTGGACAGATCGGCTGTTACTGGATTTATGTCAGTTGTGCTATTTTGAAGTCTGTCAAATTGAATAATCGCGGGCCACTTACTTCTCCTATCATAAAACGTCAATCACATAATTTTGTATATTCGCAGTCAGCGCGTTCTTACTGTATATGTATTTAAGATATGTAGGTATGCCGTATCATATATAGATTTTAAAAAGTTGTTATTGTTCGTGTCCTATTTATTTTTACTAGATTATGTAATAAAAACAAAATAAATCAGCAAACTCCTAAGTTATATTATTTTATTTGTTTATCTTTATTATTTGTTTCAGATTCTATGTATTGTCCTAACCTACGGTTTATATAAAGCTATTTCAGGATAGCCAAACTGACCGCCAACATATTCGAATGTATAAATATACTTTTTGTTTCTACTTTTTTCCATGACAATTATTTGTTAAGTTTTGTATATTAGTTTAAATTATAAGAATTTTAAATTATAATTTAAAATTCTTTGAAAAAGGCAGTAATTGCCGAAGATTTGAATTATTTTAAATATGTATATACATATTAAAGTAAAACGAACCTCAAATATCGCCGGTATATATATATATATATATATATATATATATATATATATATATGTTTTCTTTCAGGTTTCCGCGGGTAGTAGTATGTGTTGTAACTGGATTCCGGGTTTTCTTCCGCGCTTCCACTGTTTGGTCTTTGTAAAGACCGGTGCTGGTTTCTGGACGACGTTTCGGCAAAATCACATTTGCCATCTTCAACATATATATATGTTAAGTTTACGACTAACCAAAAGCAGAAGCAGACAGTTATCGCAGACCTGAAGATGGCAAATGTGATTTTGCCGAAACGTCGTCCAGAAACCAGCACCGGTCTTTACAAAGACCAAACAGTAGAAACGCGGAAGAAAACCCGGAATCCAGTTACAACACATACTACTACCCGCGGAAACCTGAAAGAAAAAAAAATTTATATATATATATATATATATATATATATATATATATATATATATATATATCGAGCGATCAAGATAATTTGTAATCGAGTCAACCTTGAAACAGAAATTGTATGTCGTAAATACATTCGTCCTCAGTTGCATAGTTTACATTAACTGTTGTTATTTTAGCTGTCAACTGACATTTTACTTGACGTTTGTAATGTAAGTGTAGTTCAAGTAAATACATACGATTCAAGGTTGACTCGCTTACAAATTATCTTGATCGTTCGATATATATATACAATTATTACAATTATGTGCCAACTATGTGCCAATTATGTGCCAACCTGATTATAATTTCTATATTTAAAAACTGTAATATATAATTTTTATATTTATATGTACCTATAAATAAATATTTTTTAATCGAATAAAATATAAACTAATAAGATGTGCTGTTTACAAGTACCACTATTCATATTCCAGCTACTAAATTAGAAGACGTAAAAATACTAAAAAGTAATCCAAGGGAAAATGCAGAAAGCGGTTTTAAATATGTTTTTTGTTCATACAGATTCATTTAAAAACTTTTCCGAAATTCTTAACTAAAACAACTTCTGCGTCATACAGTTCAACGTATGGTTGTAATAAACAGGCATCTGTTTCTTGAAAACCTTACCTATCAGAAACGCACACTCGGTTACGCTTTTTAGAACATTTTGTTTAAATTAGTTTTTACTAATTTCATTTCTAATCACGATTATATTCCAATTTATCATTCATTTAATATTTATTACCTGTCAATAATATACCCGCCATGTAACTAATGACAAATATCAACCTTATCTACATATCAAATAATTTTACGTACTAGTTCAGGCAAACGTTTTAGAATTTTACTTGTGCAATTTCGTGAATTTATGTAATGTTCGAATATAACACATTACGCATAATTTGTCTCGCCATATGATTGCGACAAATCCTTCGCATTACTAGTTTCTACAATATTATATATTGGAAAGTGGTTATTTATCAACTACCGCAACGGTATGTGAGCGTCAAAATGCTGAAAATCTTTTTCTACTCCCTTGTTCTAATTGATACAAACCTTGTCGCCATATTGTTCTACTATTTGCATCATGGCATGCTAGCATACACACGTGATCCACACAGTAAATGTTATATATAGCAAAAGAATAATATGCTATTGGAATAACATTTTAAACTTTGAAAAATTACTAAAATTCCGTCGTTTTGTTCAGTTGAGGATTATTTAAAGAGCTGAAAGGGATAAAGTTCGTTTCATTAGGTCTCCGCTGATCTGGACTTGTCACTAAATCTATAATTGTATCTTTTGCTGGAATTAGTGAATCAGTGTTTACAATATTGTTAAAGAATATATCACTAATCACTAGTGACCACCATCTGGGTTCGATTGCAGTGGCGTCATTGTGTTGGATTTATCGAAATAAAAGTGCGCGTTTTTTAGAAAAATGATTTCGGTTCGATATACATCTACGTATATTCGTAATTATATTTATAAACAATTTTGCACTCTCAACGCTATTCATACACTACAAGCGAGGGTATACCAAAATATAACGAGACTGGTACTATAACTTCTTTCAAAACTATAACTAATAACACATAGAATAGAACATGAAACCCCCATCTCTAATGTACTTATCCTCAATTAGGCTTTGATTTAACTTTGACGTTTATTACAAATTAATTACTGAATTGCCAACGTTTGACGGATCCATCCAAAAAATGAAAGTGGAGGAAATATATGGGATAAAATTTTGTGTTCGGTTGGGTAAAACTCCATCTGAAACTTTTGAGATGATTAAAATTGCACACCTAGATGACAGTTTATCACAATGTTGAGTGGCATAAAAGATTCAAAGACGGTTGTGAATCAGTGGAAGATGAAACTCGACGAGGGCGACCACCAACGGTTTGATTCAAAAATTGCAGAAATTAACGATCCAAAATGATCGTAGGATTGGCATATATCGAATTTCTAACATTGTTAGTTTGCATCATGGTTCCACTCAAAAAATTATTCATGAGGATTTAGGGTACTGAAAGGTCGCGACAAATGGTATTCCAAAAGTTGTGACCGATGAACAAAAAGTCAATCCAGTAACAATTTGACAGCAGTGGGAAAGGCAACTGCAACATAATTTACTATTTTAAGCAATGTGATTACATGTGACGAAAGTTGGTTTTATTATTACGACCCTGAATTAAAATCTCAAAGTATGCAATGGAAGCAGAAAGGCAGTGCAAGGCCTCAGAAGGCGAAAACTGGGAAAGCGGCGGTAAAGTAATGCACTTGTTTTTTTTATAAATGGGACGTTATTTATGAGCACATACCTATCGAACATACAATAACTGGAGATTACTACTCTAATGTACTTCCAGGAACCCTAAAGGCAATATTAAAGAAAAAGCAGTCGCATTACAAAGACATGTGTTGGATCTTGCATCACGACAATGCTCTGGCCACAGAACGAACACTTGAAGAATTGGGGGTAGAAATTATGGTTCACCATCCGTACACCTGACCTTGCTCCATGTGACTTCTATTTGTTTACTGAAGCCAACTAAGAATTGAGAGGTCGAAAATTTGAGTCGAATTTAAAGCTCAACAACGGAACGATGGGTATACTAAATAGACTCAAAAAATGATATCAATGTTTATGACAAGTGGACAAACCGATGGGACAAGTGTATTGCACAGAATGCAGACTACTTTGAAAGATAGTTGAAGTTCTCTAAATAAATGTTTCGTTTTTGTACTACATCACCAGTCTTGTTATTTTCTGATATTTCCTCCTACACACAACACGCGAAGCGCTGGCGTTGGAGACCTACGTCTCGTTCTTTCACGACACTGTGACCAGACTAAGAATGATTGTCTCTACTAATCACACATTTCAACTACCTAAAAATGCACAGAAAAAGGGCTGTTTTAAATAATGTGTATGATGAAATGAAAAATGCTATACGAAGAATTATACATTCATTCTCTTTCAAAAATGTATCTCCAACAATTAAAACAGTTCTCGCAGAGATAAACAAAAGAGATAACCTTTCTCTTCTTTAAAGAGAAAAGGTAATAGTACACGACATGGAGAAGGATATGTCTTTGTCAAATTATAAAATATTGTGAAAATGGAATTCTGTCACAATGCTCGATATACAGTAAATAAAGCATGGCCAGATAAGTTGTTTTTTTTTATTCCAAGACAAGAATTTATAGAAGGTTTGAGTACAAGACTTAGAAATCCTTCAGGCAAAGGTAAAATATAGTATTATTGAGCATGTATTATGAATGTTATGCAGCAAATAGTTTACTCGTCTTTAAATCAAAGAAAACAGAATATTTGAATGCGTTATAGTTTTAGACCATGCTAGATATCATAACCGTAAATCGAATAAGCTACCTGCAACAAACAATCGCAAGTCAAGAATACAAAAGTGGACAACGGAAAATAATATTACATATGAAGAAGACACGGTAAAAGTTGAATTGTTAGCTTTAGTTAAAGAAAATTTATAGGGTCTCCTAAAATATACTACAGATGAATTAAAAAAATTCTGACATGAAGGTATTAAAACTCTCAGCTTATCACTATGAACTGAACTGATATAAATAAAACTGAAAGGATATTTTACGACACATAATACCACATTTATATTATTAGACGTGAAAGCATTATTTTAACAAGGTATTAACAACATTAACTCTCCTTATTTTTAATTTACAATATTTAATTCTATATATTGGGAATACTTAATTATACGCAGCAAAACATATGAGAGAAAATAAAAAACTATTAGCTAGTAGTTGTTATCAATACATGAATTATGAGTTAGTGTGAGTCGTACTTTTCAATGTTGATGTCAATCTGTTCGCCGATTTGACTATGGTATTATCATTATTAGAGTTGTCAGATTTTCCCCACATTCCAGAGTCCTACTCAGTATAAGTTAATATATACGTACGAACGTTTTAAAAACACATCGGGTTTTATAAAAAACACGTGTTCGTATGAAATAACAACTCATATTTTTGTTAATATATACAGTCCGATAAGATTTAAGTATTAACAATAGTTGTTTGTGAAAAGTTGTTTTTTTTTACAAGACGCACCCAGTTACAAAAGAAGGATTGCGAATATGAAGATAAGCAGTTTCATTGTATCGTGTGTTCATTTGAAAAGTCAATCTAGGTTACTTTGAAATTTTGATAGAATAAGACGCAAATATATTTGTATGTGTTTGTTGTACCGTAAACGTAAATCCAAATGACATTTGATAACGTCAATCACAAATATCAGTTAGTGCATAAAATAATCGTGCGTCGATTCTGGTTTAAATAAATTGCTTCTCAGTTTTAAAATGGCTTTCACTTTAGAACATAACATTTTTTTAGTCCAGGCTTATTTTTGAAGTGGTAATAAATACCTATTATTTATTAGTAAATTTTAATTTACGACATACTTCAAAATGTTCTCAGTAAATCACATGCTACTAGATTGACTTTTCACATGAACACTTGTTATGCACTGTGTGTCGGCCAGATGTTTATATATTAATTACCCATAGATTCGACGCGATGTGGTTGAGCTGTTATAAACACATATATCAGTATGCCGATATACACAGGCTGATTTATTTCGACCCTCACCATGGGGATCTCGCTTATTATTGGAGATAGAGGGTAGGTGTAAATTTGGCAAAGTTGCTAAATTTTGTGTTTGTTATGAACCCGGAGAGAAAATGTACATGTGTCAAATTTAAAAAAAAAAGCGAAGGAAACTCATCTTTTACCTCTAGCACGTTTATTTGGGGTTACAGAGGAAAACAAAAAACACATTCTGGAGGCCAATTTTGATCTATCTATATAACAGTAAACTCGAAATTTTCATATGACGTTTTGGTTCTATTTGGCCATCATCAACTTTCTTATTTCTTATGTGCACTATATCGGATTTTAATACCGCTGGAAAGAGTTTTTTCTACTAATTTCAACCATGTACGACATGTTGACACAAGTTTTTTATATTATGCTTTATTTCACGAATAATACATTTTAAGCTCACTATACGGCAATTGTAAGGAATTACTTAAGTCAAGAGTTTCCAAACCGTTGGTTTGGAAATAGTGGAGTTATTGAATGGCTGGCGAGATATCCAGACTTAAATCCTCTGGATTATTTTTTGAGGAGTTGTTAAAAATAGTATTTATAAATATAATGTTCCACAAAATATTGAAGAACTTCGACATAGACTCTGGAATGCCTTCGATGTAAATCCTATAAAAAAAATACAAAGGGCAGTTCAAAGTGCCAGAAAGCGTCCGGGATTGTGTATTCATGAAAATGGCCAGTTATTTAAACATTTACTGTAATTGTTGCTTTATTGTTTTAGTTCCCTATTTTTATTACTGGTATTGTTATTTTCATTTATTGTTACCAACAAGGAGCAAGATTTACATAGACTTAATAAGCGAGACCCCATAGCGAAGATCGAAAATGAATAAGCCTGTATATCAGTAGGCGATGTATACTGGAAATATTTGTATATATTGAGTTGTACTGAGTAGGACTGGAATGTTGGAAAAAATAACATCTCTAATCATTATTATGCGAACGATCCTACGAACAGGCAGTGTTAAGATTAAGTACATATATTGGTTATAAAGTTATTTTTCCAGAATTGTATTTTATTTATGAATTGCTATCGTAGACACAGAGGCGCAATCTAGGTGTAATGAAGGTTTTCGGAAAATGTCGAGATCGGGGGTCGTAACGCACAATTTAAAAAGGAGCTTCTATTTATTGTGTATGCCTTTACTCAGTGAAGACGATCGTGGATTGACTAAACAAATGGTAATTGGCGCTATTTAGTTTTACGTACCGAGGCTCGGAAGCGAAAACTAAGGAATCGAAAATAGTTTATTCGTATATTGCAAAAAAGCAAGTATTAACAAAGTGGATTTTAAGTGGCAAATAATAATATAACCTGATCCAGAAATCTCCAAATTTAAGTTAAAATAGTATGACAATTAAAAAAAATTAACACTCGGTATACTATGACATTAAAATATCAACATAATAAATATTTTTACATAAATTGTGTTGCTAAAATAAAATAAGAATAGATCGAGCATAATGCACCAAAAATATGACAATTTATTTAATGAAGTAATTACCAATTACCTAATACCTAGGATCAACATTTTAGTTCTACCTCAGATCTGTAGCGGACCTTTACAAAAAATTACACACACTTGTATAATTTTCAAATTAATTTAAAATTATACGCAATAGTAAAATGTTATAAAAAAAAAACAAATATTAATGTTAACAGAAATTAAAATTTATCAAAATCTTTTCGCACGCCTATGGTTTGCTTAATCATAAGTAAATGCAATATATTTCGAGAATGTTTTACTAAATTGCCGTTAAAATTACTTAATTGTGTGAAATCAACTCAATTAACCATTTATTTAAATTCAAAGTTATTTTAAAAATAAATTCTATAACAATATATGTACAATAATTCATTTTATATTTGTAAAATGATCAAACAAATTCTTAAAAAAGCCGATTAAGCCGTTCAGTTGGCATCAATAATGGAAATCGTTATAAAAGCAAATAAAGAAAAAAAGAAAAGAAATATTTAACTAACGTATAAGTTTCACCAAAAAAGAAGAACTATTTCGACCGGCTGCATGCGTGCGACGGAGATGGATGGACCCACAGCTGGTGCGTGTTATTTTAACAAAATGTTAAGTTAAGATGATATTGCCTTGATTTTCTGTCTCCTTTGTTCGTTTGGTTGTCTTTGTTCCTCTCGCAATATATAAATCCTGTTTATCGAACAAAGAAAGCCTATCTGTAATGACATCTAATTGCTTTGCAGTAAGACGCCCAAATTCACTAACGGTCGCAGGTTCTTTAGTAAATACTACACACATTCTTTTTGAAACCGCATAACAGCGAAAATTGCTACAAAAATTAGGGTATAGCGTGACTTTTATCTCGCTTTACGGAGCACCAAGGAACACAATCTCTCATAAAATCGCACCTGCCGAAGTGCACACCATTCATTCTAGATGGCGCAGCAGGGACCACAAAGAAAATAGCGAATATAATGAACTAAATTTTATACAATCTTTATCTACAGGGCGGTAAAAATTTAGCGTGAAAAATAAATGTAACAGAATATATAAAAGTATTATACAGATAATCGGGAAGATTTGTTTCTTTATAATGGGTGTAAATCCCATCACTTTCCATCATTTAAATTTTTGTTAACTGTAAAAACTTGATCTTACTAATTTTAAACTTTGATATTTTTTAATCCAACATGCAAATATGCAAACGTATTCGAATTCAACTCTGTGCATTTTAGTTCTTAAAATTACCAGTACAGCGTGTATTTGCGCCTTACCATGCGCTAGTTACGGTTTTATTTCAATAGATTTCAGGTGCCGACACTAAGTGAAACAACCGTATATCTCTTAACTGTGCCCTAACTATATACTTTCATATACATCTTTAACATCAATGCATTTATAATGCTGTTGTACAGATAATGAAAATACGTTCATACCTGTCTCATGTATTCCGTTGGGTTTGCTACGAGGAAGATCAAGATAACACTGTAACTGTACAGGTGTTCTTGAAAGAGATAACCTATGAAAAATGGAAAGATGTAATTATACAGAATACGAATTCGAAAATTGAGTCAATTGCGACGCGAACCCCAAAATTAAAAACCCGTTGAAAATTGTAGTATGTGCCGCCTGTGAATTCATAATGTCTTATTTATTGAACTTATTAAGTACGTAACGCTGTCGATGTGATAACATCAACTTTGCATACAACAGCTTTGTATGCTAAGGGTTCGACAACCTCGCAAGAAAAGTCAGCTGTTAAACGTTTATACTTGCATGTGAAATATTAAAAGAAGATGTAGGATGTGTGCATGGAGCGTTTCACAAGCAATTTGGTAACAATCTACCTTTAATCAAAGACAAACGTAAATCAGATCGAACATGCACATGTACACATGTAACGATCGACAACTGACCGAATCGGAGACATAATTTTTTCGATATTTTACACGAATTTAACTAATTTGAATCTAATCTAAATTAAAATACGATATACCAAAATTCAATGGCTGCAAGCCAATGCAATTAACTCATGGTAAAACGAAAGTTAATTATTTTAAGCAAACTTGAATGACTAATTTATCGCACAGTCTAACCAAAATCTTAATATTACAAGCGAAAATAAATTACTTCACGAACAAAAGAAAAAAAAACTGTTACGTTTAATTAGCGGTGCTACAAATAAAAGCGAGATTCGAATTATATGCATATATATATATATATATATATATATATATATATATATATATATATATATATTAATTACACGAAAAATTGACAAACAATTTAACGCACAATTGTATAACTAATTAATTATTTGACCAGGAAGAGCAAAATTAATAAAATAAAATAGTCCTAATTACGTAAACTGTAAATGAAATTTGGGAACAAAATAATAAATCTAATTAACGATTATTCAAATGAATATCAACCCACTTGACTGTCCCAACAATGGAAAAACGTACATGCTACATAAAATGGCCGACGTGAAATTACTTCGAAAATCTTGTATTAGAAATTAAAATTTTCGGTTTAATGAATTTCAGTAATTTTTCGAGACACGAATTACACAGAATTCACTTATCTTTCCTCGAGGGACTGCAGTCGTTTTTGACGGTACATGTAGCGTCTGTTCGATCGAACGATTTAAAACGCGTGGCCAAGATGCAGAGTAATAGTAATCTACAGACATCGGAGAAGTTCTCTAGAATTTTGAACCCTAGTTTAGTATGCTACTGTAGTATGCTCTTGACACCCAAGAAAGTTTTTCTTGAGTTCTAAATAAAACCGCCGTGAAATTAACAAACCGAAGTTGATATCTTAATTAGGTGATTAGTACGAAGTCGCATCAACCATCAGCGGTGCTTAATTCTCAATAATTCATGGAAATTTAAACAAAACAACCAAATTCACAATAAAAACTTCGTATAATCAACACACACGTGCAACATTCGACATAAAACAAAAGTGCCAATCCCGTCCAATCGTTATTCCACCTTGTCCGGAAACCCTGCCCATCAGCGCCGTCAACGCAGCAATAGAATATTAATAAAGAGCGCTACAGAGTATACGGAGATTAATCAACAAAATATTGTAAGACTGGACGGTCTTAGGTTAAGATGTTGGTGTACTCAAATGCAATTATACCGATAAAGGTATTTACGAGTACTTTAGTTTACTGGTATACGTAAGAATTTAACATGCAATGTGAAATAAATATTTTATTGAGGAAACTACGTAGGAATTTTGAACAGCTTTCATTCTAGTTTTTTCTTGTATTACACTTGAAAAGGCTTCTTCGTTAAGAGAAAAACACCTGAGTTATGGAATGACGATAAATTAAATAAATAACGTTGAGATAAATGAACGAATAATACTTTAAAAAACAAATAAATTTAGGTTGACAAGCTTATCTGTATTTCCGACGAAAATCGGCTTTTTCCCCCCAAAAGACGTTCGTCGCTAGAGGGAACTATCCGACAATGGTTTAAGAAGTTTGACCTGGTTTTTCTCTTTTGTCGGCCTATCGGTAACACAATCAACTATGCATCTGATGGCGGTTAAGAAAAAAACGATGATTGATTTATCGAGGTGCGAGAGTGTGTTACTTTCTTACTTTCTCCAACACCTCAAATTCTCCCCAAAGAGAGATATCGCCTAGAGCGAATAAAATTTCGATATTTTAGATCGATTAAAATCCCAACCGGGCTGTATTTTCAACAATACAGTTACATCGATCAATATCCAGGTTTGAAGCAGTAAGTAACGGCGTTCAAAGATCGAAGGCGAATAAATCAAAATGTGAAGTGCAAGAGTCGTACGTTCTTAGCAACGAGAAAGAAACAAGCACTAAAGGTCAAGTGAATAAAAAGAAAAAAAAAACTTAAAGAAATTAAATATCGATATTTAAATTGCAAATACGATACCTATACAGGTAGATTCGTTGAAAATAAAACGAAATATATTAACGAAATTATTAATTCGATCATAAAATGAAGCAATAAAAGATTGAACGTTACGGACACGTAACAACCTTTAAGAGCTGCTTTGTAACTCACGCCCGAAGCAGAAAACTTCATGCGCTTAGTTACTTTATCCTCAGGAGTGCCCCTAGCCGACACAGTTCGCTTAACGGCCTCTGTTGGCTTAGGTTCTCCCTGAAGTTCTTTTTGGGAAAGGGGGAGCCTCATTTTGCTCGTATCCACCCCCTGTTTCCTCATCTTCTTTAATTTCTTTCTTTGTGCCCCGGAAAGATGTTTTCTTTCCTTGGGTGCACCCTCTGTTTTCGCAACGTTCTCAGTTTCAGTACGTTGCGTTTCAGTTTTGTTTTTTGGAGACTCCTTAGGTTTTGGATTCTCCTCAGACTCCATCTTTTTAATATTTAGTTTTTTTTTCGCTTCATATAATTCCCACGAGTATGGAAGAAGTATGAGGTCAATGCCCGCAGAGCTTCCATGACAGGCACAAGGCGTAAACAAGAGGGTGCCGCCTAGTGCCCCCCAGGGAACGTTTGAGACCACATATACCCCAGTGGCCATTCAGCTCTAAGCACGTTGCCTTACACCGTAGCTTGGGAGAGCTGGTCCGCGGTGACAGCTTTCGCTAAGGATTAAAATGTCTTTAGGCCTATCCATCCCGCTTATGACTGCCACTAATCAGGTACCCCAAGAGAGACCTGACCGTCCCCTTATCCGCCACCTAGGGACGCGCCTAGTGGGTAGCTCAACCCCCGCGGAAGAGGTTCGCGAAAAGGTACCCCCTGTCACGTATCTCCGTCATGAATGCATTAATTAGTCGCTCATACTTCCTCCTCCTTTACTTTCTCTCATATCCTCTTCCGTCTCTCATTTTCCTCCTCACTCTTTATAATTTCCGTTATCATTTTGTGCAGGGCATCCCAGTTTTCAACAGAGTCTAACATAGTGTCAATTAGGGCATTATGACGGTCTTAATTTGTAAGGTTAGTTTGATTTTTCTTTTATTGCTTTCGATCGGCTACATCAGAAAATCGTGTGTTGTACTGTGTTGATTTCCCGACAACCCTTCTTTTGCCTATCCTTTTTATGTATGTTTTTAATGGCCCATGTCCACTAAGCACTTGCCTTAGGTAATAATAAATACTTATGTATACTTAATCCACTTCCTCGGATCTGGTATCAGCTTTTTGGTTCACTCTCCCATCTAGCCTGCCAGCTGTTCAATGTCCGGTCTTTTGCTTCATCGTGTGTTCCTTTTTTGCCTTTATCAAAAAGGTATTTTTTTTGCTGCGCCAAGAGATCTATTGGCAGAATCCCTGCAGTAACTTGGAGTGCTATTGTAGATACAGTTTCGTATGCAGATACTACCCTAAACAGTATCATCGGTTGTGTATTTGCTAACAGAAGGTAACTTCACTTGACCTGTATCGTATGTTGGCACTAACTATTGGCACTCCATACAACAGTATGGAATGCACCGTCCCTGCAAGGAGTTCTTTTTTGCTATTCCTAAATCTTCCAATGTTAGGCATCAAGCGTGTTAGTCTTCCGACTCTATCTTCAGCCTTCCCTGCCACTCACACCAGGTGTTCCCTAAAGTTACCTAGTGTATCAAAAAGCACTTCCATATACCTTATGATCGTTTTGTTATTATATCCGTGTTATTTATTTTGAAAATTAGACCTTTTCTTTTCCTTTTCTCTGGTATTAGTAACGCTTCAGCACTGAAGCGCGAATTATGGCTCATGCCGGAAGTAGTACAAGTTTCATCTATGAATGTTTACTGCTATTCAAATCAAAAACCAACAGTGGCCATTTTAATGATGAAATGAATTTTGAAAATTTTTCTAGATGGTTCAAGACGGTTTTGATTCCAATATTACCAAATAATTCAATTATTGTAATGGACAATGCATCTTATCATAGTGTCCAGGTTAACAAAGCACCAACAGCTTCATCAAAGAAGAGTGAAATCGTGTCATGTACACATTAAAAAAATCTGCTATATCATCCATTCATGTTGAAATGTGAGCTATGTGCAACGAAACACACCAATTCCTGAATATGAAATAACAACTTCTTAATGTCTCATGGACATAGCGTGTTAAGACTGCTACCTTACCACTACGATTTAAACCCAATCGAACTTATTTGTACGGTAAAAAGAAAAGTGGCAGCTCATAATACTGACTCAAATATTAATATAATACGTCAGTCATTTGAAGAAGTAACTATGGGTTTGTGACAAGTAAATTGTGAACATATTAAACAAATTGAAAAGCAATACATAGAATATTATAGACTTAATGATGAGCAGAAGAAATTTCTGATACGATTGGATGAATCAGATTGTAAAATGGGGTGGACAGACTCTAAAAGTGAACATTAATCTTTGATAGAAATTGTGTAGAATAGTAGAACCATATTTTTACTACTTTATTGTTTTGATTGTAATTTTGATTTAGCACATTTTTCTTTAAAATTTAATACATAATATATAACATTTATATCAAGCATATATAATTTGTTCTATAATGCTGTATGTAAACATGTAAAGAAAATAATAATACAATACACATTAATCTTTTCAAAGTTGAATGTTTGCATATCAAGAAATATCACAGGACATAATAACAAGTGTTCATTTGAAAAGGCAATCTAGGTTACTTTGAAATTTTGATAGAATAAGACGCAAATATATTTGTATGTGTTTGTTGTTCCATAAACGTAAATCCAAATAACATTTGATAATGTCAATCACAAATATCAGTTAGTGCATAAAATAATCGTGCGTCGATTCTGGTTTAAATAAATTGCTTCTCAGTTTTTGGCTTTCACTTTAGAACATAAATTTTTTAAGTCCAGGCTTATTTTCGAAGTGGTAATAAAATTGATGGTTTATGGGTTTATTCAGTTCAAGATTGCATGGTAGAATTTCAAGTTGAGTTTCCACATTTTGTAATTGATTATATACAATTTAAGAATACTTTGGATAGAACTTTAAAACTTTTTTCTCAAACTGGTAGTCCCTTAAGAAAATCAGGCAGCGGAGCAGTTAATATATATATATATATATACATATATATATATATATATATTATTATATTTCCGCTCGTGAAGCGAGTAAATTAAAGAATGAATATAATGAGAATAACTGTTATGACTGTTATAAATGCCCCACTAAGTTGGGATCGCCAAATGTAATGTTACGTTTATGTTGATAAATAAAATTGTTTCTTACGTACGGAAAAATAAAATGAATGAATGTCATAAAAACATGTAAAATTCAAATCGGGCTCATATATACTTATCTGTTTTATTATCTTCGGCTAGCTTCTTTCTCTCTTCAGGGCTAAGGTAGGTTCACTTCTTTCCACTTTTACTTTCTTTACGTAATTTATTAAGTTGGGAACGGAACAATATCTCAAGTATATTACAAAAAAACAAAGTAAAATATTGACAATTAACTTTATTAGGGATAACGATTTTTCAAAGTTTGAGAAATTTATATTAATAATTTCGTGACACACAAGTAATATTAAGCGAGACACACTCGACGGTTGGTATTCGTACAGTATAATAATGTGGTGTAAGACAGGTGCAATAATGTGTTGTCTTAGTAAAATAGTTTATAACAGTGACATGGCATCAAGTTTTACAAATACAAATAGTAGATGCCAATATTTAAATAATTTGACTAAAGATTACAGTGGTAAAATATCGGTGAAAGTAATATAAATAGTTAGTTATGGAATAACAAAGTAAAGTTCTAGAAATGTACATGCGCAAGTGAAAATGGCGCGGGAGAGTTTGTTAAAATTAGCAAAAACCTGAATCTTCGTATATGATCTCCGTTGCTTCTTGTGCCTGTGTTCTGGAAACGTCTTCACAACGGGAAACGGGAGAATGTTTCTGCTACGGTCCCTCGGGATAACTTGAAATTTGTTGAAATTTCCAAGTCCGACTGCGTCTAGAGCGAATGACCGATCTCGATCGTCAACGATGGTGGTCAAGCTACGGTGAGATTTTTATGGCGGTAAAAATCTTTAAAAATTCGTAAGTCTCGGACTATTTGGTCGGCGGCTGTTAAATTTTGTCCACAGGTGGTTGGTATGCAGGTGTAACGTTTTGTAATATTAAAAATCTCTTGCACTTAATAATTTTGCTTAATTATGTTAATTATTACGGAGCACAAAAAAACGTGACCTTTCACTGTGACGACTAATGACCGACGCCTGTTTTTTTCACTTGTTTTTAATTGCATAACTTTCCGCTAAATCACCCCATTCTTTACTTGCATTAATTTTGTTAATATTATTAAATTAGACAATTTTACTGTGTAAAATAGTTAAAAAAATTACAATTCGATTTATAAGATAATTTTAGTTGCATAACATATGTTTTATGTGTTTACAAACACTCCGTCAATATTGGTTTTTTTCCTCGGGTTATTGCACCGTTGACATTGTGGGCGGGGCTTCATCGTTCAAATACATTTGAAAATAAATACGTTACATTTGTTTGAATAAACACGCGTTAAATATGAATTTGAAAGAAAAATGAATATAAACATTATAATAAAAAAAATTAGAAAAATAAGTTAATAATTTCAAGGTGAATTTGTCGTCAAAATAACGTATTTATTCTTTGAATCGATCTTTCCCCTTCTTAATATTAACGTACAAAGTAGAAATAAACATTATGGTATAAACATTATGGTTACATATATTCTTTGTTTCTTTCAGAGAGCGACTCCTTCTTGCAATGCCTCAATTTCCCCCTTGATTAAAAGATAGAGACTTATTGAGAGCTTTTAATCAACCGTATCTAGGAGTAAGACAGAAATATATAAATGCAGTATAGTGATCAATGAAAATCTAATGAATGTGTGTGTTTACGTTAAAAATATTTCAAATTCTATAAGTAGTTCTTTATATTATTCTAGTTAATAATTCCCTATTTAGTAATTGTCATTAAATGGTTAAAGTTAATTGTTTTATTTTGTTTGTTCGGGTTCTTTTGTTTGAAAACCCCTTTTTAATATTAAGTAGTTATTTTCTTCTTTCCCTTCTTTTTTTTTTTCTTATTTCTTATTTAATAATAATATGATTAATTTAATTAGCCTAGTCTAAATGTAAACTTGTGATTAATATAGATTATATAATACAGTAATATAGTACTTGTTATTGTTTTACGGACTATAACATGCTTGGCGGGTTTGTTCTGGAAGTTATTTCGGCTTGTTATGTACATATATTTATATAAAAAAATTCTTTATTATTTTAAGTATGGTAGTCTTGTAACATAGTTATGTGGTATCTACCTTTAATGTAATTTGTTTCGGGTTCGAAAAGTTCGTAGGTGTTGTTTCCAATGATTCTCTTAATCGTATAGGGACCTTGGTAAGCTTTCAGTAGCTTTCCCATTATTTTGTGTTTTAAATCTGTTACTCTTAATCTCTTAACTATGACTTGGTCTCCTACATTGTAAGTTTTATACTTTTTAGTTGCCGTATTTCTCTTTTCCTCCCATTTTCGCTTTCTTAGTGATAATTAAGGATAATGTTAATATGTTGTAGGTGTTGTTCCACCGTTTCGGAAAATATAATAATGTCGTCTAGGTAATGCAAAGCGAATTCATCATATCGGTCTAGTATACGATGCAGAAAACGTATCAGAGCGGCTGGTGATGTCTTTAAACCAAATGGACATACTCTAAACTGATATACTATTCCATTCACTAAGAAACCACAGTATTTTCTGGATTCTGGTTCTAAGTTTATTAACCAAAAAGCATTCTTTAAGTCTAATTTACTATAAATTCGTTTACTTCCGCATTTCGTTAATAAGATGTCTATGTTTTGCGGCATTTCGAATTCTGGCTTAATTCGTTTGTTCAGAGCTCTCGCGTCTAAGCATATTCTTAATGATAGGCCCTTCTTTTGAACTATTACAATGGGATTAATAAAATATGTGTTCGATCTCTCAATAATTCCGGATTGTTCTAATCTCTCTAATTCTAAACTAACTTTCTGTTGGTAGTAGTACGGGATCGGGTAATTCTTGCTTATTAATGGGCAGTCATTGTCAATATTAATTGGATGTTCATATCCTTTTGCGAAAACAATATCGTTATTAATTAAAGTGATGTTTTCGTTTAAAATGTTAATCAATTGCGGTACGACGTTTGAATATGGTATTTCCTGTTTATCAATTATATTCGTTATATCATTTGTATTATTTATAATGTCAGTTGTCTGTAAATCCTCCTTAATCTTTACTTCTCCTTCGCCCTCGTAACTATCTCGCGTTCCTAACAAATCTGGCCTATTATTCACTCCTATATATTCATTATTTATAATATTATCATTTCCAACTCTATCAATAAACCTTTCTTCAGCTCTTCTATAGTACGGTACATTATATTCTAATAAATTATTTATTACAACTGCTAAAACTTCTTTCTTATACGTATTATATTCTTGCACTTCCTCTACGGACAAATGTTTGTTAACTGTTAAATTATTCTTTCCAATTGATAAAATACCTTTTTCAAAATTCAATATCATTTTCAACCTGTTGATATTATCTATACCCAATATACAGTCATATTGTAACTTCTCTATTACGTAACAGTGAATTAGATAACTGATTTCGTTTATTCTTATTTCGGTATTGAGTTGCTTTGTGACAGTGCCTATTTTTCTTCCGTTCGCAGTAACTATGTCGGTACCCTTGGTTTGAACAACGTGTTGTTCGTATCCCTTTATTTGTTTTGCGAGATCTTCTCTAACTAATGTAATCTCGGCTCCGGTGTCGATTAAACAATTTAATTTTATGTTGCTGAATTGTAAAATAATAATGGGTAGAGAATATACTTCATTTACGGCGTCCCCTGCGTCTTCTATGTTTAAGAATTCCTCCGGTGATTGGTAGAATTTTATGTTTTGTAACTTCCAGAGCATGTTATAGCCGTTGTCATTATTTAGTTTTGTTGGTTTGACGGTCCGGGTGTTGGGTTCAGATATGGATCGTCTTGTAAAATTGAAGTTTTTTTTTGTAGCCCCTCTATGTTCGTTCTGTCAGGTGATAACGATCGATATCGCCGGTAAGCATTATTACCTCGACCTCTTCCTCTGCTTGCGTAATGATTTATTCCGCGTCTCGATTGGTGAGTTTGTGCGCGCTGCGTGTTATAAGTATCGCTATTATCGGGTCGGTTATTGTTATAGTTATTATTTGCCGAGTTATTCTGATAATTGTTCGGATAAGGTCGGTTATACGCATGTTGTGTATTCGGTCGATTCGGATTGTTATAATTATTATGAGGACGATTGTTGTAGTTGTTATTATGATTATTATTCGGGTTGTATGGTCGAGAGGTTGCTGGTTGATAGCGATTGTTTTGAGCATAATTATTTGTGTGGTTATTGTTCGAATAGTTGTTAAAACGTGGTATGGGGTTGGGAATGTAGTTCGGTGCTTGTGGGTTCCTAGTGTTGTTCGTCCGATTATTAGGCTGCTGTTGTTGGTTGGTTTCAGCGAAATCGTCCAGTCTTCGGAGTATCTCGATGAGGGAGTCCATGTCAGTGACCTTCTGGCAGATAATCGCCTGAGTATCCGTGAAAATAAAGTGGTTTAACAATAGGCGCGCGATCATTGATTCACTCATGTCGCTGATGTGTTTGCACTGGTTGTATACGCGAGACGCATACATCTCCCTCGTCGCTTGTCCCAATCTAAATTTCCCTGTTAACAAGCGAACTTTGGCCCTGTTCTGCTGGTTTTCGTCCCAGTAGTTCTTCGTAAATAACACAACAAATTGATCTAAAGTATGGCAATGTTCCTCTATCCTTTGAAACCATTCTTGTGCGCTATTCCGCAATGTTGCTCGCACTACTTCGATCCGGTGTTTCTCGTCCATCACGTCCTCTAAATACCGTAGTATCCCATTTAAATACGCCATGGGGTGTACTTTGGTCATATCTCCGTCAAACTGTTGTAAGTTTTCGATTTTTATTATCGAATTACCTGTATTTATGTTATGTATAGGTACTGTGTAAGTTCTAAGTTTGTTTTCTAATTTGTGTAAGTTGTGCTGTGTTTCATTATAGTTTTCGGTTTGTACGGTTTTCATATTATCTAGATTTAAGTTCACCGCCTGTATTTCTTGATTATATATTTCTTTATTTTCGTTAATTTGTGTAGTAAGTTCGCGTCTTAGATGTTGGTTCTGTTCCTCATTGATTTGGTTATATGTTGTTAATTTTGTATCTAACGTACAATTATTTTCGAGTATTATTTTATTTAAATCTTTGTGAAGTTCTTTATTCGCTGCATTAATTTTCGATTCGGTTATTTCGTAAATTTGTGTGGTTGAAGTTTCTAGTTGTTGTGCCCACTGTAAGTTTTGCGATTTGACGGTCTCATCTAGTTTTAGGAGATACTTCAACTCATTTTGTTCCATGGCCTTTTGTGTTGCGGTGATTTCCGCAATTTGGACGTCGATATCCCCCTTAAATGTATTAAGTTTCATTTCTATGTTTGTGTTGTTTAATTCTATTTTTTCATTTATGTTAATTAGGTTAACTTCTAATCTCGTCGTAAGTTCGTTATTTAAGTTATTTAGATCTTGTTTTAGTTCGCGATTATTAGTATCTAGCTTGTTGTTGGTGTTATCTAATTTATTGTTGAGGTCTTTATTTGAACTGTTTATATCTTGTTTTAAGTCTTGGTTGTTGGTATCTAGTTTGTTGTTAGTGTTATCTAATTTGGTGTTTAATTCTTGGTTGTTGGTGTCTAATTTGTTATTTACTTCTTGCATCTGTGCCATTAACATATTGAACATGTCCATGAATTTACTGTCAAGCGAAATACTGGCTTCCCCGGAAACGGACGGTTGCGGTATTGTAATGTCCCCCTGTTCACTCCGGTCTTCTTCTACTGCGTCTTTCGGGGTCTTAGCTCTGTGTCTAGTATCCATTTTAGAGTATATTTTATTAGTTTGTAAATTATATTAATATTTGTACAGGTAGTGGTAATTATATTGTAAATATGTTAGTTGTGAAATGTTTTTGTTTATAGTGTTGTTAGATTTAATGTACACACGTAAATGCAATGACAAATAACAAAAATATATGTATATACAAGAAATATGAGTCTGCACTTTAATATTTCCCTGTAACAACCTTTTGAATATCTTACCGATGGTCTCGAATACAGCAATACCCTGAAATGCAAAACTGTGTTCTCTCTCTGAAGTTCCACAAAGACAAAATAACAAATACATAAACAAATAGTATAATATGGTAAATGCGAATACAACGGTTCTCCTTGTTCTTATTTTTTATTTTTATGGTTTATTTATTGATTCTTTGTGCCACGAAACTTTGCTACTTGAGAAAATGTTCCTTCTTAATATTTTTGACAATAGAGTGACTTTTTATTGAAATGTGGAGTAGAAGTACGCCCCAAAACGTTCGGGTGCCATATATTATATTTCCGCTCGTGAAGCGAGTAAATTAAAGAATGAATATAATGAGAATAACTGTTATGACTGTTATAAATGCCCCACTAAGTTGGGATCGCCAAATGTAATGTTACGTTTATGTTGATAAATAAAATTGTTTCTTACGTACGGAAAAATAAAATGAATGAATGTCATAAAAACATGTAAAATTCAAATCGGGCTCATATATACTTATCTGTTTTATTATCTTCGGCTAGCTTCTTTCTCTCTTCAGGGCTAAGGTAGGTTCACTTCTTTCCACTTTTACTTTCTTTACGTAATTTATTAAGTTGGGAACGGAACAATATCTCAAGTATATTACAAAAAAACAAAGTAAAATATTGACAATTAACTTTATTAGGGATAACGATTTTTCAAAGTTTGAGAAATTTATATTAATAATTTCGTGACACACAAGTAATATTAAGCGAGACACACTCGACGGTTGGTATTCGTACAGTATAATAATGTGGTGTAAGACAGGTGCAATAATGTGTTGTCTTAGTAAAATAGTTTATAACAGTGACATGGCATCAAATTTTACAAATACAAATAGTAGATGCCAATATTTAAATAATTTGACTAAAGATTACAGTGGTAAAATATCGGTGAAAGTAATATAAATAGTTAGTTATGGAATAACAAAGTAAAGTTCTAGAAATGTACATGCGCAAGTGAAAATGGCGCGGGAGAGTTTGTTAAAATTAGCAAAAACCTGAATCTTCGTATATGATCTCCGTTGCTTCTTGTGCCTGTGTTCTGGAAACGTCTTCACAACGGGAAACGGGAGAATGTTTCTGCTACGGTCCCTCGGGATAACTTGAAATTTGTTGAAATTTCCAAGTCCGACTGCGTCTAGAGCGAATGACCGATCTCGATCGTCAACGATGGTGGTCAAGCTACGGTGAGATTTTTATGGCGGTAAAAATCTTTAAAAATTCGTAAGTCTCGGACTATTTGGTCGGCGGCTGTTAAATTTTGTCCACAGGTGGTTGGTATGCAGGTGTAACGTTTTGTAATATTAAAAATCTCTTGCACTTAATAATTTTGCTTAATTATGTTAATTATTACGGAGCACAAAAAAACGTGACCTTTCACTGTGACGACTAATGACCGACGCCTGTTTTTTTCACTTGTTTTTAATTGCATAACTTTCCGCTAAATCGCCCCATTCTTTACTTGCATTAATTTTGTTAATATTATTAAATTAGACAATTTTACTGTGTAAAATAGTTAAAAAAATTACAATTCGATTTATAAGATAATTTTAGTTGCATAACATATGTTTTATGTGTTTACAAACACTCCGTCAATATTGGTTTTTTTCCTCGGGTTATTGCACCGTTGACATTGTGGGCGGGGCTTCATCGTTCAAATACATTTGAAAATAAATACGTTACATTTGTTTGAATAAACACGCGTTAAATATGAATTTGAAAGAAAAATGAATATAAACATTATAATAAAAAAAATTAGAAAAATAAGTTAATAATTTCAAGGTGAATTTGTCATCAAAATAACGTATTTATTCTTTGAATCGATCTTTCCCCTTCTTAATATTAACGTACAAAGTAGAAATAAACATTATGGTATAAACATTATGGTTACATATATTCTTTGTTTCTTTCAGAGAGCGACTCCTTCTTGCAATGCCTCAATTTATATATATATATATATATATATATTGTTAAAAAAACACTCTCTGGTTCGGCTGCGGCGGCGTGCTAGCAATAAACGAAATTATTTAAATAAAATAATTGGTAGTGAAGTTGCATCAAAGGTCCAGGACGTGCATAATAATGCTAGCATAAATATACTACAACTTGTTAACTAAATAAAACACAACAACGTTATCCTTAAAGTTTTTATTTAATATTTACATTAGCAATTAAGCGATTTAAAATGCGTTAGAGTAATTAAATAAAAGTAACAATATACAAGAAACGTCGAATAAGTATCTAAAAATTAATATAAAAAATCACGAGCTGGGAAGAAAGTTAATTAATTAAATTAATTGGAACATGAGTAAATAAAATAATTTCTACAGAACAGTACAGAGTTACCTTGAAAACATAGACACGTGCACGGACTTTATGGCGGGTAGGTACTTGAACAGTACGCAGAGTTAGCTGTTACGAAGAAACTATGGTTACGGCATGGCAGTTGGACTAAAATGCAGGGCGAGTTTTATGTAAGAGAACATTCGTTGTCAAAAAAGGTTTTTATGGCCCAGTTTTTGAGAGAGAATAAATCGAAGTTGTTGAGGTCTTGAATAATGAACTAATTAAAAGTGTGAGTTAAGAGTTGCGATATCGATGTCATAAATATCATTGAAATATTCGTTATGAAGAAAGCTTTAAAATGATATGCGACATGATATAATTATTAAGAAGAGTACGTAATTAAAGTATATAACTAAAGTTTAAAAACGTAATGTAAAATATTTGTAAACGAACGATAGATACTTAAGTTGAACGTTCAATCAGGTAGATTTCTTGGAAGGGTCAACTGACCAGAATGATAACAAAAGAAGGGCTTTCTTTTTGCAACGAATATACACAGAAAATGTCTAAGTTTAAATTCATAATTGAAATTCGATATATTTGAAGAAATATAATTTAAAATTAATTAAAACATTCTTATTATACGAAGTGTAACAGTATATCTATATAATATTGAATGCGTTGATGTGTTGACTATTGAGGCTCGAAAAATACATCAACAGTCTGGCCTTACTTGGACATGCAAAAAGTATGCAAAACTGTTATTATTAAGGAAGATATTAAAATTTCGGAAGGTAATATTTCAGAACATCAAAGCCCTTCGTTATTAGATATGGAAACGTTTGCGCAGGAAGTCTCTAAGTGTAAGAAATCTAATGTAGTAGTAGGATGCGAAGAATCAAATTGGAAAACTAATGGAGACTAAAAAAGGCTGCTGTTTTTGAATAGGATGTGTTTTCTGCCATGGAAATAGAGCAGGAAGGATTTAGGCCGACTAAGCTGGGTAAATTAATCAAAATAGATGTGCAATAAAAATTTCGCTCTCTAGTCAATCTAAAGTTATCAACACCTTAAGAAATTTTAATAAAATTAGGGTGTCCGAAAAAAATTCTAATATATCCATAATAACTCCTGTACAACTCCCGATACATAGAAATGCGAAATTGGAATTGAAATGGAGAAGTTCACTTAAAGATAAAATACTCAAGCGGCGTACCAAATAAAACGAAAAATTAAAACAGCGCAGCACGATGCCTTCTAAATTAGATTTACACTACCAAATACACGAAATATCTGTTCTAAAACACATCGTTTTTATACTTCTTTATCGTATGATATAATTGTTCTTACCGACGCATGACTTAATTATGCCTACAGTAATGCAGAAATGTTTCCCGAGTGTTACACGAGGTACATTAAAGTTATAACACCTCCGACTTTGTTTCTGGCAAACTAATCACATGAAAACTGTGAAACTTGTGTCACTTCTAAACGTAATCTCACTGCAGTCGTAGGTACATATTTTTTACAACGGTGACGTAATGATTCCATGGCCGCCGCGAAGGCTTGTTTAGGAGTCTTCTTTGACCACTGGAAAATCGCTTCGTTTCAGGATTGAAAAACGGCATCCATGTCTCATCCATTGTCATAAGCTATGAATAGAAAGTCCCATTCATGGCGTGAACATTTCCTGACAACACGCCAAGCGTACAGTCATGTGGTCGGCCGTCAGCATTCGTGGCACCTACCTGGAGGACACATTTCGCATTTTCAGGTCTCCATGTAGGATTATGTGCACAGATCCCACGAAAATCCCAACTTTGGAGACGATGTGTTCCACTCTCATTCGGCGATCCCCCAAAATAAGTTTCTGCACTCTGCACTTTCTGAACCAAGTTAGCTTTCGCAAAACCTTCAGCACATATTATCAATTTATCCATTTGTACAAGATTAATACCGACGAATAAATACTCGTAAGGCGATGCTTCACTGCTAAGCAATGTTACTAATACGCTGGTTCGGTTGTGGCGTGCTAACAATAAAGGAAATTGTTTAAATAATAAATGGTGGTATTGGTGATGCATCAAAGGTCCAGGACGTATGTAATAATGCTGGAATAAACATATTATAACTTATTAACTAAATAAAACACAACAACGTAGTCCTTAAAGTTTTTATTTAATATTCACATTAGCAATCGAGTGATTTAAAATGCGTTAGAGTAATTAAATAAAACTAGCAATATATACAAGTACGATGAACAAGTAACTGAAAATTGATATGCGAAAATTACTACTCTGGAAAGAAATTAATTAATTCAGTTAGTGTGCAGTTTGAATTAATTAACTTGAGTAATTAACCATAGCTCGATTAATTAATTAAGGAAAAAAGTTCACTAAAACATTCAAAAGAATCAATTTGATTATCAAATTGCTCAAACCATAATGCTGCTTCTCCGTTAAGAGACGTTGGGATTTCCTCTATTGTTCGTGCAGGGCTTAGCGTTTCTGCTTTCAGATATGCTTCTATTTGTTGGAGTAATACTTCAGGGTCCTGGAAATTATCTCCATTAAAAACTATGTGGCAACTGCTCTACAAAATTTCTATAAAACATTGGTTAAAGATTGTATCTCTGATGAATTTTCGTAAGGCGTCACCAAATCATTCGATTTGGAATTAGAACGGTTTTCCTGTTGTTCCTTTGACTTCACCATGTTGCTGTGGATTCGTTGATTGCCCTTACTCGAATTCAAGCCTCACGTCTTAGACGACAAATTGTTACTAACACGCTGGTTCGGTTGTGACGTGCTATAAAGGAAATTGTTTAAATAATAAATAGTGTTATTGGTGATGCATCAAAGGTCCAGGACGTATGTAATAATGCTGGAATAAATATATTATCACTTATTAACTAAATAAAACACAACAACGTTGTCCTTAAAGTTTTAATTTAATATTTACATTAGCAATTAAACGACTTAAAATGCGCTAGAGTAATTAAATAAAAGTAGAAATATATACAAGTATGATGAACAAGTAACTAAAAATTTATATGCAAAATTACTCTGGAAAGAAATTATTAATTCAGTGTGAATGCAAGTAAAATAAAATAATCTCTGCATAGAACAATACATAGTTATCTTTGAAACGTAGACACGTGGGCACATGGTTTATGGCTGGTAAGTACTTGAACAGTGGGAAGAAAACGATGTTTACGGCATGGCAACTGGAGTGAGAAGAAGGATGAGTTTAGTGTAAGGGAATACTCGTTCAGAAAAAAGGTTTTGTTTTATGGTCCAGAGTGGAGAGGGCTCGAAATTGTGATATCTAGGAATAATGAACTAATTAAAAGCGCGAGCTGATAAGTTCTGATTTCGATGAAACAAATGTCATTAAAATATTCCTTGTTAAAGAAGCTTTAAAATGGTATGCTACATGACATAATTATGAAGACTTATACGTAATTAATTAGATAACTAAGTCAAAATGAAATGTATTTGGGAGAATCGTAACCGAACGTTCGATACTTGGTGACCGTTCTGTCAGGTAGATGTCGACGGGTCCGTCAGCTAGTACAATAACAAAAGGCTTTCTCTAGAAAGAATACGAATTACAGAAAAATGTTGAGTTAATATTTTAAATTAGAAGTATTTGAAGAAATATAATTTAAAATTAATTAAAACACTCTTATATATACGAAGTGTAACAGCAGTTACAGACCTTTTGCTATTTTGTTAAATATTATTATATTATATATCCAACTCAGGTTTATGCCAGCAGATCCACAATAACTAACTCAACTACAATAATATATATATCATCAAAAATTTTTGACTCTCAAGGACAAGTTTATGTCGTCTACACCGACTTTTCAAGAGCTTTGGATACAATGGATCATAGCATCTTACTCTAAAAGCTTAATTATTTTGGCATGTCTACTGACTTCCTGCAATTAATGAAAGGCTATTCGTCGAATAGGTTAAATCGAGTTTTCTATAATGGGTGTTATTCGTACGAATTTTTAACAACATAGATTGTTCGAATTTAGGCCCATTATTATTTATGACGAGCCATCGAAAAAATTCATAATTGGAGTAGACTGTGAAATTGGGTTGGTACTTTAGCCACTTCCACATAATGACATTTATTATTTGACATTGAAACTATAAGTTTGTTTAAAATTCTTCAAAACTCTTATTAAGAAAATTAAATTTATTTAAAAAATGATATTCAACATAGAACAAAAAGAAAAAATTATCGAATGTTACTTCTGTACAGGTGTGAAAGTAAATGGCGAGTGGCAGTATTCAATTACGGAATGCATGGCTGATTTTAGTGAAGAACATCCATTAGTGTTCGACTACAATGTTTTGACAAATTGTGTAAAGTTATTCAGAGAGACTGGTAGCGTTGGTCAAAAAACTGGAAGTGGACGGCCATCTAAACGTACAGCTGATAATATTGAAGCCCTTCAGCATACTATTGATGAAAATCCAAAAATATCCATTTCAGTAGTGACCCAGCAAACAAATTTATCTTATGGTACGTGCCAATTCATTCTTAAAAAAGTCTTACATTGTCATCCATACGATCTGCAATGCAATTTAATGAAATCCAGTGGATTATTTAAGACGAGTGGAATTTTGTCAATGATTTCAAAATAATCTACACAATCAGGATATCCTTAACACAGTTTTTTTCACGGATGAGGCCTGGTTTTATCTTTCTGGATATGTTAATTCACAGAATATGAGGTGTTGGTCCTCCGAAAATCCTCTTTTTTTTGTTGAAAAAACATTGCATCTCCAAAAAGTTGGTGTTTGGGTTGAAATATGTCGAAGAAGATTGGTGGGTCCCATTTTTGTTTGAAGGTACACTTACTGCAGCACGATATCGCAATGAGATACTCGACTCATTCATAAATCAACTGGATGATGAGGAATTACAAAATGGGTATTTCCAACAAGATGGTGCAACAGCACATACGCCAGAGAAACACTTCAATATCTCAGAGAATTTTTTGATAACAGAATAATAAGCAGGAACACTGAAATCCCATATCCAACTAGGTCTTGCGATTTAAACATATGTGATTTTTCGTATGGCCATTCATCAAAAATTCGATTTATTCAACGCCAATTCATAATCTGGAACAACTGAGAGTTCGCATAACAGAAAAGTGTGAAGAGATCAACAACTCACCGCAAATGCTGTATAAAGTTTTTGCTGGATTGCGGAGAAGAGTTGGTTTGTGTTTAGATGTAAATGGACAACATTTTCAACAACTTCTGTAGCTATATGCAAATTTTGATTATGATTTCGATATTAAATAAATTATTTGTTTTCTTTTTTGTTGTAGTATCATTTCAATGCCATAACCTTTTTTTACAATGAAACCAAATGAAACTGTCAAGCATCAAGTAATGTGTCATTATGTGGAAATGGCCAAAGTACCAACCCAGTTTCACACTCTACTCCAATTATGAATTTTTTCGATGGCTCGTCAATTGGCTTATGCTGATAGCATCAAGATATGTTATTCTATTTCATGTGACAGTGATGTTCGGGTCAACGTTTTGTCTCAGCGGTCAATAATTAATAGCTTGAAATTAAACGTCAATAAATGACAAGTCGTTGCCCATACTTGAAAAAGCTCATTTTGGCATTATATAATATTCATGAGCAAGTATCTAAAGTTGACGTGTTTCAAGATGTCGACTTAGTATTTATCCTTAGGAATTCTTAGCAATATGTTTCTAAACGATTAGGATTTATAATACGTAGTTCAAGACAATTTAGTGCTTTTAGGACCCTAAAGTTCTTATATTTTGCGTTTGCTATGAGCTGTTTGGAATATTGTTTTACTATTTGGTCACCATATTACGTCTCTCGTTAATTAAGAATTGAAAAAATTCAACGAAGATTTTTGAAATATATCCCATTTAAAGTTGATAGTCAGTATTCTGTTAGAGGATAAACTACAATTTATTACTAGAACATCATGGTTTCCAAACCATTCATGAACAGAGAAAGCCATCAATCAATATTTTTGTTGAAACTAGTAAATGGATTTATTATTTAAACTAGATTTCTATGTTCCTAGCCGTCCCCCTAAATATATTTCAACATTTGTATTACCGATGCCGACAACCAATTTGATGATAAACTTCCCTGTGTGCAATATATGTAATATAGCTGATGTTTATTGCACAGATATTTTACGTAATTTTAAAAGCGACTATGTACGTACGTGTAATGAAATATATTTTTTTATGTTACTTTAAGTTTGTAATGCTATTTAGCGAAGGCGGTTGCTTAAATGACCAGAATAGGAACGTCGGAACACCCTGAGGTGAGGAAAAGCTAAATGAGAAACAATTTGCTTCTAAATCTCTTAATAAACACGTCTGCATCTTAGTCCGGGCCTGAATACATATTACGGGCTTTGGGATGTATTTAGAATGACCGGTACGACCTTAAGTATTAAGTAAGTTAATAGTTAATTAACATAATCTTCTATTAACGGGATAACGGAGTTGGCTAAATATGGCATTGATGCGACTTATCAATAGGGACCGGACACGAGCGGCCCATGATTCATCGCCCACGGGCGTACTATTGAAAATTTATACTTTTAAAGTTTTTAATTTTATTTATATAATTGTAAAACAAACGGGTAGTGATTTATAAAATACGAAATACATTTTTATTTGTTAGTTTTGTAGTTTAAAGTTGAGTAAAGGAGTATTAATATTAACTAGCAATACTTTTTCAAGGTTCTCTTCTGTAAAACTTATTCTCTTTGAATGAAATACATTTTTGTAGATAGAAAACGTCCTTTCTACATCGCAACTGGTTATAGGTGCATACTGGAAATATTATTTTATTTCAGCGTATTTAGCAGTTAGATTTTGAGGTATTGTCCACATACACAATTGCCGCAAAGTTATTAAATCTCGATTTCTATTAAAAACTGCGTCTAACTTTTGCCGAGGGCCACATCCGAAGCCACTTGGAATATTTTTCAAATTATTAATAGCCAAATCTAATGTGGTTAATATCATTTAATTTGAGATTTTGATTTTCAAAATAAGTGATTGGGAAACTTCCAAAGTGTTTGTTGCTCAAGAAAGTACAACTGATTTTTTTAATTTGGAATTTGTGTTAGTTAATTGCACTCAGAAGTACTTCGTGCATCGTCGTTTAAACATGTAACGAAATTTTCTGCATAAAAACTAGTAGCTTTCAACCATGATCTCTATCTAGTTATTACTGGAGAGGGAGTCAGTGACAAAGATGGAAGTTTTCCCTGTAAAGAGATACTCTCATTGGTGCTTTTCCGAAAACTTTTTTAAAAGCGGATACAAGTCTATCACCTTCCGGAATGGTGTCTTTGATATATTCACAGATTTTGTGGAGAACATGTGGGACACAAGTAATATGCAGCATATTAGGATATGTTTCCTTTAATAGTCTACCCGCTTTTAACATATACGCAGCACTGTCACTGACAAATAAAGGTATTTTTTCTTTGTCCCTGTCGTCTGAGTGAAGCATTTGGTGCATATTCTCGTAAATGGTTTTAGCTTCTGCTTCCGCATCAACTGTATTTATAACTGTTGTTTTTCTATTACAAATGCGTTGTATGGAATATCTGGATCTAGGACACCAGCTACAACATTTACCAGAGAGCGACCTAATATATCGACAATTTCGTTGGCACTTATCCATAGGTACTGATGTGAAAGATGGCTTCTAATGCGTTCTACTGCTTTCGCGTACTACTTAAGAACAAAATTTTTGGTGGATTCATCAGGAACATTTTAATCAGTATATTATTGGAGAAATGCTTTGAAGGTGAGATTGTTAAGTTCATTTAATAGGATATTTGCCGTCATTGAAGTTTCACAGAGTTGTTAGTTAAAAATGTTATATTCCAACGGGTCTAATTTCTGTGTATGTGTTTGCGATGCTAAGTGGTGTTTTACGTGCGATTTCTTGGAATTTTTTAAAGGTTTTTACAGACTTGCAATAAATTTCGGAATCACTGGCATTGTACATACAATCAGTTTGACCCTTAATCCAACACGCCATTGTTTCACGATGGCATTCTTGACGTTATATCATATCTGAAAAAGTAATTTAAACAATGTTCTAGATCTAAATTAATAGAAATTAAAAATGTATGCGTAAGTTATTGAAACTTAACGAAATTCACTGGACACTTACGCCAAAATAATTGGAAGAAGTAGATTCGATGAAATGATATTAAATTGAATCCATTACAAAAGTTACGAAGTATGTAATTATGTAATTAACAGTTAAAACAATGAAAAGAGAAACTAACTCACCGTACTTTATTTATGGTACGAAATATAAACTAATAAAATAAATTATAAAAACTCCACCCGCTTCTATCTACGCTTGTGAGGAAAGTAGTTTAACAGTAAAATTGAAGTAATTACGCCACAATTCAAGGACAGAAAACAGATGTGTGGTTAACCGAATGAATAGTGCTATTCAATAACTGCGTATTGTACTTTGCGATGTTATAGACTATTTATATTGTCAATCGTAATTTCAGCCTCTCTTGTCCGGTCCCTAATAATGATATATTAACTTCTATCACGAGTTCACTGAAGACGACCCTGATCACGAAATAGAATTTTGTAAAACTTACAGAACAGATGCGCAGCAAGTCCAAACTTTATCATAAAAATTGTGTTCTCAGATGATGAAACATTTTATTTGAGTGGTATAGTCAATAGACATAAGTGAAAAGACGGCAGACTATGTGCCCACACTGTAAAATTTAATATAATATAATAAATTTAATATATTGTTATATTTCGAGAGTACGTGGATATAAATGAATGAATGAATGATATGAATGCCCCATAAACGTTGGGCTCCATTTGTTATGTTACAGAGAGAACGTAGATTGTATATAACATTAATTATTGATTAATATAATATTGATATTGACATTCGATTTATATTGCCCCAAAAGTTGGGCTGACATTTGTTATATTACAGTGAATGTGGAAATAAATGTTTATTTAAATTAGTCTTATTTAATACTTAACTGTGTTTTAATCGGCTAGCTTATTTATCTCTCAGGGTTAAGGTAGGTTCACTTCTCTCCACTCTAGTTTACTTACATAGCTTGTTTAATCAGAAATGGAACAATATCTCAAGCAATTAAAAAAATGCCAAAGTAAAATATCAACAATTAACTTTATTAATAAATACACATATCGAAAAATTTCAGAATTTAAAAAAAACAGTTTTCGTGACACACATATATCATAAGGAGACAACACTTAGCAGTTGGTATTCATACAGTTCAAATGCAATATGGTGAAAGAACATGTGCAAATAATTGTCGATTTATTAAAATATTTTATAAATGTGAAATTGAATCAAGTTCTAATATTAAAAATAGTGAATACTAATATTTAAATAAGTTTGAATAAGAATTACAATGTTTTAATATCCGTGAAAGCAATGCAAATAATTATGGATTGAATAAACAAAAAAAGTTCTAGATGTGTTCATAAGCGAGTTAAAAATGGCGCGTATAATATTCGTAAAAATAGAAAAAACCTGAATCTTCGGATATGGCCTCTTGTGATCCCTGCTAGTGGGTTCTGGAGGAGTCTTCACAGCGGGAAACTGGAGAATATTTCTGCTACTATCCCTCGGGATGATGCGAACTTTTCAATATTTTCAAGTCCGACGGCAGCTTGAACAGATGACCGATCTCGGGCGATCAAAGATGGTGTTCGATGTACGATGAAATTTCGGGAGGGTAGTTTTTGTATCAAAAACTTTAAAAATTATTAACTCTTGAACGGTCTGGTCGGAAGATGTAAAATTTGGTCTACAGGTAGTCCTTAGGTAGATGAAACGTTTGATTGACTTTAAAACCTCGAGCACTTAATATTTCCGCCAAATTATTTTAATTAAGCTGGAGCACAAAAAAACGTGACCTCTCGTTGCAACTACTAATTACCGACGCCACTCTTTTCATTTGTTTTTAATTACATAACTTGCCGCAAATCGCTCCATTTTTTACTTGCATTATCTTTTTTGAATACTTCTAAACTAAACATTTTTACAGTGTAAAACAGTTAAAAAAATTACATTTAGATTTATGAAATATCTTTGGTTAGGCAACATATGTTGATGTGTTTACAATCACTCTGTCAACATCTGTTTCTTTGCGGGTTATTGCACCGTTAAAATTGTGGGCGGGGCTTGATTGTTCAAATACATTGGAATATAAATACGTTAAATATGTTCGAATAAAATTGCGTTAAATATTAATTTGAAATAGAAATGAGTATAAACATCACAATAAAAAAAAGAAAAATAAGTTAATTATTTCAAGGCAAATTTGTCGTCATAATAAAGTATTTATACTTTGAATCAATTTTTCCCCTTCTTGGTATTAAATTATATAGTAAATATAGACATTACAGCTACATGTATCCTTTTGTATCTTTTCAGAGAAAGAGCCCTTCTTGTAATGCTTCAATATATATATATATATATATATATATATATATATATATATATATATATATATATGTTTATATACTGAAAAGGATTGTTCGACGTTGAGAAATGTTATATTTGCATAGTTAAAGCGCTCTTTGTATCTGTACAATGGATCTTCAGTATTGGTAAAAAGTTGCCCTAATTTTGTAAAATCTACATTTTTATCTAATACACCTTATTTGTATTATTTATTAAATTTAACAGTGTGGGCACATAGTCTGCCGTCTTTACATAACTATCGAATTTGGTCTAGACACAATCTCCGCTGGATGCGATAAGCGCATACTCAGTAACTGGGTAAAATAAGTGTGTGGGCGGGGATGATAGACGATAATGTTATTGGGGCTTTTCTTCGCTGAAGGTACTTTTATTGGACCACAGTATTTGGATCTATTAAGAAATAATATTGTACCCCATATTACTAAGCTTTATCCTAATCCAAACAATCCACTAATTTCTACTGAGAACATATGATATCAGCAAGACGATGGTGCACCTGCTTATCTACTATTCTAAAATTGCGCATCATAATTTGGATCAAGTTTTCCCTGCTAGTGATGATCTAACGCCTCTCGATTTTTTCTTATGGGATTATCTCAAAAATAAGGCGCATAGAAGTAGACATGCAAATATTTAAATGAGGTGGAAGAACGCATAAGAAATGTATTATTAAAAATGCCGAAAGAAGTTTTACAAAATACTGTGCCGAATTTGAAGACCATTTAGGATATTGTCAGTTAGTAGAAGGGCAAAAAATATTTAATATGATCAGAAAATTATTGTTATAATATTGTTATATAATAAATAAATTGTTCAAATCCCGAGTTTAAAGGACTTGTTTTTGAAAATTAGCTAATTCATGGCTTATGATGTTAGTAATGAAAACCGATTTTCAGAAAGTAATGTTTTTAATCTCAATAGCAATATGGTAGTTTACTGTATCCAGAATTTAATAAAGCATTCAAAAATGTAAAAATATAGGGGAGACCGGGGCAAGAGTGAACGGTTTTACAAAATAAATTACCTGTTGGGATAACAATGTGCAGAAATAACTTTATTAGGCAGAACATCAATAACCACTCTTTTAGAAATTCATAAAAAAAAAATATATTCTTTAAAGAAAAACATTAAACAAGATACATATTTTTAATAAAATAGTTGCATGTGTCTACTCTTGCCTCCTGTGGTGGGGCAAAAGTAAACATGAATGATAATACTATTACGCCCTACAAAAATCACACAGGAATGCTTCAGTCGTTGATTCTGCATCTGTACATGCTTCGTGAGACCATTTTCGACATCCTTCACAACGTATCCACTGCTCATTTACAGAAGAACTATATGTCTCATCGCGGTAAAGACAAGTGCAATCTTCATCAACAGATGTATTGCACTTTTCTAACTTCTTGTTCTTCTTTGATATCAGCCCTGAAGTAGAAGGTTTTGCAGTAATATTTCTTGTGACCTTTGACTTCTTGGCTTCTTTTTCAACTAAACCTTGTTTATATGGACTACTTGTTATGATATCAGATTTTTGTTGCAATCTTTTGGTTTTCTTCGCGGGCTGGTGTTTTGCGTGTGGAAGAGGAAAGATGTCGGAGACGGAAATCTCTAAATGTTGTTGTTTATGTTCTCGTTCAGGGGTTCTTTCGTGTTCTCTTTCTGGTGTTCTTTCATGTTCTCTGTCAGGAGTTCTTTCGTGTGCAATACTTAGTTCATCACTTGTGCCCTGCCGACTCGAATTGCCTTCAGTACGAGGATTGAGAGCTTCTGCAGAAGCAAAGTCACTGTCAGTAAAAATATTTGGATTAAAGTTGTGTATGCCAGCTTTCTCAAAGCCATGGGTTATGTTGTCCATGATTGCTGCCCTCTTAAAGGCACTAGCAATCATAGGACCCATATCATACTCCGTTATTCTTTTGCCTGGATTGTTAATCATCCATGTGTCCATTTCTGAATTTAAGTAGCTCTTAAAAGGACCAAAGACAGTTAGGTCTAGTGGTTGCATACGATTTGTTGTGTGTGGTGGCAAAGTTAACATTATAATTCCATGTTCTCTGCACAATTCTATAGCCTTCAATGACTTATGACTGGAATGGCCGTCTACAATTAGTAATTTTGGATCGTCTTTTCTAGCATGAGTTGATTTAATAAAATGTTCAAGAACTTTATAAAATATGTCGGTGTTTATCCATCCAGTACTACTTGGTATTCCTATGGTCCCGGATATTGCTCCATTTAGCAACAGTGGGTTCATCCGGACTCGTTTGTAAATTATAACTGGAGGAATAAATGATCCATAGGCATTAACACAGGCTACAACTGTTGCAGTTTGCCCTCTTTCTGCGGATGTAGCTCTGCCTACTTGTTTTTTTTTCCTTTAGCAGCTATAATTTCTTCGGGCGTCGAACAACAGTGACCCCAGTTTCGTCCAGATTATATATGTTATCCGGTTGAAAGTTATATCTGTTCTTTAATTCTCGCAAATGTTTAAAGAATCCATCAACTTGTGTTCTGGAAAATCCCGCAATACGGGCTAAACTTGTAGGCTCTGGCGTGCGAATTGATAAACCGCCAACCCTTCTTAAAAAATTTGTAGCCCATTGCTCCCCAGCCATTTTCTTAGTTCTATTAAATTTATGTGCAATTTTGTTTGCTTCTGCATATTCAAAGGCAAGTTTCCGAAATTCTGTTAAATTTATTCCATCAAATAATTTTTCAAGAGTCAATATATGCTTTTTGAATTCTCTTTCTTGAGTTGGACTGAAGATAGGTTTAAATCGCCCAATATTGACGACAGTTTCCTGACCACGAGAAATTCTTTTGTGAAAAGTGGATAGTGGAATTTTGTAAGTTTTAGCGGCTTCACGTAAAGTAAAGTTTTTAGACAGAACATCTTTCATGGCACGAATTATGTCTTCATTTGACCAAGAAGCTCTCTGGGATTTTCTGATATAACGTGGAACCATTCTGAAAAAGAAAAAACAACCATGAGGCAAGAATAGACACAAAGAGGCAAGGGTGGACACTGATGAGGCAAGAGTGAACGCAGCGTTCACTCTTGCCTCCCATGCATGGTTCACAAAATGCATTTTTTACCCAATCACACGCCACTGCAGTGAGTTACGGTTTGGTGAAATTATAGGTTATATCATAAAAGATCGTCTCGTAGCCATGAAAATATTGCCAATCGTGATAGGCGTGAATAGAATAATCAATATTGTAAAGAAACCTTACATCAGAACTATCATAAACTCAAGCTTACCTGTTTTTTCTAACAAACTCGCACAATATACGCACAGTTCACTGCGTGGCTTTGACGCATCGACCACCTTCAATTACACTTGATCTACGGTTCAAATGGTCTACCATAGCGCGCTAAATTCAAAAAGTCTACTCTTGCCTCGCGTTTACTTTTGCCCCGGTCTCCCCTACGCAGTGTTCTATTTAAAATAACAAATTGGATGTCTATTTTCGGTATAACCGGAAGTGACACAGCAAATATGATAATTTATAGAATTCTTGAATCTTTTCATAAAAGTATACCCAATTTTGTTTAAAAAGAATGACCGTTGCAGAGATACTTTGGGTGTTCCATACTTTTGACTAACACTGTATAATTATAAATTGTAAAATTATTTCCTCTGACAAATTATTTTAAAGTAAGTAAGTGTATTCGAACACAAACTGATAATTTTTTGTTTCCAAAACAATATACTAAAAATACACTAATTTTATAGACAAAGAAGATATATTCGTAAGAAAAAATACGACATCATATTGATTGACCTTGACTTTTCGAACGTAATTTGATATACGTATATACAACTCAATAGTATTTTTAGATATGCGCGCAGATATGTTTTTTATAGAAACAAAATTAGTGCCTATATAAGTTTACGATTAAGTATATATGGTAGGGACGCGATAGCTAGCGTTGCACGTCATCAATACATGATGTCATATCTATATTAGTCCATTTGAAAACATTTTAAATGCAATATGTATTAAAAAGTCGTTAGTTTATTTGTTTTACATATAGCAGCACTACTTGGTTATAATTTATTACATTTTTGATAAAACAACACATGTTTCGAGTTGATTATGATTTTACAGTTTGTGAATATTTTTAACGAGGTGAATACAAGTATGCGACGTAGCCGATTTCAATTCATCAGTCATTGTCAATCTTGTTATTGTGTGTCACCTAACCTGTATTTTTTCTTCCCTGTTGTATTTCGTGTTTTTTTGCCTCCGTTTATTTGTCTGATATTTAAAAACAGTTTTTTTTTAATTATAGGTGCGTATTATTATTATCGCAATGCCTAAATCCTTTTGTAAGCAATTTATTATAAACTTTATGGCAAAAATTATCCGAGTTTTTATTATAGTATTTACATCAGGCGCGGCTCGTGATGACGTATTTTGGTTTGCAGTACAATGATCCGAGTGCTTCGTGTATTCTCGTGTACTAACTGTAACGTTTGCTTAGTAAACACCGAAAACACACGAGGCACTCGTATCATTGTACTGCAAACCAAAATACGTCATCACGAGCCGCGCCTGATTTACATCAGTATTTTTAACTTGAAAACAGATTTTGTATAGCATGTATGTCAAAAGCTAAGCATATTATGGCAAAAGCTACAAGAAATTTATAGTAACAAACTAATAAAGTTTCTTAATCTAAATACCTGACAAATTTGCTCATAGATGAGCTTTTTCATTCAACCGAGCATAAATGGTGATTTTAACGTTCCTTAACATATTCGAACTGTTGTTTCAGCAATAAATAATATAATCACTGAATATTTTTAATCCTTTGTAGCTAAACAATAAATTCAAGTACACCATAGATCATAAAATGTAAAACACTAATTGACATAGGTGTAAATAATATTTTGCGCTTAATTACCAATATTTTCAGAATACATTTGACATTATCATATAATGTAGATGACATTAAATTACTTATTTAAATGTCCAAAGGATTGCGATTTTTATAAAAAATTGTACTTTATTAGTCTGCATAAGATTGATAACATTTATAGGTTATGGATTTCGCTGTTCGCTTCTACTTCTAACCTCACATTTGACATAATACATATGATCAATTTGCGGTTGTCAATTATAAATCGATCGATACGGCAATATTGCCCGGCTGAGACGTCAATGTTGATTAATGACGCACTTCGCTAGCTATCGCGTCCCGACCATACTTGTATTCTGTTATTGTTATTATAGATGTATTAAGGTGTTCATAAATTTTAAAATATGATATCTGCTACAGAGTTTGTGAGTGTTATAATTTTCTTAGTAGTCTATAGTAGTAGTTTTAGTAGTTTTAGTAGTTTTCTTAGTAGTCTAGTTAGTTTACATAAATAAATCTTACAAATACTGGGCAAAAAGGAATATTACTTATATTAAACCCACCTCGATATTCGGTAGGTAACGCCGAAAATCCATTCAATCAAAAACACAGTATCGCCACCTTAATGAACAAGCACTATGATGAATTAAAAAAACGTGGACATAAACATGTAGGTGTATATATCTTTACGGAACCGATATATATATATACCAGTTGACATTGATTTAGTTAAACATATTTTAGCCAGTGATTTTCAACATTTTACCGATCGTGGATTCTTCGAGTTCGATGAAGATAAAGATCCTTTGGGAGCACATCTATTTAATTTAGAAGGGGAAAAGGGAGAAATATGCATGTCAAATTAACTCCAACCTTCACTTCTGGCAAAATGAAAATGATGTTCCCGACTTTGGTTGAGTGTGGTGTTCCTATGTTAGAACACTTAGATAAATTACGCAAAGCTAACGAATATTTAGATATTAAAGATATTCTCGGTTGTTACACAACAGATGTAATTGGTTCTTGTGCTTTTGGCTTAGAATATAATAGCTTCAAAGATCCTGACTCTGAATTTAGGAAATACGGTCGTCAAATATTTATGCCTAAGTTTAAACACACGATATTCCACTTGGTTACGTCCATGGCTCCTTCGTTAAAAAAATTATCCCTTTTAAATTAATGGATTTAGAAATGAAAGAATTTTTTATAAATACTGTTAAAAACGTCATGGATTATAGGAAAACGAACAACATAAAACGTAATGACTTTATTGATATATTTATGGAAATGCAAGAGAAGGCAAAAGCTGATCAAGTTAAAGCTTTAACACTTACTGAAATAGCTGCTCAAGGTTTCCTATTCTTCGCTGCTGGTTTTGAAACTTCCTCTACCACAATGGCGTTCTGCCTTCATGAACTGGCATTTAACCAAGATATTCAGGAAACATTGAGAGACGAAATCCGAGAAACTCTCAAGAAAAATAATGGTATTTTAACTTATGAAGCCGTAATGGGAATGAAATATATGGATCAAGTAATAAATGGTAAGATTGATAATAACAACGCTAACATATTCTATCATAATATGAAACATAAAAATAATCTCGAGATATTAAAGTCAACAAGAAAAAACTTGTGTTAAATTATTTTGCTTAAACTTATTTTATTTAGGTGCAGTTATTATCACAAAACATCTGGCTACACGACTTAGATTAATTTCTTAATATTTTTTCGAACTAGAAACATAAAATTATGTACAGTCATGGCCAGATAAATGTAGTACAACCTTAAATTTCATATATGTCATAAATTTGATATATTATTATTGTAAGACGAGCTTCAGCTTAAGCTACTTGTCATAATAAAATCAAATGTCAGATCATACTGGAATATATTTACTTTATTATTGTTTGAGTTAAGAAATATAAGTTAAAAGTATAATAATAAGTTAAATTTAAATTTAAAATTGAATTAAGAAATACGAAAAATAACTTTAATAATAAAAATTTTTTAACAAAAAGCTAATATTTTGTTGGACCGCCATTTTTTTGGCTGCAACACGCGACCTTATGTCGCTATCTCTTATTCTCCTGCTTGCAGTTCTACGTGAACCAGGAAAAATGGTCCGCAACTGCTACTTTCACTGAATCGAAAGGATGTTCTCGGAGATTTGAACTAGATTATGGTTCTGCTGTTCAGTCGAAATTCTTTTAAGCCCAGTACCCGGCTTTCTGCTCTCATCAGTCCCCATCTTTTCTTAACCTTCATCACGGTGATTTTATTTAACTGCATTTGCTGCGCAATTTCCCTGATACTGTACCCTTCTTGTAATTTAATTAATATACGAACTTTATAAGTTGCGGTTAGCTTTCGTGCCATCGTAAAAATATATTTGACGTTTAATAAAATTTAAAATGATTTGACATATAATTGTCAAAATACTAACTTACACCATAAAAATGTATTAAGAAAAGCTTGTACTACATTTATCTGGCCACGACTGTACATACGCTTCATTAAATCATTACAACATGATATTAATAACATGGAAGATGAGGGTTGCTCTTAGTATTGCTATTAGATAGTAAAGTATGACTGTATATTATTTTGTGCTTATCCGGGAAATATTGTTGCGACTGCACTCGCGGAATCAAGTAAGATGTTTACCTGTTGGCATTTATCGTAAACGACAAAGTAAACTACGAAAACTTTCACGGACAACCAAGCCCCAGCTTTGATTCCGGGACCCCCGGCACGCGTTAACACTAGGCCGATTTGATTTATGTAAATTAATTATTATTCTACCATGCCTTACATTAAATTTTTATTTAGAGTAGTCTATAATTTTAATATAAATTTGAGAACACTGTGGAACAGTAAAGTTTTTCGAATGTCAAATTCTGGCAACTGTCATCTGATAGATTACAATTTAGTATTTATAACTTATGGGTCAATTCTGTGCATATCTGTAAGATCTGTAAATCAAATCTGTAACTAGGTACAGATTTACTGATGAAATTTCAATTCTGTACAAATATTTTATTTACATTATGTCTGTAAGTGTTACAGATTTCAGTAAATTTTACGTGTAGGCGAACCTTGTCCGTAAGGCAGTGACAGACGTTTCAGTGTAAAAAAAAAATATGAATAACATAGTTACACGATTATTTATATGAATTTTATTAGAGGAAAACAAAGACAGGTAAGTAAAAAAAATTAATATTTATTAGTGATGTTCTAGAAACATTTTAAAAACATAACTACAAATATATACAGAGAATTTCATGTAACTTGCAATATATGAATGTAGTAACCATAGATTTGAAAATACTATGCACTTGCACTGTCCCACATAAAATGCAATATGTAATAGTTATGACTAGAGCTGAGGATGTTTGCGGTATAACCATGGTTATATCATGTAACCATAGTAAATTACTATGGTTATATGATATAACCATGGTTATACCGCAAACATCCTCAGCTCTAGTTATGACTTATGACTTATGACTGTTATGAGTTATGATCGATATGATATCTTTCGTGGTTGTTTTGTCAAATTATTGACAGTAAAGCCTATTTAATTCAATGTAGTGTTTTAGGATTAAAACTACATTTCCGATAAATATCGTTTATTGAATTGAATCCCGAAAGATACCATGTCACTAACTGAGTTCTCTCTTCCTTTGTGTATATCATTTAAGATTGATACTAAGCTAATATCGAAATAGAAATACTGCTACTTTTGACTTAACTAATGTCAAATTATATTGATATGTTGCATTTTATGTGGGACAATGTAAGAATGTATTACCTAGTTTCTATGGAAATAAAAAACCTATACATGTTTGTACCGCGATATCATAAAGTTTCTGGGTCCAAGATGGCATTGAAATAGAAAATATATGTCTGAACTTTATCCATATTATGATACTGGTAACTTAACCTTAATTTTTGAAAATTATTTTGATAGTGTCATCGTGACATCAATAAATATGTCATTTGATTTAATAAAGATACAATAAAACAACAAGCTCAGCTTGTATTCAAAATTTTATTAATAAAAAAAGGCAAAATTAAAGCAGATGTTGAAATTGTTGTCCGTTATTTTCAATTCCCAATGTGACACGCCTTTTCATGCTGTTAAAGGCATTTTGCAGCATTGCGGGCGTTATTAATGCACATTCGTCAATAATTCTTTGTTGCATATTTTGCAAATTAGCAACAGGAGTTCTAAATATTCTATTCTTTAGGCGAGGAAACACGAAAAAGTCCATAATTGTCAAACAAGGTGATCGTGGTGGAAACTCAACTTCCGTATGTAAACTTATGATCCGATCGTCAAAAAACTCACGAAGAAAAGCAAAATTTTCTCGTGTTGTGTGTGCCGTTGCACCATCTTGTTGAAAGTATCCATATTGCAATTCATCATCATGCAACTGTTCAATAAATTCATTCAGATTGTTTCTATACCTCTCAGCATTAATTGTGAAATTTAAAAAAATAGGGCCAACAACTCTGCGGCGAGAAACTGCTAGCCAAACACCAAGTTTCGCATTATGGAGAAACGATTCAATAAAAATATGAGGATTTTCACTACTCCACATTCGAGTATTTTGGGAATTGACATACCCCGAAAGATGAAACCATGCTTCATCAGAGAAAAATGACAAATTTAGCAGGTCATCATCTTCTATTAAGTTATTTGCAAACCACTGGCAGTACGCACGACGTCTAGGGTAGTCTACCGGCAAAATAGCCTGATGTGATTGCATCTTATACGGATGCATGTGTAAGTTTTTCTTTACAATTTTCTGACATGTTCCATAAGAAAGTCCAATCTCTTGAGAAAGGCGTTTCAAAGGTTTTGTGGGTTCATTTACCATACGTTGACGAACATAATTTATAACTTGTTCCGAACGAACAGTTGGTCTACCAGTACGTGATTTATGACCCACAGAACCAGTCTCACGAAACACACCAACACAATTGGAAAGGCAATTATAAAAATCTTTGGGAATTACAGCTAACTCTGGAAAGTGCTCTCTAAAATCATCCACACATGCACGTTGACTGTACACCCAAATTCCATCAATTCGCACTTCACTCCGAAAATAGGCTTCAATCATGTACGCTTTTTGCACTATATTGTAAACCATATTTGAATTTACTCGAATGTGCTATGTTTCAAACTCGACGTTCAAACTTGCTTTCAGCAATTCTAACACATTAATGGATGACAGATAATGTCACTGTCAAAATAATTTAGAAAACAGAGTTATAGTTCCTAACTTAAGTTCAGACATACAATTTATATTACAAAGCCATCTTCGTCCTAGAAACTTTATGATATCACGGTATATTGCATCTTAAGTGAAATTCTCTGTATACATACTTAGGAACCACATGTAAATATTTCGACGTAGCATTAGGGAGAATATAAATGTGTTTGAAGTTCTTGACGCTCACTTTAAACAATTATTCAGATTGGATAAAGCCAGTGAACAAGGCTTAATAACTTTTCTGAAACAATTTATTCATTTGCAAGGAAGTATTCTACTTCACCTGAAGGTGCTAGCTACATTGAACTTTCTAGCAACAGCTTATTATCAAAATCCTGTGGGCTGTAATTCATTAATTGCGTTAATATGGACCACCCTCCTTTTGTTTATATTAATCGTAAAGGAAAGCACTCGATTAATGCTATGCTTGTTTGTTATTCAAACAACAAAATTATTGCGTGTTCAACGAGATTTCCGCTCCGTTCATGATGCAGCTGTGTGGGAAGTATCGAGTATACGTATTTATTTAAAGCAGAAGTACGAAGATGGCGGCACAAATTCACATTTACTTGGTGATAGTGGATATCCACTGGAGCCGTGGTTATTTACACCCTATCACAATGCAGCAGAAGGAACTCCAGAAAGTCAATATATAAGTAAGGTCCGCTTGAACATAAGTATACAACAAAAGGTTATTTCAAAAAAGTAAATTTATTTTCAGAAAGTACATACTTCACTCTATTTTTCGACATAGTTGCCAAGTTTGTTCAAACACTTATCATACCTATTAACCAATTTTAAAATACCCTCTTCATAAAAACTTGCCGCCTGCTCCGATAACCAAGAGTTCACTGCCGTTTTCACGTCGTCGTCATCATTGTAATGGTTGCCACTGAGGTGACGTTTGAGGTGGAGGAACAGATGGTAATCGCTCGGCGCAAGATCAGGACTGTAGGGTGGGTGATCTAAAACTTTCCAGCCAAATCTGTCCAATAAATCGCGGGTCTGACCTGCAGTGTGAGGTCTTGCACTGTCATAGAGAAGGACAATTCCCTTTGTCAGCATGCCGCGTCTTTTGTTTTGAATCGCTCTGCGTAGCTTTCTCAGGGTTTGGCAGTATGCTTCTGTATTGATAGTGGTTCCCCGTTGCATGAAGTCGACCAACAAAACACCATGCCTATCCCAAAACACCGACGCCATGATTTTGCGCTGGGACAGTCTGTTTGGCCTTCACCCTTACAGGCGATTGTGTGTGTCTCCATTCCATGCTCTGTTGCTTCGATTCGGGCGTGATATGCGAAACCCATGTTTCGTCTCCAGTTATGATCTGCCTCAAGAAGCCGTCACCTTCTTCGTTATAACGAGTCAAGAACTTCGTCGCACACTCAAATCGTTGGTTTTTGTGGTCCTCTGTTAGGAGTTTCGGGACCCAACGGGAGCACAGTTTCCTAAACTTTATGTGTTCAGAAACAATGTTGTAAAGCACTGATCTCGACACGTCAGGAAATTCGTTTGAGAGACCTGTTATTGTGAAGCGCCTGTTCTCACGAATCTTCGCTTCAACTGAAGCCACCAAATCGTCTCTAATCAAAGAAGGGCGACCGAAGCGGTACTCATCATGAACTTTGTCACGACCATCTTTGAATTGTCGTTCCCACTTCCGCGCTTTGCTTTCACTCATAACAGTATCACCGTACACTTCGCAAATCTGTCGATGAATTTCTGCAGCAGACAGGTTCCTTGCTGACAAAAACCGTATCACTGACTGAACCTCACACGCGGCGGGCGTGTTGATAGTCTTAAACATTTTGAAAGCATAGAACAGAACCGTACAGGTTAGCTACAGAGCTGAAACTGAGCACAGTTGTTCCCGAGGCATGCCGGTACACGACGCATGCGCTTGTTGCGATATGCGCGCGAACTACTAGTGTCTACAACAAAACGGACCTTAATTAAAAAACACGCCTCGTAGCATGCAACTTTGTTCTGCAAGAAATGTTATAGAAAGAACAAATGGAATATTAAAAGGACGATTTCGGTGTTTATCAAGGCATCGTGTTCTTAATTATCATCCAACAAGAATAGTAAATATAAAATACACTTGCTGTGTAGATTGCTACCGAGAGAAGGATACCAATTAATGAACACGATATTGAATATTAGGATAATATAAACCACGTTCAAAATGAAGAACAGATTTTAGTATACGATACACTTCACCAAGAAAGACATCACAGGGACCTTTATGTTAGGGAAAATTTTTAGTACAACTACAGTTATTTTTTGCATTCTTTTTACACTTTAATAAATGTATTGTCGGATTGGCTTTTCTAAATTAAAACTCCCGCTTTCTGATAAAATAATATATTTAACATAATCGTGCACACTTCGTACAGCATTCTGTTCTACTCCCTTCCTTTCTATCCCCTCTCCGTGTCCTTCTCGCGCTAAAATAATACATTACAGTATATAAAAATCTTTTGTTTCTAGTGTTAGTATAACATCAATATTAACAGAAATAACAAAAATAATTAAAAAAGTATATTAATCCAACTAGAAATTAAAACAAGGATTCTCAAATTTATACTTAGCTTTTCGAAAAATACCTTTTGCCTTTCTATTTTGTTTTTTTCTTCCTTCACTTTAATATAGGTTTTGGAAAAATCATCCGCTATTGTGACTAATTGCTTATTTGTAACATCGTGCTCCTTTGCCAACGTCATTAGGTCTTGTAATATTATAGACAGAGGCTTTTGTCTCTGACTTGTTGGTTTTGAAGGAGGCACTATGTTCTGGCGATACTCAGTGGTATTTATTGTTTGCTCCACCTGTGGTTCTATAACATTAGCCTGATTGTTAGTACCGAGACTACTATTGCTATTGGAATCGATAACAATTCCTGTCCTATTATTTATTATATCTGCTAGGTTCATTATTGGCAATATTTCAATTGATTTTTCTATCCCTTTATAATTTATCTCGCTATTTATCCCTGTAACAGCAACTTTTCCCCATATACAGGCTGGCCCAAAATGACCGAAGGCGTTTTAATTCCTTATAACTTTTTTATTACAATTTTTTTTTTTTGTTTACAGTATTTTGTAAAGAAGACTTGGGGAATTTAAAATGGAACAGTACACAATTGAACAACGTGCCAAAATCGTTGAACTTTATTTCTCAAATCAACGATCCATTGTTTTGACTCAGCGTGCATATCGTCGTTACTTAAATGTGCGGGTTGGACCCTAAGAGTCAACAATAAACCGTCTGGTTGCAAATTTTCGAGAACAAAGGGCAATAAGGAACCTTCCTGGTGCCGGCAGACGACGAACGGTGCACACGGATGACAATATTGAACGGATACAGGAGAGTATTCGGGAAGACACAACTTGGCCTCTTAAGAGGGTCGCTGCAGAGAATTTTGCATACAATAAGAATGTTTCCATACAAAATTCAGCTTGTCCAACAATTGAAACCGACAGATTACCAGCAACGACTTGATTATGCAATTTATTTTCGTCAAAAAGCAGAAGAAAATCATGATTTTATTCATAATTTAATTATGAGCGACGAAGCCCAATTAAATGGGTTCGTTAATAGGCAAAACTGCAGGATATGGGCTACGGAAAATCCAAGAGTAGTTCAACAGCGAGAATTACACCCACTTAAGTGTACCGTTTGGTGCGGTGATTCGTCGGAAAGGATAATTGGCCCATATTTTTTTGAAAATGAACACGGTGTCGCCGTTTCCATCACTGGTGTTAGATATCGGACAATGTTGGAAAATTTTTTAAGGCCAGCCGTGAAAAACCATGCGCAAGTATGGTTCCAACAGGATGGAGCCACAGCGCACACTGCGAGGGACACAATGGCTCTTTTACGCGACATCTTTGGTGAACAAGCGATTTTAATTGGCCTCCGCGTTCACCTGATTTAACCGCTTCAGACTGTTTCCTTTGGGGTTATTTGAAAGGAAAAGTCTATATTATTAAGCCTCAAACCATACAGCAATTAAAAAATAATATATGCGACGAAATCAACAACATAACACCTGAAGTTTTGCGAAAGGTTATGGAAAATGTTTTGGAAAGAGCACGAATATGCGAAGCAGAAAATGGCCACCACTTGCGAGACATAATTTTTCATAAATAAATTAAAAATATTCTCCATTAATATACTGTATTTAAAATTAAAAAAAAATTAATAATTATGTCTTAAATAAGAAGTTATAATGAACTCAAACCCCTTCGGTCATTTTGGGCCACCCTGTACATAGTCCTCTTTCTTCTAAATCACTTAATTTAATTTCGCTCACTGGTCCCGAGCCAGTTTGGAGCCTATGTTGTTTTAATTTTCTATATTTGACTCTACTTGAATATTCCCAATCTCCAAATCTCTGTAATAGAAATCTTTTTTTAGAAAATACCTACTTTTTTCTATTTTAGGACCTCTTCCACTCTTCTGCTTCTAAACTTGGACAATCCCCAATAGCATTCATTCAAACCAACGCATAGCTTTTCCCACTGATTTTCAATGCAATTTGCTTCCAAAGTAGAGTTAATGGTTCCACTTCTAAAATAATAATCACTTTTTATATATTGTAAATATAATTCAAGCTGTTCTTTGCTTGTATTTCTTGTACGTTTCTGTTTTTGACTGCTATAACATGAATTATATATAAATAAGGGATAGACGATAACATTTAATAATTACTTCATTTCTTTTATATCAGTGGTCAAAACGATAAAAATATATGTATTGACAGTGACAAAAGCTCAACATCATCAATTGAATTATTGCGCGTATTAAGCTAACTTAGCCTGTACTTGCAAACAGGTTAGGTTAGCGTAAACAAATACAATATGACAAATGCATGCTTGACAAATAATAAACGTGGATATAGGCACACATATTTTATTTACAGAAAAATGTATAAAATTGCTCTAATCGTATGTCTGTAAGTATACACTTACAGACTTCCTATAACTTTACAGATCTGTAACATTACAGATCTGTAAGAATATTGCACAGAATTGACCCACTAATCTTATTTCTTGTGAAATGTTTTAAATAAAAAACATTTATTTACAGAAATGTGTTTATTGTAAAATACTACGTTAAAGAAGATCTTAAAAAGGTGTACAACCCCTTACCACAATTATTAATCGTATCCTAAATACGTATTTCGACAACTAAGTTGTAATCATTAGTAGGTAAAACCACTAATCAAGGTGTCGCACATGGGGCACAGTAAACCTAGCACAACTGATCACGCAATAATTTTACACAGCGTCCACGTATACACTGACTTAAAAATACAAATATATTGACTGAAAAGATCGACAAAAATAACCTCTCTTAAGGAAACGGCACCCACATGTGTTTTACTCTTTTTGAAACGTCTACGACCTTTTTACCTCCTTTTCTAAGAATAAAAAGAGAAAGCTGTAGGCGTAGGTATCTCCGTTCATAGAATTCTGTTTGTTTTTAGCGATATTAATACTTTCGTATGCGTCAAAATCGCGGGGATTATTAATGGCCTTGACAAGTTTTAACCCTTTAATCGGCATATTATGTAGTGTATTTAAAGCATGTTTGGCTACGTTAGATTTATCCGGTCTATTGTATTTAATATGTGATATATGTTCTTTAAACCGGGTTATTATTGGTCGTTTTGTTTGGCCTATATATTTCAAATTACAATCATCGCAATTAATTTCGTATATACCTGATTTCGAATTAAAATTAACTTTATCTTTGGTATTCCCTAGGAGACTTTTGATAATATTTTCGGACCGAAAGGCAACTTGGAGACCTCGTTCTTTCACAACTTTATTAATGCTTTTCGTGATAGGGTGGTATGGTAAACACATGTACTTTTTCTCCTGGTTACTTTGAGATACCAAACTTGTGGATTCGCGGATTGTATTTTTTAGTTTTATTTTTCTAATTAATTTATTGCTTATTTCTATGTCAAAGCCATTATATTTCGCGATATTTTTAATGAAATCTAGTTCTATTTCATATCTCTCTTTTGTTAACGGAAAATTTAGTAACCGATTGACTATGAAATTAAAAGAAGCTGTCTTATGTTGAAAACTATGATTTGAATCCGCGATGATGAATCTATTAACATTGGTTTCTTTCCGGAAAATATCGATTTCTATTTTATGTTTATTTCTAATCAATAAAGTATCTAAAAATGGTATCCTGCCATTGTTTTCCTTTTCCACCGTAAATTTAATCGTCGGAAATTTCAAATTTAACGGATTAACGAAAATGTCTAATTTGCATTTCCGTGTATCAAACATCGCGAAAATGTCATCTACTTACCTGATCCAGACTCTCGGGAAATATTTAGCGTTATTTTTAAATTCTACTTCAAATTGACTCATGAATAAATTGGCTATGAAAGGAGATAGGCAGTTACCCATTGTTGTGCCTTGTTTCTGCTCATAAAATTTTTCTCCTACTTGGAAACAATTTTGCGTCATGCGCAGAGTTGTCAATCTCATGTATTCTTTTATTTTTGAAGGTTCAATGTTATTCTAATGGAGCAAGCCTTCTAAATATTTCATAGTCTCTGGAATAGGTACCGAAGGGTATAATGACGTTACATCGAATGAAACTAAAATTTCCCCGGCTTCCAGTTCACAATCTTTAATTAATTTAACAAATTCTAAGGAATTACTAACTGACAAACTTTCTGATTTTACGGGTAAATTTTTAAATTCATTCACTAACCATTTGGCTGAGACCTATCGTTTCAGGTATCAACTCACCGACTTATTTGATTTACAAATGGTTATTGAATAAATTTAAAAATTTACCCGTAAAATCAGAAAGTTTCATTCTTAGAAAAGGAGGTAGAAAGGTCGTAGACGTTTCAAAATGAGTAAAAACACATGTGGGTGCCGTTTCCTTAAGAGAGGTAATTTTTGTCGATCTTTTCAGTCGATATATTTGTATTTTTAAGTCAGTGTATACGTGCACGCCGTGTAAAGTTGTTGCGTGATCAGTTGTGCTAGCTTTAGTGTGCCCCATGTGCGACACCTTGATTAGTGGTTTTGCCTACTGATGATGACAACTTAGTTGTCGAAATACGTATTTAGGGTACGATTAATAATTGTGGTAAGGGGTTATATACCTTTTTAAGTTTTTACTTAACCACAGTCTCCAAAGAAAGACTTTTTAAATAAGATGCTCGAAATATTGCCCTAATGTCTTGATGCACACACGAACTCTGCTTTTAATGTTTTTAAATGCGTTTGACAAATAAGAGATTATATTATCACAAAATTCTTTAATACTATTGCAAACTTCTTCAATTATATATTGTGGCGTTCTAAAAATCGTGTTCTTCATGTGCGGAAAAATTAAGTAACCCAGAATTGTGAGTTCTGAAAACCTTGGAGGAAAATTCACTATTTGATGATCAAAGAACTCTTCCAAACGAGCACGTGTTTGTTGAGCCGTATGTGGTGGAGCAATGTCTTATTGGAAAAATCCTTCTGCAATTTCATCTCATGTAACTGATTAATAAAGGGTTTTAATAAGTTATTTCGATATCTTTTAGCATTTATTGTTCCATTAAAAAATATTGGTCCAATGAATCGCCTTCTTCATACCGCCAACCAAATACTAATTTTATGCGTATGTAATAGCGTTTCCACAAATTTTGTTTGTTAAAATATCCCGAAAAATGAAACCAGGCCTCATTAGTAAAGAAACATTTATTAAGAACATCATCATTATTCCAGTTACTCAAGAACCATTGACAGTACTCGGTTCTTCTATTGTAATCAAGGCGAACAGCTTGAATTTTATATGGATATAATTTTAAATCTTTTTTAGAAATAGTGTGGCATGATCCAACTGATAACTGAACTTCTATAGGTTCTTCACGATAACAGACGAGTCACGTGATAAACAGTTACTTCTGGCCAAGAAACATTTAAATTACAATAATGCCTAATAATCCTAGTAATTCTCTTGATTAAGTGTCTATCTTATGTTACCAGAACTGGGCATGGTTACCAGCTTGGATTCTGTCAAATGTTATTGGAATTAATTATTTACAACGACTTCATATTCATATATAAAGACAGTAAATTTTAAAGTAATTTATTACTTATATGTATTTAGATTTTATTTGTATGTTTTTGTATATATAATAAAACAAATTAAAGCATATTAATAGGAGTTGTAGATATTTTAAAAGGACATAAACCTAACCTCATAGATTATTTACTAACAGCTGACTCAAAGCAATATAGATTTGTCAACTCTGTTTTGAAACTATTTATCACGTAACTCGTCTGTTATCGTGAAAGACCTATAGCTACAGTTTGACAGCGGATTTCTTTGGTGTTTTCCATTCGATGTCGAATATCTTCAATGTAATCAGAAGTTCTTCTTTTAGGTGCGCCGCTCTTGGATTTATGAAATACTGTCCCCGCTTCGCGAAATATTTGAATTTGACTAGCAAGTTGTTCGTCCGCGATTGCAAGATTAGGGAATTGTCGAAAATCCTGTATACATTAATTACTTGCACAAACCCACCGTCCAGTTACTAATCTACCAGTTCTAAAATAACTTTCAACAATAAAAACTTAGTTAATATTTCTAACATGATAATAAATAATCTAGTTGATAAGACAACTTATCAATAAATTGACTTAACTATAACAGTTGTCAAAATTTGACTTTCGAAAAATTTACTGCTCCACAGAGCTTCCAAATTTATATTGAAATCATAGGCTACTCTAAATAAAAATTTAAGTGTAGGCATGGTATATTATTTCTGGTTCCCCCTACAGTTAAGACGTTTTGGCATTCGTGATTACCAATCTTCAAAACTTTTTTCCAACCCTCCCACCTTATGTTACTTATTTCATTTTTAAATGCATCAACCACTTCCTCCGCGATTGTAAACTCCAGAACTTATCCTTCACATATAAAGAAATTATTAGGTTCCAAATCTGGATTATACGGTGAAAGGTTTATTATTTCAATGTTATAAGCATTCATATACTCAATCTTCCAAGCAACAGAGTTAGCTCGAAGGTTAGCATAATGTAAAATAATCCTTCCTCTTTTCCAATTTTTGTGGACACTTTGAAAAACATAAGACAAACAAACTATAATCTAATATTCTACATTAACAGTACCACGGCCCTCCGCCAAATTATTTTTCGGAATCAAATCAGCATATACAAGTTTTGTCACCTGAAATGATATTGTATACTTGATTAAACACTACGGTCATCTTCAATCAAGTCCCCACCAACACCAATATTCTTTTTGATAATAGACCTTTTTGCCTAGAAAATCAAAATTTGTTTCCACCGCTTTATAGACTTAATTCTGCATTGATTTCTTCAAAACGTTCCTCAAAGACTAACTTCTTAGCATAATTTTATGACCTGCTATAGAAGCTCAGCGGAAAACAAACAGCTCTTCTTATTCCGCTGAGCTTGTATTTATTCTAATTTAAGGTGACGCTTTATTTGAACTTACTTTGTATTGTATCAGAATAATTGAAACATACATGAGTAGGTAAACCCCACCAGTTTTGTATAATACAAAGGTATTTTTAATAATATAAAGTATTATTAAAAATCTGGTGTGAAGAACACAAATGCAGGTTCACTATTAATATTTTCTGTGAACGTGTCCGAATATATCCTATCCCCAGAGACGTAGATACGTATTTCGCTTTTCTACAAGCTCATCGGTACGCCCCTGCTGGAGAAAGAATATTTCCAGACACATTCGCAGAAAAGAACCACCTCGCCCTATCACCGTAATTATCCAGACCGAGCGCAGAAATAAATTCGGCGCTACCTGTTGTCAGACAGCCGAAGTACCTCGCATACCGTCCACATAATTAATGTGAAGTAACGACGCCCTTCCAAAGGTTAGCACAGCCAAACTCTCTAGAAAACTGCATTTTGTTTGTGCCTTCACTCATACTACGGCTTAACCGCATGTGTAATGTATCAGAATAATTGAAACATACATGAGTAGGTAAACCCCACCAGTTTTGTATAATACAAAGGTATTTTTAATAATATAAAATATTATTAAAAATCTGGTGTGAATAACACAAATGCACTCCAGCAGGGGCGTACCGATGAGCTTGTAGAAAAGCGAAATACGTATCTACGTCTCTGGGGATAGGATATATTCGGACACGGTCACAGAAAATATTAATAGTGAACCTGCATTTGTGTTCTTCACACCAGATTTTTAATAATACTTTATATTATTAAAAATACCTTTGTATTATACAAAACTGGTGGGGTTTACCTACTCATGTATATTTCAATTATTCTGATACATTACACATGCGGTTAAGCCGTAGTATGAGTGAAGGCACAAACAAAATGCAGTTTTCTAGAGAGTTTGGCTGTGCTAACCTTTGGAAGGGCGTCGTTACTTCACATTAATTATGTGGACGGTATGCGAGGTACTTCGGCTGTCTGACAACAGGTAGCGCCGAATTTACTTCTGCGCTCGGTCTGGATAATTACGGTGATAGGGCGAGGTGGTTCTTTTCTGTGAATGTGTCTGGAAATATCCTTTCTCCAGCAGAGGCGTACCGATGAGCTTGTAGAAAAGCGAAATACGTATCTACGTCTCTGGGGATAGGATATATTCGGACACGTTCACAGAAAATATTAATAGTGAACCTGCATTTGTGTTCTTCACACCAGATTTTTAATAATATTTTATATTATTAAAAATACCATTGTATTACTTTGTATTTGTAAATACATAGTTGTATTTATAAAGTACGACAACTTTGACCGTATAAAATTCATTTTTGAGTGTCAGTTTATCTACCTGGCGTCGGTCAATTTTATCTGATCAGTCAAACATAAATCCCAACAAACGCATGTTTGTGAGTGTTAAATATTTGCATTTTATTCAATGGTGTATATTTATTTCGATGCGATAAACAAAAGACTATTAATACACATTTCTTATATTGGCATTACTTCGATCGGTACCTCAGTCAAATATAATTAAATGTAAAGAAATTATTCTTTCATTCCAATGAAAAAAATCAAATATGCAAGTTGATAGACTGCAGTAATTTAAGTTTTAGTTTATATATTTTCAACTATTGCCCCAAATTAACCTTACAAATTCCCTTTAATTGTATTTACTGATAATATTTAAGAACTATTTCAATAAAACAAACTAAATATTTACCATTTTTTCAATGTTTTTCTGTGTTTCAGAAACTTTAAGAAAATATCCGCCAGCACCGTTTTTAATTAGAAAATGTACTTTAAATTTTAACATTCCAAATACCGATTTAACAATGGAAAAAGGAACGAAAATATTTATCAGTACACTTGGAATATAAAGGGATGAGGAATTTTATCCAAATCCAGAAAAATTTGATCCTGAAAGATTTGCTGAGGAAAACAAAACGAAACGGCCAGCATTTAGCTTTATACCATTTGGTGAAGGTCCTAGGAATTGTATTGGTCTTCGCTTTGGTTTGATGCAAACCAAGACTGGATTGTCGATGTTGCTAGGCAACTTTAGGATCACCCCTGCCAAAACCGAAAAGCACAATGTTGATTTCGAACTGCGCACCTTCATATTATCAAAGAAGGGACAGATAATGTTAAATGCGGAAGAACTATCGGGTGAAATTTGATTATTTTAACGAGTACGACGGCTGTTCTTTTAACGCTGAGCCTATCTAGTAGGCGATGATATTTTACGACAAATTTTGTATGACAATTTCAATCTAGTTGTTTACAAGTTTAGTTACAGTGACAATTGTCAAATATACCTGGTTGTTTGTAAGTTACATAAGTTTAAAGTAATCCTTTCGTCAATAAGTCATGGAACTGAACAAGCAACATTATCGAGTTGTGATTTTTTACTATTTCAAGCGTTGCTTAAGCCGTAAAGAATGGTTTGAGGAAATGAATCGAGTATTTGGTGATAGGTTGTGTTCCTTCGCTACCGTAAAGCGGTGGTATAACGCATGGCAACGTGATTAACTTTCCTTATATTACAGTTTTCGAGCTCCTAAACCAAAAAGAAACGGCAGTTATAGAAAAAAATATTGGTCCTATTCGGAACATGATTGAAGAGAACAGGCATGCTACTGTCAGAAGTATTCAAGCAACTTTAAAGATTGATGTGAAAGCAATTAACATTATTTTACACAAACATTTGAAGGTCCGTAAGCTTCGTTTTCGGTGGATTGCCCACAAGCTGACTTCAATTCACCAAGAAGACCGTGTGAGATGGTGTAGATCTACACTAAATCGCATGATGTACAACATCATCACAGGTGATGAAACATGGGTATACTGCTATGATCCCGAAAAAAAGCAACAATCGTCAGTTTGGGTCCTTAAGAATGAGTCGGCTCCAACAAAATTTTTTGGTGAAAAGAGCCGAAACAAGAAGATGGTCGCCCCATTCTTTGGAATTCCTGAGCATGTTTCCACTGTAACACTGGAGAATAGACGTACTGTTAATGCAGAATGGTACGCTATAGTTTGTTTACCTCAGGTTCTCCAAAATGTTCGCGAAAAACGTCCAAGAGGAAGGATCATCTTACATCAAGATAACGGTCGGGCCCACACTGAAGCTCGAATAGCTGAATATTTAAATGCCCAAAACAGAGAAATAATGGATCATTCACCATATAGTCCAGACCTAACACCTAATGACTTCTTCTTATTTCCGCGTGTAAAGGATAAATTACAGGGTTTACTTTTTACATCGGCTGAAGAAGCGGCTGATGCCTTTAAAAATGAAATAAACAAACTACGTCCAGAAGATTGGAGAAAATGTTTTCAAGATTAGTTTTCCCGGATGCAAAAATGCATTGACTGTGTTGGAGAATACTTTTAAAAATTATAAATAAATGTTTTTTGTAAATAGTTACCAGGCTCAGCGGAAAGAGAACAGCCCTCGTATTTAATTAACTTCATCGTCATCAGTTTTTATTATTTGCTGAACTGTATATTGTTATTGTAATACAGAGCATCATATTTATATTTATTATTACATATTATTCATAGTTTTAACTGTTAATTACATCGTAATTTTTGTAATAGATCCTGTTTAATATCGTTTGATTGAATCTATTTCTACCAATTATTTCGACGTAAGTGTGCATTGAATTTCGTTCAGTTTCAATAACTTACGCACACATTTTTAGTTTTCATTTATTTAGATCTAGAGCATTGTTTAAGTTACTTTTTCAGACATGATATGGAAGAATGTCGAGAACGGCATTAAAACAATGGCTAGTTGGATTGACTGTCATACTGATTGTATGTCCATTGTCAGTGATTCCGAAATTTATTACAAAATCCGTAAAATATCGTCAAAAATTCGTCACTTAGGATCGCAAACACATCTGAACTCTGTAAAAATTTTATGCGGCTAATATTCCATTAAATAAACTTAGCAATCCCACTTTAAAAATATTTCTGAAAAAATATACTGGTCGAAATGTTCCTGATGAATCAACTTTACGCAAATATTATGTTTCTAGGTGCTATACGAGAACAGTAGAACGCATTAGAAACCATCTTTTAAATCAATGCATATGGATAAGCGCCGACGAAACGGTGGATATGTTAGGACGCTGTGTGGTAAATATTGTAGCTGGTGTACTACATCCAACTATTCCCTATAACTCATATGTAATAGCAACAAGTGTTATAAATAGAGTTGATGCGGAAACAGTTGCTGAAACCATTAAGGAGGATATGCAAAAAATGCTTCATTCGGACGCCACGTACAAAGAAAAAATACTTTTATTTGTCAGTGATAGTGCTGCGTATATGTTAAAAACAGGCAGACTATTGAAGAAAACATATCCTAATATACTGCATATTACTTGTGTAACACATGCTCTCCACAGAATCTGTGAATATATCAGAGACACTTTTCCGGAAGTTGATAGACTTGTATCAGCTTTTAAAAAAGTTTTCACAAAATTCAGGGAAAATTTCCATCTCTGTCACTGCCTCCCACTCCAGTAATAACTAGATGGGGAACATGGCTGGAAGCTACTAGTTATTATGCTGAGAATTTCGATAGTCTAAAACATTTCGTAACACTGCTAAAGGAGGATGCTAGAAGTATTGGTGAGTGCAAGGAGCTCACACAAATCCAAAATTTCAAAAATCAGTTGTACTTTCTTCACGAACACTTTGGAAAATTGCCAAAACTAATCACTTATTTTGAAAATTGAAATCTCAAATTAAATGACGGATTAACCACATTAGATGTGGCTGTTAATAATTTGAAAAGTATTTCAAGTGACTTCGGATGTGGCCTTCGGCAAAAGTTTGAAGCAATTCTTAATAGAAATCCAGATTTAATTACATTGCAGCAATTATGTATGGAGACAATTCCACAAAATCTAACGGCTAAATATGAAGAAATAAAAGAATATTTCCAGTATGCACCTATAACCAGTTGCGATGTAGAAAGGACGTTTTCTATTTATAAGGATGTACTTAATTCAAAGAGAACAAAATTGACAGAAGAAAACCTTGAGAAACTATTGCTAGTCAATATTAATACTCCTTTACTCAACTTTAACGACAAAATGAACAAATAAAAATGTTCCAATTATAGAAATAAAATTAAAAACTTTAAAAATACAACTTTTCAACAAATACATATGTATTTCGTAATTTTATAGATCACCACCCGTTTGTTTTCCAATTATATAAATAAAATTCATTCATAAATATGTATTTCGTAATTTTAGATAGATAGATCACCACCCGTATGTTTTCCAATTATATAAATAAAATTAAAAACTTTATAAATACAACTTTTCAACAGATGAATATGTATTTCGTAATTTTATAGATCACCACTCGTTCGTTTTCCAATTATATAAATAAAATTAAATATTTTAGAAATACAGCCTTTCGCCAGTACTGTACTGAGTGGTAAGCGTGTCCGTTCTCTATACATAATACATATACACAAATTTATGTATAAAAAAACTACATAATATACTTAAGCAATTTTATTATCTACGAGTATATAATGTAAGCAATTATTCAATTTTTCCCATTCTCAGCCGCAACGTGCCTTTCTTCGTAATAAGATTTATCTTGGGATCAAACTCAAAATTGTAGTTGTCACCTTCCACTGGTAAAATTCTGTAATTATTCAATACCATAGACAAACCAGTTTTCGTTTGCATGACTCCAAATCGAAGCCCGATGCATACTCTTGGCCCTTCTCCAAATGGCAGATAAGCGAACTGAGGTATTTGATTTTCGTTGCTGAATCTTTCAGGGTCAAATTTGTGAGGATTCAGATAATATTCTTGATCCATATGCAACCCCAATGTGCTCACAAAGACGGCTGTGCCGGCCCTTAGTATTGTGTCTGTATTTGGTACTTTGTAATCCATGTTGCAACTTCTTATCAAAAGTGGAACTATAGGATATTTTCGTAACGTTTCTGCAAAATGTAAACAATGCTTTCCTTAAAGTAATAACTCTAATTTCTGAATCTTCTCTTAGTTAATAAAAAAAAATTAAAAGCAATAAAAGATAATGTTTTTGGATAGACTATACTAAATTTATAATTGCATTTAAAGTAATTCTTTTATTAATGTGCATCGAACTGAATTGTGAGCTTATCAAAGGTAATAAAGTACTGAAACACGATATACCTTTGTTATTTATATTTCCTCACCATAACATACAGTTTTCGAATTCAAGTCCGTTTGAAGTTCAGATTCCTATGATTTGGAACACACAATTTTAGTTTTTACTATCAAAAGGAACAATAAAATTGCATTAAATATATAGCAAAACAATTATAGAAATTAAAAAGAACAATTGAAATTAAATTTTTAACAGAATACTAGTTTTTATTGATTGTAAAAAAAAGAGTAGGTAATTCCATTTCTACAATTCTCTCCTTTAGCTTGATGCTACAAGCAATGTCAACAGAAATATGTATAATAATTAGATATACGGCAGTAGACATAAATATATAGTTTGTGTTGAAGATATTGTATCTATGGCAAAAAGGAAATAACTAGAATTTTTATGTTATCGAAAAAGGAAGCAAGAAAATATGGTTTAAATATTAACGAGAAGAAAACCAAATATGTGATAATGAAAGATAAAAACTGAGAATGAAATAGGAAGTATTTCATAAAGAAAGTAAATAAGTTGATTATCTGAGAGTAAAGATAACATAAAAACGCATACAAAGAGAAGGAAATAGGTTAAAGGTTAGTCAAAGAAAATGAAGCTGCAGGGATATTAATAAAAATTATAAGGACAAATATATCTAGAGCTTCCAAAATCAGATTGTACCAACAATATCAAGCCTAACGCTTGCTAAATATACATTAAAATAAACAAGATGAAAACGCACTCGAAATATAAGAAAGAAACATTTTAAGAATAATTTATAAAGAAATTAAAGAAACAGGAGAATTTAGAAGAAGAAGAGGCAAAGAAATAGAAGAGCTGATCAGTAAGTCAAATATTGTCTGAGTAGCGGGAATTCAAAGAACCACATGGTTGGGATACATAGTCTAAATGTCCGACGACAGATGGATTAAAAGAACTTTAATGGAAAGAGAGAGAGAGAGAGAGAAAAAAAAGAAGTCGACGACCCAGAAAAGATCTGAAGGAGGTAGAAGTCATGGATTGGAAAGAAGAAGCAATAGATAGAAGTAAATGCTAAAGAAGAGTGGCAGAATCAGCAATTGAAGGTCACAAGCCCTGTATATGATAACATCAATAATATAAATTATATTTTAAGTCCGCCTTGCTTTACTGTTGAAACAACAGAGTGAATTTGAATTTTGTAATAAATAAATATAATTTAAACTAATTCTATTAATTATTTCCTTTTTTAGATCTCTATATTATTAAAAGGCATTTAGTTTACAATCAAGGGAATCACTGCCTTAAAACAATTGTTCTCTGTTTAGACAGCAAACGATACATGCATCATGATGCATCATGATATATGATGCGTGAGGTGTATTTACGTATTTATTAGTATCACTCAGTTCCTTTTCACAAAACAAAATTTTAGTCATTCAAACGGTTCCCCAATATGCAGTAATTAATAACATATAACAATTTAAAACTTACTAGAAACAATATAAACTCTGAATCCGGTACCAAAACAAAGGTCTCTGGTGCGTGTGCGAAAACGTGTACAAAAAATAGAGGAAAACGAATAAGAGCAAAATTATAAATTGAAAAATGGGACCAATAGCGAGTCCAAGATACCTTAAATATTTGTAAAGTAAGAATCTGTTTCAATAATTATTTTTTCTATTTTACGTTCGAAATGAACTCATTATGAAACCCAAAACAGTATCGAAATAAGCTTCATTTCGATACGCTTTTTTTTTCATTTTTCAATGTTGGCGATATTCGAACACCGAAATAAATATCATTGCTATCATTTGGTCTTAAGAATTTATGTACATTTGACAGATATGATATATGTCCGTATTTTACACAAACAACGTACGTGTATACAATTGACAACAACATATATATGTTTCTATGTCACTCATGTTTATATTTTTTTTCTACGCCCATGTCTGTAAACGTCAAAAATCGCACTGTCAACATTCCTTGTTTAACAATAACATGCACGTAATGAGATCTCATAACATACACGTGCGTTTTGAGAAGAAAACTTAAACTTCTTGGTTTAATCAAATTGCAATCAAATTTTGACAACTGAAAAACGTAAAAACTTTTAGCATTAGCGAGATATATTTTGGATTAAAAGAGTGATGCCCCTAAATGTAGGCAGCACATTATGCAATTTCTTTAAAAATAGGACACGTTTTATTAAGTGACATGCTATGTCATTTATATTGTCAATTTCGTTAACAAAATATTATTGTATCCGAACATTTTCTCAACATAATTTGTTACCGCTAAAATCGAAAGAAAGGTACGAAATTACCTATAAAAAATTTATGGATAGGCGACACAAGCATAACGTTAAATCCTTTTCGGAGAATGTTTTACTTGCGTATTTTGAAGAGTTATCAAAAACTATGAAGCTATCTTCTCTATGGGCCATTTATTCGATGCTAAGAACTACACTAAACATTAATAATAACATTAACATAGCAGATTATCCAAAACTAATCGCCCTACTGAAGCGGAAATCGGATGGATTTAGAAGTAAAAAATGAAAATTCTTTCTACAGAACAATTAATAAGTTTCTGAAAGATGCCCCTGACGATAAACATTTGTTGTCAAAGGTAAAGAATTAAAATATTGTATAGTTATCATCACATAAAAATGAGTTTTTGTTTTTTTGTTTTCAGGTTATCCTCATTATTGGATTAAGCGGGGCTTGCCGTAAACAAAAACTTAGAAATATAAAAATGGAACACATTCAGGACACGGGAAAATCCTTGATAATTGATATTCCAGATTCTAAAACTAAAACGAGACGTTCATTTGTAGTACCAGAAACGTTTTATATCACATGTCAAAAATACCTGAATTTGCGTCCTGCTGAAATGGAACTTCCTTTATTTCTTAATTACAGAAATGTAAAATGCATGAAACAGGTTGTGGGGATAAACACAATCGGTAGTACACCACGTAAAATTGCTGAATATCTTGAACTGCCGGAACCAAAGCAATATACTGGCCATTGTTTTAGGAAATCATCAGCTACTGTGTTATTTGATGCAGGAGGTGATATGCTATCATTAAAGCGACTTGGTGGCTGGCAATCTTCTACAGTGGCGGAGGGCTATGTGAATCAATCTCTTAAAAATACAAATGACAACGCATTACGAATATCGGAGGCGATTACCAATTATCAATCTTCGTCTTCTGATGTACCGTGCAGTACTACAATTATAAATAACCGTTCATCACCATTAAGTAATAAGGCACAATCGATTTACAATAATTGTTCAATTGTTATTAACAACTATTACAATAAAGTTTAAATAATTGCGAAGTCTCTTATTTAATAGAAGAAAATGAGTGGGCGTAGAAAAAGTATAGTACGTTACACGAGTTGTAAGCCCATTACAACTCTTGTAACGTAATATATGTACTATAAATGAAATATAAAGTAATGTTAACGAAAATTAATAAATAATATGTAATATAATATACTTCGCGGATAGCAAGATTTAAATTTGAAAATGTCAAGTATCAATGTGACCAACTGCATGCTTTATATAAAAATAAAACTCTGAACTTTCAAATTAAATAATTTAAATTTATTAATGTAAAAAATGCAAAATAGAAAAAATAGTATAAAAAACTCGTTTCATAAGGCCTTTTACCGCACTCGCTCTTTAGAAAACTCGCCGCTATCGCGGCTCGTTTTCTAAACTGATCTCGTACGGCAAAATGGTGCCATATGAAATTTGTTTTTTAATATACTATTGTTTACCTCTATTATATATTAGCTATAGTTGTTATAACTAGGGATCGACAGCCAGGGATACATGACATCAGTGCCAGGACATCATGAATCTCGATTTAACATTTTTCACACGCAAATCAAAATACAAGTACTTACCAAGTGTTGTCCAGACGAAATATTACAGGACTTATAAAACATCCAGAGTCCAAACAATAGTAAATAGAGCATGGAAATCGCGCCAAGCGCCAGAGGCAGACGCTTAAAAGTTGACACATACGATAAAATAAATAGTAAGGAGTAAATTTTAAATGTGCAAAATCACTTTCCCTTTTAAGAGTCTTCCTGACGTCACAAACGCGATAACATCTGTTAAATATTTCAATGATTAGATATATATGCAATTTTAAAATCGAATTAATGCGGCAATAAATCGATAGCCTATCGATATTTTATGTGTCAACTTTTAAACGTCCAGTTTTGGTGGTTGTCACAATTTTCTTGTTCTAATAGTAAACCACCAATAATATATATAACGGGTGTTCATTTGAAAAGTCAATCTAGTAGCATGTGATTTACTGAGAACATTTTCAAGTATGTCGTAAATTAAAATTTACAACTTAACCTATGAAGTTGTATATTTTGACAGTTTCATACATACAAATAAATAACAAATGTGATTGACATTATCAAATGTCATTTGGATTTACGTTTACGGAACAACAAACACATACTAATATATATGCGTCTTCTTCTATCAAAATTTCAATGTAACCTAGATTGACATTTCAAATGAACACACGTTAATATAAATATGCTAATGTATTAATAATTATCGGTCACCTTAAATCCATTTATATATTGAAAACGATCGTCGAACATCTGCCGACGAATTAGGAGCATATTTAAAGTACATAAAGTTTTTTAGTGTCGGCATATTTATTCTCGGTTCGTATTTATTCATATTATAATATGTACAATTCTGTGCAATAAATTGGCGTACTTACACTTAATATACGATAATTTAAATCAGGCTTTTGGTTTCCATAATTACGGGATAAATATGAATGTATATCGGCTTTGACACTTCCATTTGTCATATCGCGTCAAATAAATTTGTCATACTTGACTGACAGATCAAAATATTCCCGCGCATTTAGATTTGTTAAGTAAGGCTCGCATTATAAGGAAATTTTAAGATAACTGGTCAATTAGAGCAGTAGCACAGCAATTTGGCATCAATAAATCTACTGTGCTAAAAATTAAGAAACGGTGGAAGGAGGAGGGAACAGTGTCGAGAAGACGTGATTCTGCTCGTCCACGAATATCGACACACGAAGAAGACGCGCTGCTTTTGCGGCATTTGAGGGAAAACCCTTTTAATACCGTTAATAATGCTAAAATTGCAGTAAATTTTCCTGGGTCACGATCCACAGCTAATAGGAGAATTCAGGAAAACAACAAACTAACCGCTTCTCTCAATCATGAAATGTGCTAAAAATTAAGAAACGGTGGGAGGAGGAAGGAACAGTTTCGAGAAGACGTGGTTCTGTTTATCCACGAATATCGACACACGAAGAAGACGGCGCTGCTTTTGCGGCATTTGAAAACCCTTTTAATACCGGTAATAATGCTACAATTGCAGTAAATTTTCCTGGATCACTATCCACAGCTAATCGGAGAATTCAAGAATCAGACATGAAAAGTTTTGTAGGGGTTAAAAAATTATCGCTGACAAAAGTTCACAAACAAGCTCGATTATTATTTTCCTTAAATCATGTTTATAGGGAATTACCTTTTTGGCAAAATGTCATATTTACCGATGAACAGTTATTTCAATCTACGTATAATTGTCGTATATATGTGTATAGACCACCAGATGCACGATTTAATGAACAGTATATATATATATATAAGTAAAAAAAGTATATATATATATATATATATATATATATATATATATATATAGTACAAAGGAGTGGACGGTTCAACGTAAATATATGGGGTTGGTGCAGTTATAAGGGGATAGGAGTTTGTTGCAAAGTAGACGGACGGTTCAATGCTGACAACTATAGCCATATATTAGAAAATGTAATGCTACCGTCTGTTCGACAATTGTATCCGGAAAATTTTATTTACCAACATGATAATTGTTCTGTACATACGGCTAATGTTAGAACATGGCTCTATAACAATAACATTGAAACGTTACCGTGGCCCGCTAACAGTCCAGATTTGAACCCCATTGAGAATATCTGGGGTTTATTAACTTAAAAATTATATTCTCAAAATATTAATTTTCTTAACGTGAATCACCTTTGGGACTCTATAGTAAATGCTTGGGAAGAATTAGCAGCAGGTGAAAATTACATGCAGCAAATTAGCAAACTCAATGCCCCATCGATTGAATAGAGTCATTGAAGTAAATGGTAGTATGACAAAATATTAATGTTTTCTTGTGATGCTTTTATATTTATTTTTATTTGTATTTTATTTTTCGTGTTAAATATTAAACAATTACGTAATGTAGTAAATTTTCTTTATACGCATACCTACATAAGATCATATCAAAAATTACTAACCTTGATAGTTGTATAGAAGATGAATAGAATCAAGCATTTTGACAACTAATATCAATAATGAAGGCATTACTTAACTTTTAAATATTGGCAAAATAACCCGTCTTAACTGTGATCAAATAATGCCAGAATGAGCAATAACATGTGTACGCCAATTTCTTGCACAGAACTGTACATTACAACATTACATATACATGGTGTCCAGAAACTCTCCTGACAAACGAAGACCGGAGATTCCTCTGATAATTTTAAGACAATTAAACCCAAATTCACCTAGTCCGAAAATGCTTCCTAAGGGAGCTAGAGTTCTTTGAAGATGGCGCCTTGTATTTATTTTTTTTTTAATTCCTCCAGAACGCTTCTATTTAGAAAAACAAAAACTGGTATGCTTATTTATCCTCCAGAGATGAATCGATTCCATCAATTGCGAATTTCTAGTACCGGTCATAGGCGTCCGTTTTGGGTAGGTCAACGGCTATTTTAAGGCATAACTTTTTTGTCTTTAACTTTTAAGCATTTGTGACACTAGATTATTGAATTTTCAGGTATTCCAATACTAAAAGGTACTCTTACTTTAAGTCGGTAGGATACACCGTTTTCTAGAAAAATCGATTTGTAAATTTTTCGTTTTTTCTTCATTAAAGTTCAATTTATTATGTACCTACTTATTTTTAGCGACAAAGTTGGCTTGGACTATCAAGGCATGGATGAAAATTAATTTAATAAATTAAAAACAAATTATTTATTACAATGGAACTAAACTAACAAAAAAAGAACAAGTATCAAAGGTAGATTATTACAAAAGTTGCTCGATGTGATGACCATTAGTCTCTATGCATAAGTTTACCCGTTTGCTTAGAGAACGCCGAATTCTTGCAAAAATTCCAAAGTTATTTCTAAATTCGTTGCAAGCATCTTGTATCCTTAGCCAGAGTTGTGCGCGATTTTGTATCGGAACGGAATAAACAAATGCTTTTATGTATCCCCAAACACAATAATCGCAAAGATTCAAATCCGGCGACCTTGCTGGCCAAGCAACTGGACCGCCTCTTCCAATCCAATGGTCTTCGTAGTTATTATCTAGAAAGTCTCGTACATTCCTGCTAAAGTGGGCCGGACAGCCGTCCTGTAGAAACCATAAGTTTTGCCAAATATTTAAACGCACCTCATCTAACAAATCAGGTAAAATATTTTGCAGGAAATGTAAGTAATCAGCACCATTTAAACGAGCAGGTAATTCCACAGGTCCAAGTAGATAATCGTCAACTACTCCTATCCAGACGTTTATGCTAAACTTATGCTGATGCTTAAATTCTTGAACAACGTGGGGATTGTCACCAACGTACGAATAATAATGTGCATTATGTACATTAAAAATTCCATTTTTTGAGAATGTAGCTTCGTCACCAATCAAAATGTTCCTGAAGAAATCTTCATCTTGATTTTTCTGATTTTGTAACCATCTAGCGAATTCTACGCGAGCAGGAAAATCTCCTTCTAGCAGTGCTTGCACCTTTGTAAAATGAAAAGGATATAAATTTTCTTTGTGTAAGATATTTCCTACGGAAGATTTTGAAATTGTGGGGTACATGGCAGATAGTCTTCGAACGCTAATTTCTGGATTTTCCTCAACTTCCATTAAAATAACATCTTCATGTTCTGCTGTTACATCATTATGTCTCCCTGTTTCATTATTTTTTGGTACCACTGAGCCTGTTTTTCTTAATCGTTGATGAAGAGCTGTAAATGTTGAGTGAGTGGGATGCTAACGATTGGGAAATTTTTCAGCGTATCTACGTTGCGCCGCTCGAGCGTTACACCTCATTTCGCCATAAACTAAATGCATATCGGCGTATTCCTCATTAGTAAAAACCATTTTTTTTTTAATTGATCGTTGTTAATAAATCGTTAATAAATCGTTGTGTTTGAATAACACAAAGTAAAAAATGAAAAGATAAACTTCGCGAACTGACAACAATTTGACAATGAAAAACGTAGGTTTTACTTCTGTTGGCAGTTCAGAGCTAACTATTGCAAAAAATAAAAAATTGAACTTTAATGAAGAAAAAACGAAAAATTTACAAATCGATTTTTCTAGAAAACGGTGTATCCTACCGACTTAAAGTAAGAGTACCTTTTAGTGCTGGAATACCTGAAAATTTAATAATCTAGTGTCACAAATGCTTAAAAGTTAAAGACAAAAAAGTTATGCCTTAAAATAACCGTTGACCTACCCAAAACGGACGCCTATGACCGGTACTAGAAATTCGCAATTGATGGAATCGATTCATCTCTGGAGGATAAATAAGCATACCAGTTTTTGTTTTTCTAAATAGAAGCGTTCTGGAGGAATTTAAAAAAAAATAAATACAAGGCGCCATCTTCAAAGAACTCTAGCTCCCTTAGGAAGCATTTTCGGACTAGGTGAATTTGGGTTTAATTGTCTTAAAATTATCTGAGGAAACTCCGGTCTTCGTTTGTCAGGAGAGTTTCTGGACACCCTGTATAATGTACAGCTTGTTACGTATTATTGTATTATTGTTATTACTGTCTCCAATTTTACATGCACCTATATTCGAAAGCAAAATGTGAAATTAGTTTTGAACGAAAACAATGTATTTTATTGGCATGATTATTACAGATCCTTCCAAATAATATAGAAATAAAATATATTTTTCCGAAATCGAATTACACCGTTTCATTTGATAAAGTGGGGTATTACTAATATACTAATTTGAGAGAGTACGTTTGCCAAAAATCATTGAAAGTAAAATGCGGTTAGTTTAAACTACAAACGTTTCCAAATAAACAAGTTTAGAAAGGATACTTTCTAAAAATAAGTTTCGGCAAAAATTCAACCGTATGCTTAGCTAAAGCAAAATTTCTTAAACTATAATAATAATTAATTACCTTTAATAACTTGATCCAAATATTTCATCTCCATGATGCCATCATAGGTCAATTTACCATCATACTTTTTCATCGTTTCCTTTATTTCTGCTCTAAGTTTATCTTGAATATCTTGGTTAAATGCCAGTTCATGCAAACATAATGTCATAGTTGAAGTGGACGTTTCAAATCCAGCAATGAAGAAAACGAAGGATTGGGCTGCAATTTGTTCGAGAGTTAAAAGTTCTTGGTTATTCTGGCGCGCTTTTTCTTGTATTTCCAAAAACAAATCTATAAAGTCATTACGCTTAACACCCTTAGCAGTTCTGTAATCCAAAATGTTCTGAATAGCATTTATAAAAAAAGTTTCCACATCTTGTGGTAAAATTTTTAATCGCAAAGTTTTAACGACTCCTGGAATAACGAAAGCAAAAAATTGAATCAATAAACTTCTTAATCCAGGTTTAAGAACTTTTCGTCCATGCATTCTAAATTCAGCATTTGGATCTTTAAAACTATTGCACTCTAGGCCGAAGACACAAGATCCGATGACATCTGTGGTATAGCATCCAAAAATTTCTTTAACATCTAAAGCAGCTCCGTTTTTGCACAAATTCTCAATATGTTCTATCATTGGATCACCACATTGCAACAGTGTATTGAACATTTGTTTCATTTTTCCAGAAGTAAACGTTGGTGTTAATTTAGCTCTCATATTTTTCCATTTCTCGCCCTCTAAACTAAATAAATCAGCAGCCAGAGGATTAGTTTTTTCATCGATAGGTAATCCACGTCCGATAAAATGGTCAAAATCTTTTGATAAAACACATTTTATTAGTTCTAGGTCTACAGGAATGTAGATAGGTCGGGTAAATAAGTATATACCGCCGTGTTTCAATCCGCGCCTTTTCAATTCGCTGTAACTGTTCTTAATATCGAATTTCAAGCCATGTTTTATTTTAAAGGGACTCTCCATGCTACCCCAAATTGATGTAGATTCGATATATGGAACATTATTTTTAGCCCAATATGCATGTGCTCGCTTTACATAAAGAAAAAACGCTAAGGAAAGGGTAGCACATAGTAAGAATAATTCAAAAATCATGGTCGTATGTAAGAGTATGTATGTGCAAATAGTTGGAAAGTAATTTAAAACTTGCGGATGTCTCCGTGAACTTCAATATTTATCTGAAACAGTTGAAATGATAACTATGAAATTAATTTATGTATAGATGTGTATATAACAATATATACGAGGGTCAGTCAAATTTAATAATTTATTAGGTAAGAATAAAATTACAAAACAAGTTTACTGTTTTTCTACATAGTCCTCTTCAACGTTTACACATTTTTCTCAGCGTTTTGGAAGCTTGCGGATCCCGTCTTCATAAAAAAGTATGAGACTGGTCAACAGCCAATTTTGCACAAACTCCTTTACTTTCTTATCGCTCATAGTGTCCGCCTAGTGCTTCCTTCAGTGGCCCCAATAAGTGAAAGTCGTATGGCGATAGATCTGGGCTGTAGCGAGGATGTTCTAGAATTTCACAGTGGATTTGGTTCAATTTAGCTCGAGTCAATGCGGCCGTGCGAGGTCTTGCGTTGTCATGCAACAAAATCACATTTAGTATTGGTCGGTTGGGCCTTTTGTTTCTGTAGGCGGCTTTTGCCTTTCCACGAGCTGGCAGTTATATGCAGCGTTCACAGTCCGACGTTCATGAAAGAAATCAATTAGCAAAACATCTTTCTTATCGAAAAAAAACAGTTCTCAGAACTTTCCCAACTGATAAACGTGTTTTTGCTTTCACATGACGAGGTTCTTCACTTCTTCGCCACTCCAAACTCGCTATTTTTAATTCGGGTGTATAGTGATGAACCCATGTTTCATCACGTGTCACTATTCTGTGCAGAAAATTGTTTGTTTCTCGTTAAACTGGATTCCGGAGTCTTTAGCAAATGTCTCTTTGGATCTGTTTTTCGTCATTTGTCAAAAACCTTGGAACACACCATTAGTCTTTTTTCTATTTCTATCGCTTCTCTAATGATTCTTACCGATAAATTTTCGCTCTTCGCTAGAATCTTAGTATAATCGAAGTCAATAGTATGACCCATTAGCAGCCGATGTTGTGGTAGACTTCGTATCGACGTTGTATCGACTTCGATAATAATAAGATTCTAGCGAAGAACGATAACTTATCTGTAAAAATTATTAGAGAAGCGATAGAAATAGCAAAAATACCAAACAATCTTAATAAACACGATCACGGCCAGCGCCTGACACATACATGGAAACTCCTTCTAGCCCACCTACATATCAACACTGAACACAAACACGACACACCGCTATGTCAACCGGACAGTCCACACGACATATTAAGATCCAGACCAATTACACAAAGCCGTTCGCACGCTACAACGACAAGGAGACACCTCCCTCCGACGCAGAAATATATAAGCAGAGGCAGCTCACAACAACGGCAAGACCAACTCCAGAAGATAAGGAGGAATCTCGTTGAAACGTCGAAAAAATGAGTCCTTTTCAGAACATATCTCACACGCGGAGATGAACTCGAGAAACGACGATTTCATCATTCAACCCCGAGAGCCAATTTGGCGTTGTTTATTTTTGCCCGTGAAGAAATCTGTTCAAAGCATCTATTTTTGTTATTTTCTAATCCTTTAAACATATTTCTTTTTAATATAAATGAAAAAGATATAAACACTAATTTTAAATATAAGACATATATTGCTACCGACGTTAGGATAGATGTCTCATTTCTATCAGTGAATTTATATATTGACTTTCTATTTGGTGCCTCGATCTCTCTAAATATAGAGCCGGTCTACTTTCAAATATTTATCTTCTACCTATAATAACCAACTACTACAAACATAATATAAAAAAAATGTTCCCTGTATAAAACTGCTCAGTTTTAAAGCGTTATCTATGTAAAGAGCCCACGGAGAAAGCAAATTAGAAAAAAAATAAAGAAGTTGTGACATAAGACACTTATTACACGATCCCTCTCGTTTAATATACTTTTAAAACTAAATTTTTGTAATTGTGGATAGTGAAACATCTTGGGAAAAATAAAATATTTCTATAGTAGTAGAACAAGTTGTCTACGAGGGATGCCTTTTCAGTGTTGCATATAGTCATAAAATCAAACAGTGGATCGATTCAAAGTGCTTTATAGTTTTTCAAAATTTTTTCCACAAAAATTTATATACTTCTGTATTCGTTCAAACCAATTGTTAAACCAGTTATTCTAGTCTTCAGTTGGGACAGTCAAAATTGCCGTTTTGAAGACATCTACTGCTTCTTCCGGCGACAGTAATCGACGACCACGCATTTCATTCTTGATCTTTGGGAACGTAAGAAAATCATTGGGAATTAGATCGGGACCATACGAAGGATGATCTAATAATTCCAAATTTGACTGCTTCAAAAACTCAATTGTTTTTGGAGCTGTGTACGAACTCGCATTATCATGGTACTAGTTGTGAGTTGGTTTATCGGAGCGCGGCGACTATTTCTGGCAAACAAACTGTGTGTACCAATCCGCATTAATCGTTCTTCGATCTTGCAAAGAAATTGTAGCTACATGATCTGATATTGAGACAAACGTTGCGCCATCTTTTTCGACACCCTTTGTGAACGGATAACTTTTGTCGGATTCTCTTCATTTTGAAACATCCAAACTAGCGGACTGACGTTTTTCTTTCTGGTTCATGGAAATAAATCATTGTTTCATCGCCATTCACGATGCTATAGCAGTTTTATGAGTTTTCATTATCGAACCGGTTCAAAGTTTTTCGGCACCAATTAATACGAGCCGACTTTTGTGCTTCGGTTAAAAGATGCGGAATCCAATGGGAAGCTAACTCTCCCACACCCATTTCATCATGTTGGATCATTGGAATTGAGGTACTTGAAATTCCAATGAATGTCTCAATTTCACGACATTTCACATGTCTATCTTCCTTAATCAAGCGGCACATACCATCAATGTTTTTCTGGGTGACTGCTGTTCTTGGCGAATTTGCCCTGGAATTCAGAGAACCAACGAGAAATTTTCGATTGATGTGGTGCTTCATCTTCAAAAACAGAAACCAGCTCAGCTAGACATTGTTGTTAATCCTCGCCGAAAGTTTTAAAAAATTATTTCCCGAAATTTTTTTCGTCTCAATTCCATTTTTCGTCCAACTTATAATGTTTAAATATTCACTATGATTAAATCAGTTGCTGTATCTTGAAACTTTAAATTTCGGTTTACGAAAGATTGAGATTTATTTTCACTCCTGACGTTTTATTACTGGTGCCCTCTATGAGGCTATATGCAGCACTAAAAAGACATCGCTGGTATTATTGCTTGTTAAAAGGATTATTAGTCATGAAAATGGCTTTGTATTTTTAAAATTGTTGGTGGCAGAACATAATCCTCTAAAGCATTTTTTAAAATGCCTAGTGATTGTGAAAGCAATTATATTTTATTACATCAGAAATAAACTGAAAATTGTCAGCAATTAAATTTAAATTCAATCTTTGAAGCTGATAATCTTATTCGAATTAGTACAACTTCATAAAATGCAGACGAAATTACCTAGATGAAATACTCAGGTAAGATGCATGAATACGTAGGTACTCATAAATTCTTACCCTGAGGAGAATATCACAATCATTATTTAATGGTATTAAATTTATAAATGCTATCATAATTCAATATTCACAGTTAAAATTAAACACCGAAATGATTTGGCGAATATTCAAGAATACTAATAGATTATTAAAATGCCGTTCTTCCACAATTAATTATTTCAATTGGTGATAATTTTAAATTGACTAGCCTATTATGCAGAAAATTATTTAATACTAATATACATTTGAAAAAGTAACTCATGCAACATCGTTAATTACCACAATGTCAATAAGTCATTAGTTTTTTTTATTAACTGTAGGTAAAACACGAAATACGTACAAGGTACCGTGATGAAACACAAACAATGTTGACAACCATTCACGACTTCACCGAGGCAATAATCTCCTGACACTGTTAGTTGAATTAAGACAACGTATAAGATAAGTAAGTTATATGCAAAAAAATTGTTATTAAATAATATTTCAAGGATACTGATAATGCGCATTAAAAAGACAAGCGCTATTTATGTTATTTCAAATTAAAATCTTTTTTTAATTTTATGTTCGTAATAAAGTCATGAAATCCAAAACAGTATCTAAATGAGCTTCATATAGGTATGCTTTTTGCGTTTTGAAATGTTGGCGTTGTTCGAGCACATAAATAAATCATTGCTGTCATTTGATTTTCAGAATTTAGGTACATTTGGCAGAAATGACATTCGTAGGAAAGAAAAATGCTACACAAACAACGTATATTGATAACAGGATATACAATTGATAACAGGATATATTAGTTTCTATGTCACTCATGTTTATCTTTTTAAATAAAATATCAAATAATGTTAACGAAAATTAATAAATAATATTTCGCGGATAGCAATATTTAGAAAATAACGAGTGTTCAGAAACATTCGAAGTCAAAGTAGTCCTTGAAAATATGAAGTCATGTCTGATATAGATTGATACATTTACAAACAGACATCTGCTTTCAATAACTGACATTTGCTTTCACTAACTGACATCTGCTATCAAAACTGACATGAGCTTTCAAAACTGACTTCTGCTTTCAGCTTGACATCTACATTCAATAACTGACATCTGATTCATTAACACTGTTACTTTATAATGCATTTCTATATGGCTTGAACCTGGGTCTATTGTGGCCTAGTGGTTAAGGCGGCAGCCCGGATAGCTGTAGACGTGGGTTCGAGACCCAACGTAGACCATATTTTTCAAATAAAAAATTTCGTATGATTTGCTTTGTAATTTGTAGACAGCAATGTTTACATCCCCACTTACTCTGCAATTACATACATTCTAATTTAATATTTGTAAATATTTCATATAAATAAAGCCGAAAAACTCCAATAATTTATCAAATGTTATATTTAATGAACGGCTAAGAAATTATCTAAACACTTATATATATATACAACGTGTCCACTTAAGTATGAGACAAATGGGAAATATTTTTATTTTTGATTTCACAGAAAACTTTATAGAAAAGAAAAGTTCGTGCATCCTAAGAAACTTGATATTTTGTATTCAGGGTTGCGTTGTATTACTTGGTTAGAGGAAAAATTAAAAAACATTGAAGTTGCCGTAAGAGTACGCTACACTTATTTTTAAAGATATCAAAAATATTCATTTAAAAATGTTGTTTCAAATTTCAAAATATGCTCAAATACGAATTGTTATTTAAAATTTCGAAAAAATAAAAATTAAATTATCGAGCAATAATAATAGCAAATACGCAATAGTTTTTAACATCCACCTATGTGACAGTAGTTCTATGGTTGTCATTTGTATTGTCACTTAAGTAATAAATTTTATGTGATTGTCAAATCCGCTGTCACTTTAATAATTAAGTAATTTTAAGACAATTCATTAAGTTATTACCTACCAACTATGGCTGAACGGTTAACTATGTAAGAGCGAGCTGAATTAATTCTTATTTGCGGAGATAACTACAAAACATGTAGAGACGCAGCTGATATTTTTAATGAAAGACATCCCAACAAATTTATTAGTTTCCAAAGCGTCTCAAGAATTTTAAATCAGTTTAAAGCAACTGGTAGTTTAGAAATGCGTTACAAAAAAAGTAGGGAAAAGCAAGTGAGACATTTCGAAAATTCTTTACGTGTCATGCAAAGTGTAATTGAAAATCCCAAAATTTCTATCAGAAAAATTGCAAGCAATTTGGATATTAAAAAATCATCAGTAAGCAACATTTTGATTAACAATAGATATCACCCCTATAAGCATATTCAAACTTTGCAGGAACGGGACTACAACAATAGATTTGAATTTTCTTTGGATATTCAAGGTACATTAGAAACGCAGAAAACGTTTTTCAAAAGCATTTTGTTTACTGATGAAGCACCTTTACTACTAATGGTGTTGTGTGTGCACAAAATTGTCGTTGGTGGTCGTCTGACAACCCACGTTTTAGAATTCCCTGCAAGAATCAATATTCGCAAAAGGTAAACGTTTGGTGTGGAATTTTAAACAGAAAAATTTTTGGTCCGTATTTTTTTCAATCGTCATTAAATTCACAACGATATTTGGAATTTCTACAAACATACCTCGATAACGAATTAGACGAATTGCCACTAAATATTATAAGAACCCTTTGGTTTATGCATGATGGAGCACCTGCGCATAGTGCACGAATAGTTGTAGACTATTTAAATGAAAAATTTGGAGAAAGATGGATGGGACGAAATGGACCTTTTCCATGGCCAGCGCGCTCGCCCGACTTAAACCCCATGGATTACTTTATCTGGGGATGGCTAAAGAATAAAGTATATTCAGAAAAGCCGTTTCAGAATTTAGAAGAATTGAAAAACAAAATAGGAGATGCGGTACTGTTCTTAAGAAATAATCCTATTGTGTTACAACATGCATGCGAGGATTTCAACAGGCGTACAAACATATGCATTCAACGAGAGGGGCATCATTTTGAATAGCTTTTTTTTTGTTTGTATTTCTGAATTTGTTGTTTCTGTTAATTTCATATTTATTTTGTAATATAAAAATGTATTTTCATAAAATTATATGCAAATGATTTTTGTTTCATTCTATTACATTTCAGCGATAAAAAATTGATATCGAATGTAAATGATTTCACGTGCAATTACATAAAATTTATTATTAAAGTAACAATACAAATGACAACCATAGAACTACTGTCACATAGATGTATGTTAAGAACTATTGCGTATTTGCTATTATTATTGCTCGATAATTTAATTTTTATTTTTTCGAAATTTTAAATAACAATTCGTATTTGAGCATATTTTGAAATTTGAAACAACATTTTTATATGAATATTTTTGATATCTTTAAAAATAAGTGTAGCGTACTCTTACGGCAACTTCAATGTTTTTTAATTTTTCCTCTAACCAAGTAATACAACGCAACCCTGAATACAAAATATCAAGTTTCTTAGGATGCACGAACTTTTCTTTTCTATAAAGTTTTCTGTGAAATCAAAAATAAAAATATTTCCCATTTGTCTCATACTTAAGTGGACACGTTGTATATATATATATATATATATATATATATATATATATATATATATATATATTGATATATTGTAGGGTTTGAAAGATTGTTTAAATGTACTAATAACGCCTCCACGTTCGGGCGTCTAAATAATACAATAATGTAATGTTAAATATAATATAAAAATAATAATCGGCCAGCTGATTTTAAGTGTAATCTCAGAAATACAATAGATGGCGTAGTTCGGTCGGTAGAGAAAGTAAAAGTAAATATGAAATAATATAGAGACCCTGTTATTATAGGATCATCGTGAATATCCCTCACTTATATTTAATCAGATCAAATTTAAATAAAATAATGGCATAGACTGTGCATCACATATTCCAATTAAACACAAATTTTTAAATCAACAAATATATAATAACGGGTGTTCAGAAACATTCGAAGTCAAAGTAGTCCTTGAAAATATAAAGTCATTTCTGATATAGATTGATACATTTACTTAATACAATTTTATAGGTTATCAATGTTATCATACACGCAAATGTCAGTTTATGTCGAAATATATTACTTTAATATGCCATATTAATTAATATAAACTTGTCAAATAATGATTTTTGAAGGTAACAGTAATTAATTTGCAAATTTCAAATTAAGTATTTTGATATTTTAGAGAATTCTTGCTGAACAATAGCACCTCTTCATGCGATAACTGGAAAAAATTACATAATCCAATTAATATGCTATTCATTCTTGTGTAATAAAGCTCGTCTAATCTGTAGTAACATGTAAAAAGACAATGCAGAATTAAGAGGAAATAACTTTACAAGTAAAGGTTTTATTCATCCTATAGTGACAATAGTATCTAGTTATCGTACTAGTTTAATATATTAACATTCAACAAATTATTGTAAGAAATGGCTTAAAATAAATTTGTAACAAATAAATTGATTGTAGAATCCTTATATTACATAAATTACCAACAATAATGACCATAATTATAAAAGATGTTGAAAATGTCCACCACCTTCTTCCAAGCATTTTACGCACCTCCTCCGAATGCTACTAAATACATTTAGCAGTATGGGACTATTTCTAATTTCACTAATTTTATTTATAATTCTGTCTTGGAGATCTATATAATCTTGCACTGGTACTTGATAAATTGAATTTTTTAAAAAAGGCCATAAATAGTAATCACACGGTGTAAGATCACAAGATCTTGGAGGAAATTCATGATCGCTGTTCAAACTAATTAAACGATTTCCAAACACTTCTTGTAACATATTCATTGTTTCCCCCGCTGTGTGAGCTCTAGCACCATCTTGTTGAAAGTATCCCAAAGCTAGTTCATCATCGCGAAGTTGATTAAAGAAAGGCAATAGTATTTCCTGTCGATATCTTTCTGCAGTCAAGGTACCTTTAAAAAAAAATGGACCAATAATCCTGCTACTTATAGCGCACCAAACACCAACTTTCTGAGGATGTAAAGGAGCTTCAACATAAAAATTATTTGGTTTTGTATCACTCCACATTCTCATGTTTTACGAGTTAACACATCCACTAGCATGAAACCATGCTTCGTCTGAAAAGAAAGTTTTGTCTAGGACATCATCATTAAAATTATTTGTAAACCATTCGCAAAATACTACTCGTCGCGGATAATCAATATCGAGGATTTCTTGCAAACAAGTTATACGATATGGGAATAACTGTAAATCTTCTTTTAAAACTTTATGGCAAGAACCAACTGACAACCCGGTTTGTTGAGCAAGAGTTCTTACTGAAGTTTTAGGGGCATCAGCCATTATTTCTCTAACATTCTCAATCACTTCTTCTGTCCGGACTTTTGGTCGCCCACCATCCTCTTGGCGTCCCACACTACCAGTTTGTCGAAAAACTGGAACAATTCTGGGCTATTAGTGTACACTGAAAAGTATTATAATCAAAAGCAAGGTTGGGAAATTCATCTCGAAATTCTTCCAAACAAGCTTGAATTGAATACTTCCACTGGCAATCGATCTTTTGACCATTTCGAAAATATGCTTCAACCATGAATGCTTTGTGTACGTTAGTAAATACCATTTTCAAAATTAAAAAATATAAATTAGTATCTTCGATATTAGATTCTGACAATTTTTGACAGACAACAGTTAACATTTAATAATTATTAGAAATCAGATACTTAAGTAAAGATATACGATTTTTTGTTCAGAGCCCACTTGACTTCGAATGTTTCTGAACACCCGTTATAAAGTATCAATGTGACCTACTGCATACTTTATATAAAAATAAAACTCTGAACTTTCAAACTAAATAATTTCAATTTATGAATGTAAAAACTTCAAAATAGAAAAAATAGTACAAAAACTTCGTTTCGTAAGGCCTTTTGTCGCACTCGTTCTTTAGAAAACTCGCCGTTGTAAATTGAACTCGTGCGACAAAATAGTGCCTTATGAAACTTGCGTTTTAATTTACCATTTTAAAAAATGCTTTATTTAAAACGCACGAGTTATTCAAAAATGCTCAAAGTAACATTAAAAACTAATTACATAAATTGCACGAAGTATCTCTTTTACTTATCTACGCTTGTTAGAATTAAGAAGCACAACAAATACATTATCCAACACTGGGAATAAGTAGCAAATGTGTATATGTAGTACATACCCTCTGAGATCAAAACTTAAACTCGAAATTATTTTAATTTTGTTTTTTGAATTTAGTGTATTTCTTTATTTTTCTTAAAATAATTTATTTCGAAATGTTTATGTTTAAAATATTTTATAAAAGCATACATTAGACATGCTTCAATACTTCGTTCTTCAGTATACTCTTAAAACTATCCGTTTTAAATTATGGATAGCAAAACTTCTTTAAAAAAATAAAATATCGCTGTATCAATAGAATATTATACTTGTTATAAGGATATATTAATGGTAAAATGGCTTTGTCTAAGTTTTTATTATTTAAATTATTGGCGACAGAATCTAAACCTTTAGTGCATTTTGTAAAATTCGTTGTGAAACTGTAAGCAAAATGCTGCGTATGTAAAGGTTTTATTATATCATGAATAAACAGAAAATTGTCAACAATCAAATTTAATTTCTTTGAACCTGATAATCTTAATCGAACTAGTACAACATTATAAAATAGAAGAAATCACCTAGATGAATACTCAGATAAGATTTGAATATACGTACATATAAATTCTTACCATGTGGATAATATCGCAATTATTAATTTAATGGTATTAAATTTATAAATGCTGTAATATTCATCATAACTAGAGCTGAGGATGTTTGCGGTACGGCAGGACCGTATGTAGTGCATCCCCACATATAACTATTTATCTAAATATTCTCTGAAATGATTTGCCGGATCTCATAAATTAATAGAGTGATATTTTAGTATTCACTGGATATTGTTATTATACAAAATCATAATAGCCATTTGTATTTATGGATCATAAATAATAATACGCATGTATTTGTATTTGGTTGTGAATTCAACTTAAACTTAAAACGAATCGTAATATTTTAACGACAAGCCGTCCTTACAATACATGCATTCGAGACAAAGTGTGCAACTCTACAAATAACTTCCATAATTGATCGAAAATGGACATTTTGGAGCTGAAGTAAAGCCCCTATTCTTAGAAAATTTTATTACTGTCGTTAAGAACTATTATTATAAACAACAAAGGCCTTTTATTAGTGTTGATGTTTTAGTTTCATTGAATTTCCATGTTGTAAGTAGTCAATTGTAAAGTGTTCATTCACAATATTCTAAAACAAGGTGTAAATTTAACTAAAATCCAGAAAAACACATTCTGATAATATATTGCTAGATTAGAAGCTGTGTTTATTACTATTTATTATATTATTTTTATAACCAAATGCAATAAAAGCTACGAAAACAAAAGAAACCTCGATTTATTAAAATCTTGTCACACAGCCTTTCAAAGCCTGGCAGCACATATTTTGCATATATTTTATATATACTACCTACTTGAACTAGGTGAATGAAGTTAGAAGTTATAACTTATAACTTCTAACTTCTAACTTCATTCACCTAGTTCTTCTAGCATCCTCCTTTAGCAGTGTTACGAAATGTTTTAGACTATCGAAATTCTCAGCATAATAACTAGTAGCTTCCAGCCATGTTCCCCATCTAGTTATTACTGGAGTGGGAGGCAGTGACAGAGATGGAAATTTTTCGCTGAAAAGAGCTACTCTCAATGGTGCTTTTCTGAAAACTTTTTAAAAGCTGATACAAGTCTATCAACTTCCGGAAAAGTGTCTCTGATATATTCACAGATTCTGTGAAGAGCATGTGCTACACAAGTAATATGCAGCATATTAGGATATGTTTTCTTCAATAGTCTGCCTGTTTTTAACATATACGCAGCACTATCACTGTCAAATAAAAGTATTTTTTCTTTGTACGCGGCGTCTGAATGAAGCATTTTTTGCATATTCTCCTTAATGGTTTCAGAAACTGTTTCCGCATCAACTCTATTTATAACACTTGTTGTTATTACATATGAGTTATAGGGAATAGTTGGATGTAGTACACCAGCTACAACATTTACCACACAGCGTCCTAACATATCCACCGTTTCGTCGGCGCTTATCCATATGTATTGATTAAAAGATGGCTTCTAATGCGTTCTACTGTTCTCGTATAGCACCTAGAAACATAATATTTGCGTAAGTTGATTCATGAGGAACATTTCGACCAGTATATTTTTGAAGAAATATTTTTAAAGTGGGGTTGCTAAGTTTATTTAATGGAATATTAGCCGCCATAAAAGTTTTACAGAGTTCAGATGTGTTTGCGATCCTAAGTGACGAATTTTTGACGATATTTTACGGATTTTGTAATAAATTTCGGAATCACTGACAGTGGACATACAATCAGTATGACCGTCAATCCAACTCGCCATTGTTTTATAATACCGTTCTCGACATTATTCCATATCGTGTCTGAAAAAGTAACTTAAACAATGCTCTAGATCTAAATAAATGAAAACTAAAAATGTGTGCGTAAGTTATTGAAACTGAACGAATGCACACTCTTACGTCGAAATAATTGGTAGAAATAGATTCAATCAAACGATATTAAACAGGATCTATCACAAAAATTACGATGTAATTAACAGTTAAAACTATGAAAACAAGAAACTTACTCACAGCACTTTATTTATCTTACGAAATATAAACTAATAAATAAAATACATACATTATAAAAACCCCACTTCTATCTACGCTCATGAAAACACTTTAAAAGCACTATATTCTCGGAATACAATAGCTGGCTTGTCCATTGTTATCGCGGCGAGACCAGGTGTCCGAGTAAGACAAACAAATACTTCCTTGAATTACGCCGGCATGTACTGAGCGACGTTATACACAATTCCAATTGCCGATTGCGTTTTATGGAAATTGCGTCCGTTCTCTAGTCGCATACATAATTCATAAAACATTAAAAAAAAGGAAAAAAATAAGTGCCTATTATGCAGGAAATTATTTTATACATTTTGAATAATAACGCATATAATATCGTTAATTACACAGGCCTGCATAAAATTTGTGATGACGTGATTTTTGTTTGTTAAGCTCAGTTTTTATATAGCAATAACTAATTAAAATACAGTTGGTCTCTATCACCCCCAGATTTTTTTTTGCACAAAAGAAAAGAAAAAAATATAAAAAAAATCTTATAATAGGCGTTTTAATACATTTTAAAATGAATGTACTACTTCAAATTCTAGGTATTAACCCAAAAATTATTTTCTGTTAAATAGGCTCTCATTACCTGTTGTAAATCTTTTATTACATGTATTAATTTTGGACAAGATTTCCGGGAATTTTTACCTGCTAAATCCTATTTATTATGCTTTCACTTTATTAGTACTGCGAAGAAGGATTTCAAGTTTATCACTCCAAACAAAATGTATATTTTAATGTCATTTACTTCATTATAGCTCTGAGTGTCGATCAGTTATCAAGTAAAATTAATTTGTCTTTAGGGTTGTGCGTTTTTATTTGATAAATAAACATTGCTTAAAAATATGTCTAGCCGGTGTTGTAAAAAACAAACCAGATGATTTCTGTTATATTTGTGGATATTTCGTCTTGAAAAAGTTTAAGAGACCAATTTGTGAATTTGTGAAAAATGCATATTATGCTTATTTCAAAATCAAATTAGGAGATCAAGATAAAGATTGGGCACCGCACGTTGTTTGTAAGGTATGTGAAGAAGGTTTAAGACATTGGACCAGAGGGAATAGAAAAAGCCTTCCTTTTGGAATACCGATGGTTTGGGGAGAACCGCAAAATCATCATGAAGATTGCTACTTTTGTCTTTGTGATATTAAGGGGCATAATAGAAAAACTTTGAAACATATTTTGTACCCAAACAATATTAAATCAGCTATCAGACCAGTTCCTCACAGTGATCATGTACCTATACCTATACCCCCCAAATATATACCTTCCGGCTCCGTACAGATGGATAGTGATTTTGAACCATCAACCTCAGGTGAAAACCAACCTCAGCTATTTTCACAAGCCGAACTGAATGATTTAGTAAGAGATTTGGGACTTTCAATAGATCTTTCTGAAGTACTGGGGTCTAGGTTGAAACAAAAAAATTTGCTTGCCCCAGAAACTACCTTCTCTTGGTATAGAAATCGTGACGCTGGATTTGTAAAATATTTTGCACAAAACGAACCACTCGTGTACTGCCAAGCAATTGCTGATCTACTTACTTTCCTCGGAGCTCCTGAGTACACACCATCTGACTGGAGACTTTTCATCGACTCTTCAAAAAGGAGCCTTAAAGCTGTTCTTTTACATAATGGCAATGTTTTTGCTTCTGTTCCGGTCGGCCATTCTGTTCATTTAAAGGAAAACTATAAAAATTTACAGGTATTACTTTTAAGAATACAATGTGAAAATCACAACTGGGAAGTGTGTGGAGATTTAAAAATTTTAGGCCTTCTCTTGGGTCAGCAGTCTGGATATACTAAATTTCCATGTTTCCTGTGCGAGTGGGATAGCAGAAATCGGGAACAGCATTGGATAAAAAGAGACTGGCCACAAAGGGTGACTTTAACACCTGGAACCAAAAATGTAATTCGCGAAAGTCTTATTGACCCTCAAAAAGTGTTACTTCCACCGCTTCACATAAAACTTGGACTTATGAAACAATTTGTTAAGGCATTAAACAAAGAAGGAAATTGTTTTAAATATTTGTGTAAAACATTTCCGACTCTGTCAGAGGCAAAATTAAAGGAGGGAATCTTTGTAGGCCCGCAGATTAGGAGCTTGGTGAAAGATCAAGAATTTGAAAATGTGATGGAAGATAAGGAAAAACATGCATGGCATGCTTTTAACGAAGTTGTACATAAATTTCTAGGTAATTATAAAGACACAAACTATGTTGAGATCGTTGAAAATATGCTGGAAAAATTCAGGATTCTTGGTTGCAATATGAGCATAAAAATTCACTTTTTAGATTCCCATTTGGACTATTTCCCAGAAAACCTTGGGGACGTGAGTGAAGAGCAAGGAGAAAGATTTCACCAAGATATTAAAGAGATGGAAGAAAGATACCAAGGGCGCTGGGACACAAAAATGATGGTCGATTACTGTTGGACATTGAGAAGAGATATTCCTTTAGCTGAATATGACAGAAAAACAACCAAACGAAGCTTTTCTGAAAAATGAAAACGTTTTTTTAAGAATCATAAAGAATAAATAACTATTTCTAATAGTTTCTATGTGTACACTTTTGTTTTTTTTTAATATAATATAAAACTAGCTTATAAATGAAATAAATCGTGCTTTTCTATATTTTTTGATTTTACTGGTTTGAAAAATAACCTTACGTGATACAAAAAAAAAATAAAAGCAGATTTGAAATCAGCGCTACCCAATTACTAGAAAACAGTTAAAATTTTTAAATCAAGTTTCAAAGTGTTGAAAAATGCAGGCCTGTGTTATCAACTATATCGGTAAGTCCTTCGTTTTCGTTTATTATGTGCGATAAAACACTCAAAATACGTACAAGGCTCCTTGGTAAAACACAAACATTGTTGACCACCATTCACGACTACACTGAGGCAATAACCTCCTGACACTGCCAGTTCGAATAAGACAGCGTATGGATAAAGTTAAATTACGAGTATTGTTCGGAAACTACGTGGCGTAACACATAAACGGCGCAAATTCGTAGGAATCTTCTTTACCATTCTGTAGAATAATCCTTTAATAGATTAAATATGACAGTACAGAGCGATCTGTCAATCAGTCTGTTTTTGACAGTACGCCAAAGTGAACGTCTCGTGTGATTTTATAATAATAAAAAAAACTGAGTTAAGAGCAGTGATAAAGTACTTTCATTTGTAAGGCCTAACACCAACCGAAGTCAAACCAGAGCTGGATTCAACACTATTAGAATCTGCTCCTTCGTTTGCAATGGTTAAAAACTGAGTTGCCGAACTTAAGCGTGGTCGTATGAGCACAAATGATGAATCCCATAGTCTGCTCATTGCATAATATATCGTATGATCAAAAAGTTTTTGGATCGCTATTGCTATGGAATTTACGAGCTATCTATGAAGTTATTTATTTCAATTAGTTTTGGGATTTATTTGACAACTGTCAAGTCAGCTAGTTATAATATATAAAGTGTTCATTTGAAAAGTCAATCTAGGTTACTTTGAAATTTTGATAGAATAAGACGCAAATATATTAGTATGTGTTTGTATGTATGAAACTGTCAAAAATATACGACTTCGTAGGTTAAGTAGTAAATTTTAATTTACGACATACTTCAAAATGTTCTGAGTAAATCACATGCTACTAGATTGACTTTTCAAATGAACACTTGTTATACATAAAATGCAATATTACCATAACCTAAAATCTATTTTATTTGTGACTTACGTATACTTCAAAGTACAGAAGTAAATAATTCTATAGATGGTTTTTACACTTTATGGCTATCGCGCTCCAAAGACTTTTGATCATATATTACTATTACATAATAGTAATGTGCCATCGAGAGAAATCATAATTAGAGTAGACTATGTAAATGTTTTGGATTGGTACTTTAGCCACTTCCACATAATGACATTCATTGATTTATATTTTATTATAAACAACCATGCATTCTGGAATTGAATATTGCCGCTTGCCATTTACTTTCACACATTTACGGAAGTAGCATTCGATAATTTCTGCTTTCTGCTCTGTGTTGAATACCATTTACCATTTCAATTTAATTTAATCATAGTTTCAAAAAATTTGATACACGTTCAGATTGAATGTCAAGTAATGAATGTCATTATGTGGAAGTGATTAAAGTAACAAACCATTCACATAGTCTACTCTAATTATGATTTTTCTCGATCGCATGTTATTTTAAAACACAAATTTTATAATTGCATTATTTACATTAATAAATTGAAATTATTTAATGTTCAAAGTTTTGTTTTTATATAAAGTATACAGTTGGTCACATTGATACTGACATGAGTGACATAGAAACTTATATATCTTGTAATTCACCCCAGTTACGTGAAATAGGTGGCAAAACAATTAAAAATTGAGATATTTGTTTCTGTGTTCAAACAATGCCAACATAGAAACATGAAGAAAAGTGTATCATAATGAAGCTCATTTGGATACTGTTTTGGGTTTCATAACGAGTGCATTACTAACGCAAAATAGAAACAACTGACTTTATAGCTATTAATATAACGAGAACATTAAGCGATTTATAATACTCGAGGACGTTGCCAGGTGACGAGGCGCTAGCCGAGTCACCACGTAACGTCCGAGAGGGTTTAAATCGCTGATGTTCGAGTTTATATTCAAAGTTTTATCGTATCATCAACGATATAAAGATTAAAAACAAAATCAACAATTTGTCTGTCATACAAAATACTTACGTCAAAGCTTGCACGTTTTTGAAATAAATTAATAAATCATGGAAGAATTTGATGTTCCCGCAAATATTGTAGAGGCTGCAAATAGTGCAAAATTAGATTTGTTACCAGCAAAGTCAAAACTGCATTACGAAAACGAATATCGTCTGTTTTGTAAATGGCGAGATGAAGAACATGTTCAAGGTGCTGGGGAAACAGTCTTGCTCGCTTAGTTCGTGAGACTGTCAAATTACTACGCTCCTTCACGTTTGTGGCCAAAATATTCCATGTTGCGAGCTTACTTGGAATTAAAAGAAAGAGTAGAAATTGATAAGTATGGTGCTTTGATAAGATTTATCAAGAAAAAGAATGTTGGATATCGAGTTAAAAAATCCAAAATACTAGAGAGCAAGTTGATGAATTTATGCGTGCAGCTCCAGACGAGGTATTTTTGATGATAAAAGTAGATTTTTTGATTGGTCTAGGAGGGGCTTGTAGAACCATTGAATTAGCGAGAATGTCTACGGACGATGTTGAGGTTTTAGAGACTAAGGTAGTTGTTACCATTCCTGACACAAAAACTCACAAGAAAATATTTTTTGTCCTTGTACTTGACGGTGACATTAATTACGTACTTTTATTTAAAAAATATGTACCATTGCGACCGCGTCATGTTACGCATAAGAGACTGTTTATATCGTACAGAAATGGAAGGTGTACAATTCAGCCTTGTGGTATTCATTTGTTTTCTAAAATACCTGAAAAAATCGCTACATACCTCCAACTAGAAAATCCAACTTTGTATACTGGTCATTGTATTAGAAGATCTTCAGCAACTTTTCTGGTTAACGCCGGCGGAGACATCTTAGATCTGCAAGAGCTGGGTGGGTGGGAGTCGAGCAAGGTTGCTAGGGGGTATTTAGAAGACAACGTAACGAAGAAAACTGCAATTGCGCAGAAGATTCAGATGCGAAAGGTTTTAATAAACAGTGTGTCAAACTCTGAACAATATTGAGTTTTCACGTAAAAATGAAAATTTGGAGGACGTAAGCGGCTTGAACATCATGTGTGTTGAATCATCCGAAGAAAATATTGTTTGTGAAGTTGCAGAAGATCGCGGATTAAAGACAGATATGAAAGACATATCTTTCAAAATTGAGAACTGTCAAAATATTGAAATTCATGTTCAACTCGAACATCAGCGATTTAAACCCTCTCGGACGTTACGAGGTGACTCGGCTGGCGCCTCGTCACCGGCAACGTCCTCGAGTATTATAAATCGCTTAATGTTCTCGTTATATTAATAGCTATAATAACTAGAGCTGGGGATGTTTGCGGTGTGCCAGGATAGTATTCAGTTAAACGCACGAATATAATGACCTTGTTTCGATCGGTGATGCATGCGTGATTTTATTGCTTTACATGCATTCGCTATTTATATCACTTAGGTATGTCAGTTATGTGTACTGTATATAAATAACACACTTACCTTATTTACGATTATTATAGTATAGCGCCAAGTGGATAAGACTTGCAGTAAGTTTGTAGCATTAGATACGTTTCCATATTTGTAGCGGTGAGCGATGTACGCCGTGATGAATAAATTTTTTTATATTTTGAGAAAGACCGCTCGACATCTACGCATGTAACACACGAACAATTAAAATAATCTTTATAGATAGAAACCGAATCTACACTTGCACCATTACTAATTTGTTTTAATCTGGTAAAATCAAAATCATTGTTTATCACACTCTCGAACTTTTCTATTACATTAACATTTTTGTTGTCATTTACTGCGCATAGCTGGGCGTGTACATCGTCCAGTATTTGCAGTGACTCCGCTAACGATAATGCAGTATTTTGAAATTTCTCGATTGCGTTAAACAATCCTATATGATTGTTATAAATAGTTTGTAAATCTGCATCAAGGGAAGGGTTTTGAAAGAGTCTCTGGCTTTCCTTAATGGCTACAGCTTCGGCAGGATTGAATTGTAGAACCACCGATTTTATTTGTTGGAAATACTTGGCATAATAAAATGCCGCCTTTAACCAACTTCCCCTACGTGTAAGGATTGGCTCTGGTGGTTCGGGAATACCAGGGCACCGACTGTGAAACTCTCGAATTCGTTTGGGAGATTTTAGAAACACTTTTTTTGTGGTTGCTATTAATGCATCCACCTCTGGATAACATTGCCGAATAGTTTGTGCCACAAGGTGTAAAGCATGAACTCTACATGTCACATGCAAAAGTCTCTCACAATCTGCTTTAAGAGAACGGCCTACAGAACGCATTGTCGCAGCACCATCGCTCATAAACATCAGGAGTTGATTAGTTGAAACTTGAAATTTTTGTAGCGTATCGAGCACTACCTTCGTAATTACTTCGCTGCTGCACTTTTCCAAACTTTTGCTGGCTAATAAAATGGGAAATGTTGATTTGACAGGATCTAGTACACGCACTATAATATTCACAATAGAATGTTTTTTTCGATCTGTCGTTTCGTCGACACATACCCATAACTGTTTATCATTTACTACTGCTTTCATTCTGTTTTCAATGTCCTCACGCACAATTGGTAAATAGGTGAGTAACGTTCTCCGTGACGGTAGCTTTATGTTGGAATTGTATTTATTCCAAAAGCCGTGAAAGGCTTTTTTATCTAGCAGGTGAACTGGCACATCGCAGACGAGTAGCATTGTCAATAAATCGAAAATGAATTGCGTTTTAGACAGCACATTATTTTTTTTGTCTTTGTGGTGTACACTTTCAACATGTCTTTTACAGTCGTATTTGTCCCAGCAAAGTAACTGTTTATCGCATAATTTACAAACCACTTTTGCTCCATTATAATACAAATCGGGAAAGTCTCGGATAAATTTCTTCACGTCGTTATACAATGGGCGCTTTCTTGGCTTGGGCACGTCCGTCATACTTATTAAATAGAGCTCAAGACAACACACGATCACGTTGCCAGTTCACGACTAACTAAAGTGTTTCGCTGCATCGTGTTTATACGCTGGTGGGGATGCACTACATACGGTCCTGCCGTACCGCAAACATCCTCAGCTCTAATAATAACTATGTTTGAGTTTAATTGCAAGGTTAACTAGACGTTATAAATAGGTACTTCACTTATCAGCTAGTAAAACAAATATGTTTAAAGCATCAACGCATGTAACGTGCAATAACTTTAACACAATTTGTAAGTCCTAATAATATTCAAACTACCTAATACTTACAGACAAATTTATATATATAATACTGCAAGATATGTAAGCAATTTTATTATGTATAATATAATATAAGTAATAATTATTCTATTTTTTCCATTCTCAACCGCAACGTGCCTTTCTTCGTAATGAAATTAATCTTCGGATCAAACTCAAAATTGTACTTGTCACCTTCCACCGGTAAAATTCTGTAATTATTCAAAACCATAGATAAACCGGTTTTCGTTTGCATGACTCCAAATCGAAGTCCGATGCATACTCTTGGCCCTTCACCAAAGGGCAGATAGGCAAACTGAGGTATTTTATTTTTATTTTCGTCGCTGAATCTTTCAGGGTCGAATTTTTCAGGATTTGGATAGTATTCTTCATCCATATGCAACCCCAATATACTCACAAAGACGGCTGTGCCGGTCCTTAATATTGCGTCCGTATTTGGTACTTTATAATCCATGTTACACCTTCTTACTAAGTGTGGAACTATTGGATATTTTCGTAGTGTTTCTGCAAAATGCAAATATTACTTTCATTAAAATTACAATTTTCAATATACTATATATGTAGTATACCGCAATAATAATAAGTGATTTTCGAATATTCTCTTATTTAATAAAAAATACTTAAAAGTGATAAAACATGATGTTTTTGATAGACTAGAAACCCACAAATCCCTAACGTTCTAAATGCAGGTCGGCGTACAAATAAGCAGTGTTCCTAATATTATAAGTTTATCCATTGAAGTGCTTTTTGTCAAGTATCAATGTGACCAACTGCATGCTTTATATAAAAATAAAACTCTGAACTTTCAAATTAAATAATTTAAATTTATTAATGTAAAAAATGGAAAATAGAAAAAATAGTATAAAAAACTCGTTTCATAAGGCCTTTTACCGCACTCGCTCTTTAGAAAACTCGCCGCTATCACGGCTCGTTTTCTAAACTGATCTCGTACGGCAAAATGGTGCCATATGAAACTTGTTTTTTAATATACTATTGTTTACCTCTATTATATATTAGCTATAGTTGTTATAACTAGGGATCGACAGCCAGGGATACATGACATGAGTGCCAGGACATCATGAATCTCGATTTAACATTTTTCACACGGAAATCAAAATACAAGTACTTACCAAGTGTTGTCCAGACGAAATATTACAGGGCTTATAAAACATCCAGAGTCCAAACAATAGTAAATAGAGCATGGAAATCGCGCCAAGCGCCAGAGGCAGACGCTTAAAAGTTGACACATACGATAAAATAAATAGTAAGGAGTAAATTTTAAATGTGCAAAATCACTTTCCCTTTTAAGAGTCTTCCTGACGTCACAAACGCGATAACATCTGTTAAATATTTCAATCATTAGATATATATATTCAGTTTTAAAATCGAATTAATGCGGCAATAAATCGATAGCCTATTGATATTTTATGTGTCAACTTTTAAACGTCCAGTTTTGGTGGTTGGCACAATTTTCTTGTTCTAATAGTAAACCACCAATAATATATATAATATAAATATGTTAATGTATTAATAATTATCGGTCACCTTAAATCCATTTGTATATTGAAATCGATCGTCGAACATCTGCCGACGACTTAGGAGCATATTTAAAGTACATAAAGTTTTTTAGTGTCGGCATATTTATTCTCGGTTCGTATTTATTCATATTATAATATGTACAATTCTGTGCAATGAATTGGCGTACTTACACTTAATCTAAACTAATATTATAAAGAGGAAACATTTGTGTTTTTGTATGTATGTTTGTAATGTTTTCACACAAAAACTACTGGACCGATTTCAAAAATTCTTTCACCATTAGAAAGCTGCATTTTCACTGAGTGACATAGGCTATATTACATTTTCAAAAAAAGGGGATCCCCAATAAAAATGCATTAATGTAACCCAAGGTGTGACAAAATTAGTCACAAAAAATCTGTCATCGCGTACGCTGCGGAAACTATTGTTGATAGAACAAAAAAATGTTCTACAGTATTATAGAACGTATTAATATCTACAAAAAAGTCCGCGAAATCATATGTCCAACTACTGTAGTTATGCCACTATAACTACTTTTTTACATTTCAAAAGTTAATAAAAGTGCCGACAATAATCAAACCATATTATCCATACCTCTGTATTATTCCTTATCCTATTAAATGATATTTTATTAAAGATAATTTTAATACCAGTAAAATACTTTTTAAATTATTAAAATCGGACATTCCATTCAAAAGATATAACAAATTTAAAAATGTAAATCTAAAGAAAATAATGTTATAATATAATGTAGTAGTATAGCGATGGCCATATTCATTTTGTTTGCAGTGTACCATTTTATTCACATGTCATCATACACACATAACCTATTCCATTACTTATTATTTTCTGTGACTTGAATAAAACTTTCACGAAATAATTATGCCGCGAAAAAGAAATTCGCAACTATCTACACGTAGTTCCCAAGCGAGAATAGCAAAAATCTTCTTCTGAAAATACTGCTCGCCTTGCGAGTCAGAGAGAGTATGCGTCGCAATCGCGGGCTCGCGAATGTAGCGCCGAACGTTCGCTTCGTCTTGCTGACAATAGAGCTAGGATTTCGCAGACACGGGCTCGCGAATGTAGCGCCGAACGCTCGCAGCGTCTTGCTGAAAATAGAGTTAGGATCTCGCAAACGCGTGCACGGGAATCTAGCGCTGAACGTTGCTTTCGTCTTACAGAACAAAATTCGAGATCGTCACAATTATACGAACGACAGTCTAGCGCCGAACGCTCGCAGCGTCTTGCTGACAATAGAGTTAGGATGTCACAAGTGCGTGCACGGGAATCTAGCGCCGAACGCTCGCAACGGCTTATGGCACAGAGACAAAGACAACAGTCACTAACAACTAGGACGCGCAACAGAATTTTAGCACTTAGTAACAGATCGGCATTTAGTTACGATCTTCAAATTGATTATGCTCACCAGAACTGCATTCAAATAGGAGCAATGAATAAGATTTGTCCTAAATGTTTTGCAAAAAAATGGACTGATAAAGCGATCGGTATGTGCTGTGCGTCTGGAAAAGTTATTCTTCCTGAAATTGAAGAACCACAAGAACCAATAAAAAACCTTTTAACAAATAATCATACATTGTCGAAGCATTTTTTGAATAACGTACGTAGATATAATAGCCTTTTTCAGATGACTTCGTTTGGGGCAAAAGAAATTCGAGAGGGTAATTTTATGCCAACCTTTAAAGTTGAAGGACAAGTTTATCATCTGATAGGTAGCCTTTTACCGCCATCTGACCAAAGCCCTCAATTTTTGCAGATATATTTGATTTCTGATGCCGACCAATTATCTCTGCGATCAAACATAGCCCCCACGCTAAAACCAGATTTGATAAACTAATTGCAGATCATGTTGAATAGTCACAATGTATATATACAAAGTTTTAAAAAAAACTTAGAACTTAACTCTTCGGAAAATTTAAAGCTAATTATTCATTCTGATCGCACACCACAGATAGCACACAGAGGTAGATATAATGCTCCTAATGTAAACGAGGTAGCCGTTCTCTTGGTCGATGAAGAGAAGGGCCCCCGGGATATAGTTTTGCACAGTAAACACGGACAGCTAAGAAGAGTTTCAGAATTACACCGCTCATATGACCCCCTACAATACCCCATAATGTTTATAAGAGGAGAAGATGGTTATTATTTAACCATCCCACAACAAGGTACAGCGCGGAACAAAAATGTTACATGTATGCAACTTTACGCATATAGACTGATGATAAGAAGCAAATTCTTTTAATACTTTACATTATTACAGAGACTTATTTAGCCAATATTGTGTCGACATGATGGCAAAAATTATTTCTGAAAGATTAAATTATATTTCTCGGAATCAACAACAACTGAGGGCTGACGATTACATACATCTTAGAGATGCCTTAAACCAAGACGCAAATGTTGACCCATCAAATATTGGTCAACATATAATATGTATTACCATCATCTTTTACAGGTTTTCCGCGTTATTTGCATGAAAAAACACAAGATGCAATGACTTACGTCAGAAATTATGAGAGACCTGACTTATTTGTCACATTGACATGCAACCCGGAATGGGATGAAATTAAAGCATTGCTATTACCAGGTCAACGGTCCTTTGACCGACATGATATTATAGCGAGGGTGTTTCATTTCATGAAAAATTTCATAAAATTATTTACCAAAAACGAAATTTTCGGCAAAGTAAAATGACACATGGCAAGTGTAGAGTGGCAAAAGCGCGGCTTACCTCACTGTCATTTGTTGTTCTGGCTGGAAAGAAAAATCCAGCCAGACGAAATTGATAGTATTATAGTTGCCGAGCTACCTGACCTACAAAATGATCCAGGATTGTTCGATATCATAACAAAAAATATGGTGCATGGACCGTGCGGAGAGCAGAACTTAACGGCTCCGTGTATGAGGAACGGTATCTGCACTAAAAAATACCCACGACGTTTCGTTAACGATACCCAGACCGGAGTGGATGGTTATCCAGTATATCGTCGCCGTACGGAAAATGGAGGTCGGAACACTACATTGAATATTAGGGGAAGTAGGATCACCATAGATAATAGGTGGATTGTCCCTTATTCCCCACTGTTATGCAAAACATTCAACGCTCATATCAATGTTGAATATTGCCACTCGGTCCAAGCTATAAAATATATTTGCAAATATATTAATAAAGGATCAGACCAAGCAACATTCAGCGTCAGAAATCCAAACAATGAAGTAGAAAACTATTTAAATGGCCGATATATTAGTACATCTGAAGCTGTATGGAGAATATTAGAATTTCCAATTCACGACCGGTATCCTACTGTAGTGCATTAAGTTGTCCATTTAGAAAATGGTCAGAGGGTCTATTTTACATCAGGAACAGCTCAACAAGTAGCCCAAAACCCACGCAAAACGACATTGCTGGCGTTTTTTGATCTGTGTATTGAAGATGAATTCGCCAAAACTCTGCTTTACCACGAAGTCCCGCAATACTATACTTGGGTTAATAATAAATTCAAAAGAAGAAAGCGTGGTGAAGATGTAATTGGCCATTCGGGGATAAAAAGAGACGGTAGGATGAGTTTACGGGATACATCCGTCACAATCGGAGTGTTTTATCTCCGAATTCTGCTACATCACGTACGCGGTCCGACCACCTTCGAATATCTATAGACTGTAAATGGTATTGTCAAGGAGACGTTTCAGGCAGCTTGCCGTGATTTAGGTTTACTTGAAAATGATGACCATTGGGACTATGCCCTAAGTGAAGCTTCGCTTTCAGAGTGTCCAAAAAATCTAAGAGAGCTGTTTGTAATCATTCTTTTATTTTGTCACCCATCGGAACCAATGAAGTTGTGGGATAATTTTAAAGATCATTTATGCGAAGATATTAGACATAGAATCAGACAGAAAAACCAAGATTTTACTTTACCTTTCAGTGAAGACATTTATAATGAAGGTTTAATAGAAATAGAAAATAAACTGTTGCGATTAATTGATAAAAGTTTGAGTGATGTTGGATTACCTCCTTCAGTTCGTTCCCACAATAATACAGACACTATAGCACGTTATAATACCGATGAATTAACAGCATTTGTCAATGACAATGTCTCAAAATTAGTCCCTGATCAAAAACATGCTTTTAACACAATAATAGACAGCATAGATAACAACAGGGGGAAATTGTTATTTTTAGACGCTCCAGGAGGTACAGGAAAAACATTTCTCGCTAATTTGATTCTTGCTAAGATAAGACAGACAGGAAAAATAGCAATAGCAGTGGCTTCGTCAGGGACTGCTGCAACTCTATTGAGTGAGGGTAAGACTGCACATTCCACATTAAACTCCCACTGTCCGTCTCTTTGGAGCAACAATCAACATGTGCTATCCGCAAGAATGGACCTCTTGGCAAATTATTGCAAGACGCGTCAATTATAATTTGGGACGAATGCACTATGAGCTCATGTGGAGGCTGTGGACCGAACTTTAAAAGACCTTAGAAACTCTGCAGCTGTTATGGGTGGTATAACTTTTGTGTTTGCCGGAGACTTCAGACAGACCCTTCCAGTAGTTAACAGGGGCACGCGGGCAAATATTATCAAATCTTGTTGATGTCATCTCCCCTTTGGGCATCGATTCAACATTTGCATTTGCGGACTAACATGAGAGCTCACCTCCGTAGAAACACCCAAAGTAATTTTCCACAACAATTGTTAAAACTTGGTGAAGGCATTTTTCCGTCTCCAAATATAATCACTTATGAAGTTCTTTTAGATGAGTCTCTGGGCCAAATAGTTTATAGTTTAGAAAATTTGATAGATGCGGTATACCCTGACATTGAAAATTTACTTGAAAAGACTATCATTGGCTGTGTTCTAGAGCAATAGTGTCGCCTCGGAATGAGACGGTCGACGAAATAAATAATATCATCACACAAAAAGTTCCCGGCCAGGTTAAACATTACAAATCGATAGATACAGTTTCTAATACAGAAGATGCAGTTCATTACCCACAGGAATTTTTAAATTCACTTAACCCTGCAGGACTACCACCTCACAATTTAGCATTAAAAATTGGGACGCCAATCATGCTTTTGAGAAATTTAAGCCCACCAAACATGTGTAACGGGACGAGACTACTCATAGAAGAACTGAAAGACAACTTAATTGTAGCGACCATTATAACTGGGCCTGCAACTGGTGAGTTAGCTCATATTCCAAGGATACCAATGATACCCACGGATATACCAATACCTTTTAAAAGAATTAAATTTCCGGTAAAAACTTCCTTTGCCATAACTATTAATAAGTCACAGGGACAAACTTTCAATTTAGTAGGGATTGACCTTCGTAAAGAATGTTTTACCCATGGGCAATTGTATGTTGGCCTATCCCGAGTCGGAACTCCAGAAAATCAAATTATTTTGCTGCCACAAAACAAAACTACGTCAAATGTTGTGTATAGGGAAGTTCTTAGACACTAAAGTTCTACATATAAATCTCTTCTCTAATATAATAGAAGAAAGTTTTGCATTTTGAATTTTTGTTTTTATTTTTAACAATTTATAATAATCAAGCTAAAAATTACTGGACCGATTTAAAAAATTCTATCATTACCTACTTGAAATCAAGAATTTTTCAATACCTGTAGAGTATTTTTAAATTTACTAATGTCGGACATTCTACGTAAATGATGTTACGAATTTAAAAATGTATTAGTTAGATATATATTCGTTGTAAAGTAAAATCTGTATATTGATTTGATAATAAATGTAAGTGTGTATCTAATAATCTGAAAGGAAGTAATTAAAAACTAAGTGAAATAAAACTTTTATGTTTACAAAAATAAATCTATAGTCCGCGGGGCATTGCTAGTATACGATAATTTAAATCAGGCTTTTGGTTTCCATAATTACGGGATAAATATAAATGTATATCGGCTTTGACACTTCCATTTTTCATATCGCGTCAAATAAATTTGTCAAACTTGACTGACAGATCGAAATATTCCCGCGCATTTAGAGTTGTTAAGTAAGGCTCGCATTATAAGGAAATTTTAAGATAACTGGTCAATTAGAGCAGTAGCACAGCAATTTGGCATCAATAAATCTACTGTGCTAAAAATTAAGAAACGGTGGAAGGAGGAAGGAACAGTTTCGAGGAGACGTGATTCTGCTCGTCCACGAATATCGACACACGAAGAAAACGCGCTGCTTTTGCGGCATTTGAGGAAAACCCTTTTAATACCGTTAATAATGCTAAAATTGCAGTAAATTTTCCTGGGTCACGATCCACAGCTAATAGGGGAATTCAAGAAAACAACAAACTAACCGCTTCTCCCAATCATGAAATGTGCTAAAAATTAAGAAACGGTGGGAGGAGGAAGGAACAGTTTCGAGAAGACGTGGTTCTGTTCATCCACGAATATCGACACACGAAGAAGACTTTTGCGGCATTTGAAAACCCTTTAAATACCGGTAATAACGCTACAATTGCAGTAAATTTTCCTGTATCACGATCCACAGCTAATCGGAGAATTCAAGAATCAGACATGAAAAGTTGTGTAGCGGTTAAAAAATTATCGCTGACAAAAGTTCACAAACAAGCTCGATTATTATTTTCCTTAAATCATGTTTATAGGGATTTACCTTTTTGGCAAAATGTCATATTCACCGATGAAAAGTTATTTCAATCTACGTATAATTCTCGTATATATGTGTGTAGACCGCCAGATGCACGATTTAATGAACAGTATATATACCGTGTGTCCCAATTTCGATGGTCACCATTGGTATCTCGGTTATTAGAAGATATAGAACAACGGTTAGATGGGGAATGTTTTGCAGAATTCAATACTCGCGGCAAATCTCATTTCAAATTTGATCTAACTTTTTAAATTTTTAAAATATTTTGAAAAATCAAAAATTTGCCGATTTCGTTATTCCTCAATAACTCGATAACGCTTAGTCTGACCTCTTTTAAAGTTTTACATTGTTGAGACATTTTTTTACAACAAATTATTTGATACAAACAGAAACCCCCGATTGTCATTTGTTTTTAAGTTATTACCACTATCTTTTGTTTTTCATATGGCGGCCATATTGGATTTTGGGTTTGTTAGGTAGTCCTCAAAATGTGCTTTTCAACGATGTATAACATGCCTGAAAAATTTTTATTTATAAGGAAAATATTAATAAAAACGTAAATTAATCTTTAATATGAAATTAGTAGGCTGAAAAATTAAACACCAATGTCAAATGAACGTGAAAAGATATTCTAAGTATAGCAAACGCCAATTAAGTTGGCGCGAGGAGGGGTAAGTTCGCGCAGGATTAAAAGTAGTGGGGAGATTTGTATTTGGTTTTACATCAAATGTCAGATAATTCTAACCTCTGAGCGTGTATTACTAGCAAAGACATTATGTTCCGTCAAACGTCAATGACAAATGTATTCTGACAATGAAACAAAACGATAACCTGTCAAAGTACAATTAGTGCTGCAGAGATAAGTTAATTAAAACTACTTGTAGTTAGTGATAAGTAATTATTGTCAAGTATTAAGATTTATAAGTATTGATAATGGCACATACATATTCAAACGAAGAAAAAGTTGATATGTTGGAAGTGTATTTCAAAGCAAATAGAAACACTAAAAATGCGTGCACGAGTTATGCAGAGCGTTTTCCAGAAAGACAACAGCCACACAGGACAATTTTTAGAAGACTAGTTAGCAAATTAAAAAACTTTGGAAGCTTCGAACAAAAGCGAGCTAACTACGAAGTTAATGATGCTGATACACGTCTAAATAATATTTTGCAGAACGTTAGGAACAATCCCAGCACATCAGTTCGTCGTGTGACAACGAGAAACAGGGATTTCAAAATCTACTGTTCGCAGAACCTTGACGAAAAACAAGTATCACCCTTACAAACCAACAATTGTACAAGGTTTAAGTGATAATGACAATCTCCGACGATTACAGTTTAGCAGGTGGTACCTTCAAAAATGTGAATATGACGCTAATTTTCCTAGGAAAATACTATGGACAGATGAAACACGATTTACCAATTGTGGAGTGTTCAATAGGAATAACTATCATCATTGGTCTACTGAAAATCCACATTTGGTAAATCAAAGAAGAATTCAAGTTCGATTTGGTTTTAATGTCTGGTGCGGTTTAATTGGTATGACATTTTGTTTACATTTTTTTGGTTTTTTAAACTCTTTTTTTCGTTTTAGATAATCAGTTAATAGGTCCTTTCATCTTTGATTACAATTTAACTGGTAACAGATATTTTGAGCTACTAACAAACGAGATAATGCATGCTTTGAGGCAAATTATTAATCCCGAGAACATGCAAAACATCTGGTTCCAGCAAGATGGTTGCCGGCCCATAACACTCGTAACGTGCAACATTTTTTTGAGAGAAAACTTTAATGAGAGAGTGTTTTCAAATAATGGACCCGTGCAATGGCCTGCGAAATCACCCGACCTTACCCCGCTTGACTTTTATTTATGGGGTACCACTAAAAACGAAGTATTTGATTTTGAACCGCCAGAAACTCGGGAAATTTTAGAACAAAGAGTACTAGATGTGCTACGATCAGTAAACGGAAACACGCTACGTAGAGTTTGTAACTCTACTCGAACAAGGTGTCAAAATTGTGTGGAACAGAATGGTCGTCATATTGAACAATTTCTTTAAGTGAATGTGAACTTTAAGTTCTGTATCTTTACTTTTTATTTCTATAATTTTTTTATCGTTTCGTTTATTTACAGTATTACTTAGAATATCTTTTCACTTTCATTTGACATTGGTGTTTAATTTTTCAGCTTACTAATTTCATATTAAAGATTAATTTACGTTTTTATTAATATTTTCCTTATAAATAAAAATATTTCAGGCATGTTATACATGGTTGAAAAGCACATTTTGAGGACTACCTAACAAACCCAAAATCCAATATGGCCGCAATATGAAAAACAAAAGATAGTGGTAATAACTTAAAAACAAATGACAATCGGGGGTTTCTGTTTGTATCAAATAATTTGTTTTAAAAAAGTGTCTGAACAATGTAAAACTTTAAAAGAGGTCAGACTAAGCGTTATCGAGTTATTGATGAATAACGAAATCGGCAAATTTTTGATTTTTCAAAATATTTTAAAAATTTAAAAAGTTAGGTCAAATTTGAAATGAGATATTGAGAGTATTGAATTCTGCAAAACATTCCCCATTTAACCGTTGTTCTATATCTTCTAATAACCGAGATACCAATGGTGAGCATCGAAATTGGGACACACGGTATATATATATATATATATATATATATATATATATATATAGTACAAAGGAGTGGATGGTTCAACGTAAATGTATGGGGTTGGTGCAGTTATAAGGGGATAGGAGTTTGTTGCAAAGTAGACGGGCGGTTCAATGCTGACAACTATAGCCATATATTAGAAAATGTAATGCTACCGTCTGTTCGACAATTGTAACCGGAAAATTTTATTTACCAACATTATAATTGTCCTGTACATACGGCTAATGTTAGAACATGGCTCTATAACAATAACATTGAAACGTTACCGTGGCCCGCTAACAGTCCAGATTTGAACCCCATTGAGAATATCTGGGGTTTATTAACTAAAAAATTATATTCTCAAAATATTAATTTTCTTAACGTGAATCACCTTTGGGACTCTATATAAAATATATAAATAAATATATAAAATGCTTGGGAAGAATTAGCAGCAGATGAAGATTGCATGCAGCAAATTAGCAAACTCAATGCCCCATCGATTGAATAGAGTCATTGAAGTAAATGGTAGTATGACAAAATATTAATGTTTTCTTGTGATGCTTTTATATTTATTTTTATTTGTATTTTATTTTTCGTGTTAAATATTAAACAATTACGTAATGTAGTAAATTTTCTTTATGCGCATACCTACATAAGATCATACCAAAAATTACTAACCTTGATAGTTGTATAGAAGATGAATAGAATCAAGCATTTTGACAACTAATGTCAATAATGAAGGCATTACTTAACTTTTAAATATTTGCAAAATAACCCGTTTTCACTGTGATCAAATAATGCCAGAATGAGCAATAACATGTGTACGCCAATTTATTGCACAGAACTGTACATTACAACATTACATATATAATGTACAGCTTGTTACGTATTATTGTATTATTGTTATTACTGTCTCCAATTTCGAATTAATTATTCATTTAAGTCTGCTCCCGGATTATACCCCTGATTGCCGATCCTTAGTTATAATACTATTACATGCACCTATATTCGAAAGCAAAATGTAAAATTAGTTTTGAACGAAAGCAATGTATTTTATTGGCATGTTTATTGCAGATCCTTCCAAATAATATAGAAATAAAATATATTTTTCCGAAATCGAATTACACCGTTTCATTTGATAAAGTGGGGTATTACTAATATACTAATTTGAGAGAGTACGTTTGCCAAAAATCATTGAAAGTAAAATGCGGTTAGTTTAAACTACAAACGTTTCCAAATCAACAAGTTTAGAAAGGACACTTTCTAAAAATAAATAAGTTTCGGCAAAAATTCAACCGTATGCTTAGCTAAAGCAAAATTTCTTAAACTATAATAATAATTAATTACCTTTAATAACTTGATCCAAATATTTCATCTGCATGATGCCATCATAGGTCAATTTACCATCATACTTTTTCATCGTTTCCTTTATTTCTGCTCTAAGTTTATCTTGAATATCTTGGTTAAATGCCAATTCATGTAAACATAATGTAATAGTTGAAGAGGACGTTTCAAATCCTGCAACGAAGAAAACGAAGGATTGGGCTGCAATTTGTTCGAGAGTTAAAAGTTCTTGGTTATTTTGGCGCGCTTTTTCCTGTATTTCCAAAAGCAAATTTATAAAGTCATTACGCTTAACACCCTTAGCAGTTCTGTAATCCAAAATGTTCTGAATAGCATTTATAAAAAAAGTTTCCACATCTTGTGGTAAAATTCTTAATCCCAAAGTTTTAACGACGCCTGGAATAACGAAAGCAAAAAATTGAATCAATAAAGTTCTTAATCCAGGTTTAAGAACTTTTCGTCCATGCATTCTAAATTCAGCATTTGGATTTTTAAAACTATTGCACTCTAGGCCGAAGACACAAGATCCGATGACATCTGTGGTATAGCATCCAAAAATTTCTTTAACATCTAAACCAGCTCCGTTTTTGCACAAATTCTCAATATGTTCTATCATTGGATCACCACATTGCAACAGTGTATTGAACATTTGTTTCATTTTTCCAGAAGTAAACGTTGGTGTTAATTTAGCTCTCATATTTTTCCATTTCTCGCCCTCTAAACTAAATAAATGAGCAGCCAGAGGATTAGTTTTTTCATCGATAGGTAATCCACGTCCAATAAAATGGTCAAAATCTTTTGATAAAACACATTTTATTAATTCTAGGTCTACAGGAATGTAGATAGGTCGGGTAAATAAGTATATACCGCCGTGTTTCAATCCGCGTCTTTTCAATTCGCTGTAACTGTTCTTAATATCGAATTTCAAGCCATGTTTTATTTTAAAGGGACTCTCCATGCTACCCCAAATTGATGTAGATTCGATATATGGAACATTATTTTTAGCCCAATATGTATGTGCTCGCTTAACATAAAGAAAAAACGATAAGGAAAGGGTAGCACATAGTAAGAATACTTCAAAAATCATGGTCGTGTGTAAGAGTATGTATGTGCAAATAGTTCGAAGGTAATTTAAAACTTGCGGATGTCTCCGTGAGCTTCAATATTTATCTGAAACAGTTGAAATGATAACTATGAAATTAATTTATGTATAGATGTGTATATAACAATATATACGAGGATCAGTCAAATTTAATAATTTAATTACGGACATCTCCTATGGTGTTTCATATCATTAGAAAGCTAATTTCATAAGGGATATTTTAATCATATTTATGCCACCGATAGAACACCTCTTCAGGTCACGCTTCTTATTAATTATTATTCAAGATATCGACCATCTCTTCGACTTAGGTCATAAAACACACCTTTTCCTAAACCAGTGTTCTATCGACACAAACTATCAGTCCTTCTTCTCTTTAGAACCTTAGTAAGTTAAACATCTTACTCGTCGTGCTGTTCAAGTACATGATGCCACTCACCACACCGCCCGGCGTCTTTCGCTTCTAAGGTAATCTATATTGTTCTATATAAATTAATCTTTTAAGCAAATTCATATTAATTTAACTAATTAATTTCTTATTCCTCCGGCCAAACATCGCTCTACATATACTTGTTCAAGTATAGCTTCACGCACCACGTGACCGACCATCTACGCAAATCAAAGGTAACTCTGTATTGTTCGATACTGATTATTTTATATTAATCGTAATTAATTAACATTTAATTTACTGCTCAATTTAATGTTCGTTTTCAGTGTATTTTGTGTTAATTTTCAATTACTTATTTACCGCTCCTCGTGTATATATTACTTTTGTTTTATTACTTTTAAATATATCAAGTTAAATTTCTTTCTTATGTAAATATAAATACAAACTTTAAGGACAACGCTCCTGTGTTTTATTTAGTAAGTAAGTTGTTGTATATTTATTTAATTTAACCATTATCACACACGTCCTAGCCCTTAGATGATACTTCACCAGCACCCATAATTATTTTATTATCAAATAATATCATTATTATTAGCACGGCAACCACACCCGATAACCAGCAAAGTCACCGTTTGTAATACAGGAAATTATTTTGACATCTAATAAACATTTTAAATAGTAACGCATACAACTTCGTTAATTATCAACTATGTCAATAAGTCATTGGTTTTTGTTTATTAACTGTAAGTAAAACAAATACGTACATGATTCCGTGATGAAACATTGTTGACCACCATTCGCGACTTCACCGAGGCAAAAATAAAAACACTCACTGCTAGTTGAAATAAGACAACGTATGAATAAGTAAGTAATATTTCAAGGATACTGATAATGCGCATTAAAAGAGAAGCGCTACTTATACTAAGTAAATATATTTCCAAATGATCCAACATTTACATGTCGAATGATTAGATATAAATGGCAAAGTGCACCTTTTCTTAAAAACTGTACAAAAAAACCTTATCCACTTTGTTTTTATATTTTACTAAAAAATTATAATTTACTTGAAGGTAATCTATAATAAAACAAATTAATCAAAATATGTTTTTTATTTACATTTTTATTAAATACCATAAGTGACCAGATTCATAGGATAAAAGTTATTATAATTACAACCTTCAACACCACTATCTATTTTAAAAGCAGCTTCATCTGCTGATGCAACAAATATATGACCTTGGGAATATAATGATTCAGTATTTATAGTCAATGTCAATTCTGACTTAACGGACCAATATGCGTAACTATTTTGAAACTGCGTAGTATCCGTAGCGGGATTTAATTGTGGAACTGGTGAAATACCAAAATATGGCAGAGGAATAGTTGTATTACGTTGTTTTCTATTTTGTGGATGATACATTTTTACAGGATCGATACTTGCATATAATAATTCAACTGCATGCGGATCATCATAAAAGTTTTTATTAATATATGATTTTTTATTTTGATCTGGAAAAATAGCAGGTGTAGTTTCTTTACGAGTGGCATCGTATTGATTTTTAACAGTTAATTTACTGGCAATGGAATTAGCATTAGTTGCCCAAGCTACATCACCTGTATCAACAGTATACGGTAAATAATGACGTTTAATAGCAATTACTCCATTAACTGGCTTATAATTATAATCTAAGACAATTTCCCCTATTTTTGGCATAAAACTCCATCTATTATACATTTTATCTATAGCAGGCCACCCACAAATATTTCGTTGATATTTCCCAGTATTTGGTGCTGGTAATTCTCGACTACTATTACTTACTAATATGAAATACATACTTACATGTCTTGGAATGCCTAAATTCATGCCTAATTGATTTGCATCAAAATCCCTTGTACCATATAATTGTTTAATAAATAATTCGCCATTAAAATCATTTACACCAGTTGGTTTCACAGGAGGAGCTGGATCACTGTTGTATGTTCCATGACGACTATAAACTTTTTTATTTAAACCAATTCCAGAACAACCTATAGAAACATGTTCTGATGTAGCTGTTCCAGTTAATGTTGTACCAAAATCAATAGCTGCCCGTAACCCTTGTGGAACAACTTTATTATATTCCTATTCAAAACTTTGACAGTTCCATTTAATATTTTAAATTCTGATAAATCAATATAGAAACCTAACATATCAGCTGGTAAGCAACTAAAAGGTGTACATCATTCTAATAAGTCTCCTATATCTACAGAATTCACTGTTTTCTTTGTTGTTATTTGCTGGAATGCATAACCATAAGTATAGAATATTCTAGATTTCTTAAATGTTAAAGTTACATCTTTCATACCAACAGATCTTCGTATATTTAAATATTTTGTAGCAGTTTCAATATTGCCGATAGCATTACTACCACCCCCACCACCACTACTACTATGGGGGTCGGCGGTTGGATCAGTAACATCTTGTTCCATATGCATACTTTCGTCGAAAATATTACCAATATCTTGTATGATATCTGAAGGATCTTCTTATGCCGTTTCCTCTCCTTCAAAATCTCCAAAATCGTCTGTTGATGTTCCAGCTCGAGGAGGTCTATGAACTTGATTAGAAGTTGGTCTACTTGGTGTTACTGCTTCAATAGGTGGAACACCTGTTGTTCTACTACTTAGCGCTACTTGGAGTATAAAGAAAACGTCGTTATATTAGAAAATATTAATTTTTTTATCTTGAAAATGTAAAATAACTGAATTACGCAAGGATATAATGCAGAGCTGTCGAAATGCAAAAATAACATTTCTGCACGTTATCAAACCTCTTACGAAGATATAAGTATTAAAAAATTTTCTTAAATTATATTACTTGCTTGGAACAAATTTACAACGTTTTGCTCCTTTTCCTCTTATTATAAAACAAAGTAATTTGAAACATACTTGAATAGGTATACAATAGGTACTTCAACAAATTTTGTATAAAACAAAAACACAATACAAGTTCATATATTTGTGAAGGTATCTCTCCAAAGACGCCGACAAGTGTTTCATATACTACAGAATCGTCTGTAGCAGTGGCGGCTCGTGCTAAAAATTTTAAGGTGTTCTGCAAGTTTTACAAAAAAATTTACCTTGCACGGGCAGTAAGAGGTTGTCTCCCATCGATCTTATCGTGCTTTCTTCGCCTTCCGCACTGAAGTAATGGATTTCTGGAACGATTGTCAATTGTCACACAAAAAAATAAGAGTCTCTAATATTATTGTTTTTACGTTAAACTCGCCGCACCGTAAAAATAGTCGCGAAAATATTAAATACCGATAGGTCCAACTCGCAACAGGCCATAGGCAACAATATACGTATGGAACGTAATGCGGTGTGGCAACGTGTGTACGATGCCTATATTGAGTGACTTTCTTAAAATTTAAATTTATTTTGCAGAATTATTGATTTTTTTACTTTTATCTTTTAGAAAACGTTATTGTTTTTTTATTACTTAAAATTACTTTATATGAAAAATAGTATACCATAAAAGTGTAAACAAAGACAGTATACATTGATATTCATTCAATTGTATTGTCATGAAATTGAATTTGTCAATCGTTGTTAAATTTGTTAGAATGAATAGATATTTATATTTATCGGAAAATACTAATACTTAAAGCAAACAAATAAGGTGTAGTGTTTTGTTATAGGAATGTATAATATCCATTTCTTCCTGCATATTGATCATGCAGCTGATGCTTTCGTAATATGCTCATATTTGTATTATTTCAACTTATACTTCGGTCGATACATACCGACTTCCTTCAAACCAGGAGGAAGCTACAGTTGTAATTAAACTATACTTCCTTTTTTTATTACCTACGGATATTCACAATTCCAAAATACGTTACAATGTTGCTTATTTTAGATTGTAATTAGCTGAATGCTGTCGCAAAACTGATCTCTGTATTTTTGAAAATGCCAGAATAAAATTAACCCCTGCTCTTATTATAATTTTACAAAGGAACAGACACGTGCTTCAATTTCTACGAAAAACTAAGCCTACAGTTCATGTATAATACAGTGATAATGAAGACTGGAGCGTTTGTCGACCTACGAAGTTGTACTTTACTTGTTTATTGTTAATAAAAGGCTGATGGAAATATTACGTGAGATTTTGGTATCTGTATTATAATAACATCACGATAATAGTAGAAATACAAATATGAGCATATTACGAAAGCATCAGCTGCATAATCAATATGCAGGAAGAAATGGATATTATACATTCCTCATTCCTATAACAAAACACTACACCTTATTTGTTTGCTTTTTAAGTATTAGTATTTTCCGATAAATATAAATATCTATTCATTCTAACAAATTTAACAACGATTGACAAATTCAATTTCATGACAATACAATTGAATGAATATTCGTTTCAATGTATACTGTCTTTGTTTACACTTTTATGGTATACTATTTTTCATATAAAGTAATTTTAAGTAATAAAAAAACAATAACGTTTTCTAAAAGATAAAAGTAAAAAAATCAATAATTCTGCAAAATAAATTTAAATTTTAAGAAAGTCACTCAATATAGGCATCGTACACACGTTGCCACACCGCATTACGTTCCATACGTATATTGTTGCCTATGGCCCGTTGCGAGTTGGACCTATCGTATACCGAATCATATCGCCTTCCGCGCTGCATTTCGCTGCATTTAATGCAGCGACCAGGCCTGCTAAAATGACGCATTGGTTTTAGACACCCGCGGGGGTAGCGGGGTGCGCGCGGGTGTTTGACAGAGCTCTGAGCGCATGCTCGTGTGGACCAGATAAGGAACAAGTGAGCGATCGCGCGAATTAGGTTGGTTATTCCACTGGTCGCCTATTGAATATTATTTGGAATTTCGGAAGCGAATATCTCGGCTTCTACTTGTCGGATTTTGATGATTGAGGTGTCAAATTGTAGGGTTTAATGTCCTCTACAGGATGATGTAGAAAAATATGCAAATTTTTTGATATACAGGGGGAGAATTTTCATAACAATATGTTACGCTTTTATAAACATCAGAAATGTCGGAAAAATTATGTAAAAGAAAACTAGTTATAACTACTACAGGTTCGCCCGCCCAATTTTTTGGGAGCTCTGCAGCGCTTATGCGCTAGCCGCCACCAGTCTGTAGGCCACCATTGCAGACGATTCTGAGGTATGATGCGTCTACGTCTCAGGAGAGATACTTTCACAAACATATTGCTGTGTATTTTACTTCAATGAAAATCAAATAAATGTAATAGGGCATAAACGACAATGAAACGTACTTGAAATGGGCTAAACTTTAAATGCACCGCGTATAATTATAGGTAGAGAATAAATTCAATGCCATTATGTAAAGAGATTTTTAAATTATACTCTAACAATAAACTAAACGTAGAGAAATAGGCATAGAACGTAATTAAATAGATTGTGTCTTGAATGCAATTGCATATTATGTAAACATGTAAACATTTGAAAAGTGCAGGTGAAAGATTCAGTCTATCTTTCGAGGAGTGGACATCAACGTCCAATAAACGATAAATGGCTGTCAACCTTCATTCATATAAAAAAATTTGGAGCTTAGGGCTCGTTCCTATTCATGGAAGTATGACGGCTGAAAATTGTCTTCGTATATTGAAAAAGCGTCTAAGTAAATTTGGTATTTCCCTGGAAACTGATGTGGTGGCTACTGTAACCGATGTAACCAATCTCAATCATCCAATCCATTTAGAAGATGCTGATTTTGACTTATTATTAATTAAATTAACAGTAGAAGCAATCTGTCGACGAGATGCTAATTTATGCACAGCTAATGTTGCTTTAAAATTTCTTATAAAACAATTGTCTAGCAAAAACTGAGCACTCGCCAATAAAATGAAAACATCCTTACTGGAATGTATAAAGCAACGACGGAATGATGATTTAACTGGTGTGTTGAATTATTTACAAAATCCACGAAAAGATGATGAAAATCAGTTATTATCGGATTTGGAATGGCTTGACTTATTTCCAGTTCCTACACAGGCTTTAGTGAGGGCGCAAATAAATAGTATTGTTAAAACTATTATCAGGATAAAATAAAACAAATTTTAATGAATTTTACTTTTTAATTGACACTGCAACGATCGTTTCGCTCCAACCTGAGCTTCATCAGACATATAACTAACTTATTTACAATTTTTTTTTAACACAAGTATACGGTAACAAACATATGTTTTATTTTAAATATTTGAAGGAATGGGTACTTTTTATTACTAAAATGTCTATTCACAAACTTTCACTTCGGTTTATACAATACTGTTCTTAAGTAATAAAAACTAGGGGTTTACATTATATTACAGGGAGGTAAAGAAATTCTATGGAAAAATACAATATGTGACTGTCTGAGTATCAAATAAATAAATTAAGTAAGGGTGAATTATTTGTTTCTAATTGATCATTTAATATCTTGTCGGTTTTCTTTAATTTATTGATTTCAAGTGACTCTAATAAATTAAGTTTTTTGCCCTTATTTTCTACGTGTAATATTTTAAATTCTCTGTTAAAATTGTGGTTCGTTGAATTAATATGAGACGCATATGAAGAGTCACTTTTATTATTTCTGAATGAAGAAAAATGCTCTTTGATGCGTATTTCAAACGATCTACCTGTCTGTCCAATATACGTCATAGGGCAACTACCGCAGGTTAACTCATAGACTCCTGAATTTTTATTGTTATTTGTTAAATGTTTATTGTTTTTTATAAATTTGGATAAATTGTTGTTAGTTCTATACGCTGTATTAATGTCAAACTTTCTTAAATATTTACAAATTTTTGTGCTTGAAGAGCCTATAAACGTGATCATTTTAAATTTTTGGTTGTTATTATTTAATATTGGGTAAACTTGTGATATGGCTTTTGTAAGGAGTTTTTTATTTAAAATGTTATCTATTATATTACTTTTATATCCATTGTTGATAGCTATTTGTTAAATTAAATTTAACTCTTTCTCAAAATTTGTTTGGTTCAACGGTGTATTGATTAATCTATGTATTTTAGTAATAAAAAGTACCCATTCCTTCAAATATTTAAAATAAAACATGTGTTTGTTACCGTATACTTGTGTTAAAAAAAATTTGTAAATAAGTTAGTTATATGTCTGATGAAGCTCAGGTTGGAGCGAAACGATCGTTGCAGTGTCAATTAAAAAGTGAAATATTAAAATTTGTTTTATTTTATCCTGATAATAGTTATAATGGAATTTCATCAAGTAAAGGCTGAAACAATTATATATGTATTGTTAAAAGACTAAATAGTCGAAATGACACGGAAGAGGAAGAAAGGTCAGGATCACAAACAGATGATGAGCCAAGGCAACAAACCTCCCAACCCCAATTGACACCAAAGGAAAAGTTACAGCTGGAAATTAATAAGAACATGGAATCCCCAGATCCTGAAGTACAAAATGAATTGGGGTTGGTAAATAGTATTAGACGCGAAATGAGCCTGTTCGAAAATGGAGGAGTTCGTCGATATCACTTAGAATTAGCATATAAATATCTATTGTTTATTCCTCCAACCAGTGTAGAACCTGAGCGAGCGTTTTCAGCTGCTGCTTATGTTGGCAATAAACTACGAAGCAGACTTGGAAGTCAAACATTGGATGCTTTGATATTTCTGCGATTGAATTTTCGAAATTCTAAATAGTTTTTTGTATTGTATTTTTGTTCCTTATTTTAGTATATTGTGTATTGTGTTGTGCAACAATATTAATAAATAATTTTTAAGAAATTACTTAAGTTTTTTTTTTTATTTGAGCCCAATTAGAAACCAGATAGTCTAATCCCGGGATTAATCCCGGGACTACGCTTCAAAAATACTGTAATCCCGGGATTGAAAAACATGTTCGGGATTGTATTCTCTACTCACGATATATAACGGGTGTTCAGAAACATTCGAAGTCAAGTGGGCTCTGAACAAAAAATCGTATATCTTTACTTAAGTATCTGATTTTTAATAATTATTAAATGTCAACTGTTGTCTGTGAAAAATCAATCTATCTCAGACATGACTTCATATTTTCAAGGACTACTTTGACTTCGAATGTTTCTGAACACCCGTTACTTGTTCAAGCATACACAGTGAAGTACATGCCCGATCGCGACATTCTTCAAAGATAACCTCTGTATTGTTTGATACAGATATTATTTGAATAACATTCACCAAACTACTAATTTACAAAGTAACTAACTTACTCTCCAGTGTATATTTATTTTGTAGTTATTTTTAAAATACTTATTCGTTGTTACTTGTATATACAGGGTTACCGGTGAATAACTCCCAAGCTATGTGAACCTGAAGAAAATGTTTAAATGTCTAACTGAAGTTCTAAAAAGAAATTATTTCTAATTCATAAAAAATTTCAAAATTTTTAGGGCGGGATTGTAGTTAAAGTCGGTCCATATTTTTGTTTATTCTATGTTTAACTATAAATATCGAATTTTTTTGTGGATATCAATAATAGCTTTTACTTCGAATATGTCGACAAACCTATGCCGCATTAATTAAAATGTGATTAATATTAAATACCTTGAACGTTAAACTGCTTTTAAAAATAAAATTATTATATTTATAATAAAACCAAATCGTTATAAAACAAAAAGCTTTATGTAGCGTGTGTGTGCCATAGTGTGTCCAATAGAATAGATACCTGGCGTTTAACTATTTGTATCGAATTATTTACAATTTTTTTTATAATTTGTGTGCGGTACTGACAAATACCAATAGAACAATATAATTAGTCGGTAAAGAGAATTACTGATGAATTAAAGAAGGCAGCCCGTATTGCCGCCCATATATTTAACTGCGACAGGGCAGGACTCGAATAAAGAAAATTATTTTCTCGCTACTGTGTGAACATTGGAGCGCGATTTTTTATATGAAGGCATTACTCACATATACCTTTCCCCCCTTTTTTTTTTCATTGGCGCTATACACAAATGGTATTGTATAGCTTCCATTTAATTACTTTAATACATCTCAAAGCATAATTTCTTTCATGTAAACAGTAACTGAAACTTTGAGAACAACATTGTTGTGTTTTCTTTTATTTAATAAGTTGTATTTAATAAACCTTTATTTCAGCATATTACACACATTCTGATCTTTGATGCTCATCATTATTATTTATTATAATTTAAATCTCCCTTCCTATCGTTGGCACCCTGATCGGACGTCGTTAATTCCTGGTAACATTAGTAATACAAAAAATATAGTGCAAAGGAAAGCGGAGATAAAAGCACAGAGCGTAGCTTTACAAAATAACGTTCATAATCGCATGAGGTCTACATCAACGGACGATAAATTTAATAGGTTAAGGAAATCTGCTACTTCGGAGTTATGTTAAACATAAGTGGGAGGATATAAATAAAAATGGAATAGTGATTGCAAGAGGGAACCAGACGGTAGGAACTCAATTGAGGTATGGACATCGTCTCAGATTAGCAATTTAAAAACTTCGATAGGTTATTCGTTATGTTACGATTTAATAATATTTATAGCTTAGATTTAGAAAAATACATGCCTACGTACCAAAATTAAATAAAAAGATATTAAAATCATCGTGTTAATTAAAAGATTCATATCCAACTTACGACAAATAAGTTTTTCTTTTAAATAAATATCCATTGTTTAATATAGTACTGGTAACACGATCAATTTTTAAATGGTCAAATTTTATTCGAAAATAGACGAAAACAAGCCATATAACAACAGTTTACTATTTAACAGCATATGTAATGTAACTTCAAAGACAATAAACAATTGTAACTATTGCTTAATATGATTTTGATAATATTTTAATGTACTTACTCAGGCGCTGCTCGTGATGACGTATTTGGGAGTGCATGTACAATGATGCGAGTGCCTCGTGTGTTTTCGGTTTTTACTAAGAAAACGCTACAGTTAGTACACGAGAAAACATGAAGCGCTCGCATCATTGTACATGCACTCCCAAATACGTCATCACGAGCCGCGCCTGACTTACGTTCATAAATACCAAGCATTATATCTAACTTTTATAAAATCAGAGAGCAGTCATCGAACATGGGTCAATAATATTGATAAACTTCTAAAAGCCATTACAATGTTTAAATAATTCTTTATATGGTATATGATATCTACAAAGAAGATGTATATTTGTTATCAACAATGTTTACAAAACCAAGATGACAGATTTAGTTGTATTTGGAGTTTAGAAAATTTAAAAATATACAGTTAGGTAAAAACAGGTATGGAAGATGTATGCTCGTAAAACTACGCGTCAGTGTGAGAACGTTGTTGACCTACTTTTAGACGCATGAAAAATATATTGAATATTGTAAACGGGACAAGCAAAGGAGAAGTACGATAATATAAGAAACTTTTATTTGAAACATACGAGGCTCGACAGCCAATGAGATATCCGTATATAATATTTTGTAGTTAACTAAATTTAATTGGTTACAAAGTGTAATAAAACATTCAAAATTTATATAAGAATGCAAGTTTTTAGAATGCACGTGTACATGTGAAAAAGGGCATTATAGAAGATTTTTCTACGTTTGTTAAAACTTGAAGCTTTACTGAGCCTATATAAAGGCACAGGGCGTTAAAGGAAAGAATTCTATTCTATTCTATTATGAGCAACGGTTCTGACCGGATAAAAATTTATTTTGATTATATAATTGTTAATTTATAATTTTAATTTCCTCTAAAGTAAATGTATCATAATTTTTTACAAATAATTAATTTATTTTTATACAAACAAAATCTATAACGAACAAAGTTCTGTATAAATCACCACATACAGTAAATTTTGAAGTTTATAAATTAAAAATTGAAATTTCAAGTGTACATGGATAATTAATTTGTGATGAATTAATTATAATTTCTGTTCTACAAAAAGGTAATAATGCAAGGTATATTGGTGAATACACAAGGACTTTGTCTCACAAACGATCTAATGGTATCTGTTTTGTTTTGTAATAAAATATTCATTAATTACAAATCAAATTTAAGAATTTATGTAGTGTGAAGATACATATTTCATACGGTAAGGATTATTTTCCACTAAATAAATATTGAATAACGCACTTCTTTTAGTACAAAAATATCAGTAAATTCAAAAGATCCATAAAGCTTATATTTTAATCAATTAAACAAAACACTTTGTATCATAGTTTAATGCTTGGAGGAATTTTGTTCCCCTATACTAACACAATACGCAAACGTTCCAATTGAAATATTTATAAAATCTGAAAAGGACTGCGTGTACTTCCGACAGTCCACATAATTTATATAATAGAAATTTGATTTAGATTAATAAATTATTTATTTGATTTGAGTTTACATTGGACGCTAGGCCTAGTTATAGAGAACCTGAAGGCAAACCCTGAGAGCTATACTTATTCAAAGATTTAAAAGAGATACATGCGTATGTATCAATTTACATTTTCAATAATTATAGCCCAACTTATTAGAGTTAAACTACACAGCAATATGAACATGTATTTTGTTCTCCACGCCTGATTTTTACTAATATTTCATATTATTAAAAATGTTTTTGTTTCTTACTATAAATATGACTGGACGATAAACATTACCTCCAAATTTGATCTTGTATCTGTGAAGTATTTAACTATTCATTTTCAAGCTAATTTTGTTGAGCCCGTAATTACTACGCTTTTATTTTCTCTAAATCATCTTCTTTTTCACATTTGCATTAAATAAATAAAATGAATATATTTTGTCTGTAATACTATTATATAGGGTTAGTTAAAAGTATGGAGACGGCGATTTATTGTCGTTAATATTCATTTTAGGGAATTATGTTCAACATAAAAGTTTGTTAGGATATTTTGATCTGCATTTGAGAATATTTGAATTTTTTTTTCTTCAATTGTTTTTTAGTTACACCTGTCCGCGCAGTTTTTTTAAATGGGAACCAGTAAATTTGACTCTACCATTCGATAGAGAATTTTTTTCTCTTTACAATAATATTTTTGTTTTTTTTTAAATTCATTTTAATAACTTTTTTATAAGAAAAGGCCGGTTCATGTGTTCAACAGATGTTCGGTACATCGCAGATAGACAGAAGCGTAGCGATAAACAAACTTGAGCGACATAATTTTATCAGTGGTTATTGTGTACGTCAAATCTTTGGCAGAAATAATTCATTTCTGCAATTTGTTGCTGTTAATATTAACAATGGCGAGTTTAAGTGAACATGAACGAATTGAAATACTTATGATGTTGGGTTATGGAGATAGACGCCGAAGTTTACAAGACGTTTGTAATTTATTTAATGATACGCATCCAAATAGAAATCCAATTTCTAAATCCGTTGTTGGTAAAACTTTAAGACGCTTTGAACAAACGGGTAGCGTTAAAGATTTGCCAAGGAGTGGTAGACCTAGAACAGCAAAAAGCGATGATAACAAACTGGATATTTTATTGGCTGTATCTGAATAGCCCCATTTATCAACCAATCAATTAGCGGCCAACTTCAATATTTCACAGTCATCGATCGTGTCATTTTTAAAAAGTGAAAAGTATAAACCTTATAAGGTACACCTTGCACACGAGTTAACGGAAGATGATTTTGATAGGAGATTACAATTTTCTGAAGAAATGTTAAATATTTGCAATAATAATGAAAATTTTGTCAACAATATTCTTTTTTCTGACGAAGCTACTTTTTGCCTTACCGGTGAAGTAAACAGACATAACTGCAGATACTGGTCATCGGACACCCCCTCTTGGTTTTTGGAGCACCATACGCAGTACCCCCAAAAGGTTAATGTTTGAGTTGGCATTCTAGGCGGTCATATTATTGCAGTTATTGCAAAATGAAATAATACCTGCTTGTGCTACGCTCTATCCTCATGAATACAATGAACACGGACAACGGGACAACGTTTTCCCCACAGATGGATTGGAGTTTACAAATATAAGCCCGATAACGTCGAAGATTTACAAATCCGAATTACCAGAAGGATACAAAAAATTTCCCGAGATTTTTTACAGAACTCTGTTCGGGGTTTTGTAAATCGATTGGGTCATTGTCAAATTACTAATGGACGACAATTTGAACACTTACTTTAATTTACTTTGTTAATAATTTGTTTAATTTTTCTTGTAAAAAAGTTATTAAAATGAATTTTAAAAATACAAAAATATTATTGTAAAGAGAATAAAATTCTCTATCGAATGGTAGAGCAAAATTTACCAGTTCCCATTTTTAAAAAAATGCGCGGACAGGCGTATCTAAAAAAACAATTGAAGAAAAAATATTCAAATATTCTCAAATGTAGATCAAAATATCTTAACAAACTTTTATATTGAACATAATTCCCTAAAATGAATATTAACGACAATAAATCGCCGTCTCCATACTTTTAATTAAGCCTGTATAATACGAGGGATATCTTTTCTGTTTTGCATATTGGGACATAGAGGCCACCACCAATCTAATGTCAGTACTAAAAATTAGTCGAAAAATGGAATTAAACAGTAAAAATTTTCACGTAATATTTTTTTTATAGTTTTCGAAGAAATTATCTCAACAAGAATGCCGAGTTGGTTTCTGTTTTCGATAATGAAGCGCCACATCAGCAAACAATTTCTCGTTGGTATGGAGAATTCAAACGTGGAAGGATTAGTTTTAGCAACGATCCAAGAACAGGTGCACCAAAAACAGCAATCACTCAGGAAATTGTTGATACTTTTCGCAAGCTCATTAACGTAGATCGACATGTGACATATAGCGAAATTGAAACATCATCGGGGATTTCAAAGTAAAAAAATTAGTTTCCCGTTGGATACCGCATCTGTTGGCTGAAGAACAGAAAATAGCTAGGATGAATTGGTGTCAAAAAACTCTATACTGCTTCGACGTAGGCAACTCTAAAAGCATGTACAACATCGTGGGTGGTGATTAATCTTCGATTTACTCATACGAGCCAGAAAATGAATGCCAGTCGTCTGTTTGGCTGTTCCAAGACGAAGAAAGGCCGACAAAAGTCATCCGTTCTCGAACTATCTTCAAAAAGATGGTCACGACATTTGTCTCGAAAGCAGGTCGTGTAGCAACAATTTCTCTACAAGATCAAAGAACTGTTACTGCCAATTTGTATACAACTATTTGTTTCCTGCAAGTCATCGCTGATTTCCGATAAACCAATCTATAATGACGAATTATTATTAACCAAGACAACAGCCCGCAAAGCAATTGAATTTTTAACGCAACAAAATATCGAATTGTTACACCATCCTCTGTACAGTTCCCACCTAAGTCCCAACGATTTCTTTTCCTTTCTAAAAATCATGGACGTACTGCGTGTCAAGGGTTCCAACCGTCAAAAGGAGCAATCGATGCCTTCAAAAACGCAATTTTGGAATAGCTGCTTCTGGAGTTGGTTCGAGCGCATGTGAAATTATATAGTTAGTCTTCGAGGAAAATACTTTGAAAAACAATAAAGTTTTTAAAAGCTATCTACTGTTTTATTCCAGCTCTATATGCAAAATATAAAAGACTACCCTCGTAACTGTGAACGTGTTAAGTAAATCTAAAAAACATTTTCTCCTGTAATTGATTACATATAGACAAGTGGGAGCTTTCAACCTTTACCGTAAATCACAAATTAAATATAGTTTTAATTTCAGAGATCCACTTAAACAAAAATTATCATATTTCTGAACTACGCAGTGTACCATATGATATATTTCGATGAAACTGCTCATGGTGAAACTGCAATTGTTATAAAAAAATTTATTAAACATCACCTAAGCACACAATATGAAAAAGAACACATTCAAACCACGGATGTCGTAGTTGAGGACTGGGCATGGCAATACCTATAACATTTTTAGCTATACAGGGTGAGTAGTGAGGAATCGACCAAACTCAAGGAGTGTATTCTACTGGTGAAAGTAATGTAAAAAAAACTCAAATGTTGTTATCCGCTTTTTATTTGTTTTCGAGTTATAGCGAAATTAAAAATGTAGATTTAGTATACCATGTTTATGTATGTATTCGTAAATACAGTGAAACCCCGGTAACAATTCATTATAGGGAAGTCTTCCTAGCTGAAGCGCTAGCTGTTCGTGGTTTTCCGAACTAGTGGTAGTGACATTGAAAGCAGTCGAGAAATAGTGTAGAGTGGTTTGTATGCCTAATGCGTCTAATGTCACTACCTCTAGTTCATCGTTGATATAGTGAGGGCGCTGCCATCATAAAAAATGTTCCCTATATCTTGGAGTAAATTATAACATTGTGTTCGGGTATTGTGACATTGACTTGACGTTTGTACGACTATAGCGTAACAAACTAAAATACCACACACTTATTCTAATTGAAAATATGCTAATATGGCGTTTGTTTATAGATTTTGTGATGGGAATGCTACAGCTGCTGCTAATGAATATCGTCAACGGTTTCCACATCACAGACGTCCTAATAAAACTGTATTTATTAGTGTATTCAACACATTGTGCGCGACCGGAAAGCTTCCCAGTGTAAACATAATATCTGAACGAGGCAGTCGACAACAATTACAAGAAGTAGAAGATATTCCGGATGTAGTAGAAGAAGACGCCACTACCAACTCACGGAGAATTAGTATTCAATTGGGCATTCCATAAAAAGGGTGATAAAAACACTCCACGAGCATGGCTTACGTCCGTACCATGTACAAAGAGTACAGCACCTACAACGAGATGATAATCGTAGACGTATGGAATTTTGTCGATGGATAAATGATAATCCTCGTTTTGTATCGCGTATACTGTTTACGGATGAAGCGACATTCACCCGTGACGGTATTAATAATTGTCATAACCACCATGTATGGTCAGACGAAAATCCACCCGCAACAGTCGAAAGTAACTTTCAACATAAATTTTCGGTAAACGTGTGGTGTGATATGATCGATGGTTTTTTAATTAGTCCTTACATTTTTGAGAATCGCCTCACGTGAGACACCTATTTTTAGAAAATGAACTGCACGGACTGCTAGAGGATGTTCCCATAAACATCAGAATCCAAATCTTCTACCAGCACGATGGAGCGCCTGCACATTACGCTCGTGCAGTCAGGCACAATTTGGCTGAAAGGTTTCCAGGGAGTTGGATTCGACGTGGTAGTCACATTGGTTGGTCTTCTAGGTCTCCAGACCTCACGCCACTCGATTATTGTTTATGGGGCTGGTTAAAAAATGAAGTATATCAAGTAAAAGTGGACACTCGTGATGCACTAATTCAACGGATTATGAATGCTGCTGACAATATCAAACATCAACCTGACGCAATCAGGAACGCAACCAGCGCCCTTGGTAGACGATGTAAAAAATGTTTTGAAATGAATGGCGGTATTTTTGAAAATATATTATAAAGAACGATAATATCAATAAAATACAAAAACTTCAAAGTATGAAATTTTGTTTATTTTTAATTACGCTAAAACTCGAAAACAAATAAAAATCGGATAGCAACATTTGAGTTTTTTACATTACTTTCACCTGCAGAATACACTCCTACAGTTTGGTCGATTCCTCACGACTCACCCTGTATATTGCCCTCCAAAGCATTCACAAAAGAAGCTCATTATAAAACCTTCTTTTCCATTCTTGAAAATAGATTTATTTGTGCCAGAGACTATAATGCCAAGTATCGACAATAAGGTTGCAGATTAGCTGTTACGATATTTCGATTAGCCCCTGTATACTCTAATCGTATATGGTAACGCCCTATCGGTCATGTGTTTCGAAATCTTGGAGTAGGGACGAAAACGATTGCGCGTGTCCTTCGTCACTTTTGGCGAAAGCGTTATTTGCGAGCTGCATCTTTTTTATATTGTTGGTAAAAATAAGCACTCTTAGGGGTTGATATAACGTCGTACTAATTAACAAATTAAGTTTTCGTTTTTTGGTAATTAATTTAACTCTAGCGGCAATAGAATCACAAGATTTTCACTTGGGTGTCGAGAATACCTCTAATCGAATAGGGTGCGAAATTCTGAGAGGCCAGGCTGATGCAAGCAGATTAAACATTTGATATCCTGGCCACGTGGTTGTCCAAGTCCGAAGGCTTGAAGCTGTCGTCGCATGTGCCGTTAAAAATCCGCATCTCTTCGCTAAGATAAATGCAATCTGTAAACTTTTGGTATAACAAAAAAATATTATCTGACCTGTTAATTGCTAAGTTGCCAAACTTAAAGAAGGACAATTTGCGCCAGTCATTTTGAGTAGTAAAACGTGTACTCTTAGCGTAATTGACATATGGAGAGCTTTCCTGAATTAAATCGTTAATTAAGTCTAGTAATTTTGTTTTTGTAATTTTCAAGTACCGATTGTGTAATTAGAATTATATTATTTTAATCATTCCCGCTGTATTGACTAGATTAGGCTATGTTCAAATTTGAATAGGTATTTTTCTTTGTTCTGTTTGCTTCACGAGATTAAAATTTACATAAGTCGAATCTCATTCCTTTTTTTGTAACAACGCTAGTTAATCGTATTAACTGTGAATATTGACTTTCTTTCCTGTGAAATAAATCACTTTTGCTTAAAAAATTTCAATTTAGCTTAGACTTTATGGTAAACTAGTTTGCGTATGATACTGAGCGTTTTTTTTAACTATACACTATGGTAAATTAATTCTGTTTTAATTTTGTACTATACCCTGCGGTAAACTAAAAATTGTTTAAGATATATTTAACCTATGTTGGACCATATGTAATTATTAATAGCTTTGTAGCAGATGATTGATGTAATACCATATGATATTTTAATTCACGTCAATTAGATAAAATTATTAAATACTTAAGGGGAAATAAAGAGATCTCTACAGTTTCTTATATTTTTCTTTTAGCAGATGCTGTGAAACATATTTATTTCCTTTTTCTTATTTTATTTGATCATCTCTGTTTAAAGAATTTAGCTTATGATTCAAATGAAACAGACATGCATTACACACATCTGTATCTGTACACATGGACATACACTTCGTATTTTTCAACATTTACTTCAACCAAAGACACGTGCTTCTGTCTCAACTAGACGTCGTCAGTTTGGCTAGTGGAGTAAAGTTTGATGGAACGCCTCATAGGTATAGCAAATTTTGTCCTATCAGATGACACCAGATAATCTAGCGACATCTGACGGACAAAAGAGACTAGGTCGAAAATAGTGATTTTCTCTCGTCTAGCTATGCGGGTACAGAGGGGAGAAACGTATACAGGGCAATCCAAATTAAGTGTTCACCATTGGTAACTTTGTTATTATTAAAGATATAAGATTGTTTAAATTAGCAAACTAGTAGTACTTTTAACGCTCTTTAAGATGGAAGAATTAAAAAAAACAAATGAGCAGCGCGTTTTCGAGTTTTCCCGAAAAATATGTTTTTTTCAAATGGAAACCCCTGTATATTATATCATTTTCTGTTAGAAATTCAATTTTTAAACAAAAAATCTTATAAGAAATTTTTTACTGGGATTAAAAATACTTGAGTTATAGTGAATAAACAAAAACAGCTAAGTCAAGTGCATTTCTATGTTTCTATGATAACGACGTTAATTCTTTCTAGAAACGTCAAATATTAGTACAGTTTTATTAGTCTTTCACTCATAAATTTCATTTTGCTAGTTATTAATTTGACAAAAAAATGATTTTTACCCATGCAGAAAAGTGTGATATGTTAGAATCTTATTTAGTGTGCAGAAAATCCTCAAGGAGGGCAAAAGAACACTACGCTGAATTATATCCACTCCGAACACAACCAAATGAGCAATTTTTTCTGAGACTCTACCGAAAATTTAGAGGCAATGAGAGTGTTTTTGCCAAAACAAGAACAAGAAGGACTTTTATAACAAGCGAGGCCACGGAAATTCTAGTTCTTGCATATTTTGAGGCCAACCGTGAGAACTCCATACTAGATATTATCAAGGAATCTGATTAGAGTCACGGTACTGTGCATAGGATTCTGAAGAAACACAAATTCATTCCTTATAAGTACAAACCAGTTCAAGTTTTCTTGCCAGGGGATCCAGAGAGAAGAATGTTTTTTTGCCACTGGTATCTTAACTTTTGTCGCCAAAATGTAAACAACTTTCGTTATATTTTATGTACCGATGAATCAAATTTCTCAAATTCTGAAATGTATAATACAAAAAATAATCATTACTGGTCAAAGGAAAATCTTCTTTTAGTACATCCAAGACGCCCGCAAGTCCGTTACAGTTTTAATGTTTGGTGCGGTTTAATTGGTTCAAGGATTGTTGGTCCTTTCTTTTATGAGGGCACTCTAACTGGTGAAAGGTACATAGAATTTTGGACTGAAATTTTGAATAATTTCTTAGACGATATTGATCTCATAAGTAGACAGAATCTGCATTTTCAGCAGGATGGCGCACCTGCGCACAACTACAGAGGTACTCATCAAATTTTAAATACTATTTTTAACAATTCATGGATAGGAACAAATGGTCCTATTCAGTGGCCTCCCCGATCGCCAGATTTAACACCGCTTGATTTTTTTTATGGGGTTATTTAAAGACAGAGATTTATAAGCAAAGGTACGAAAACGTAAACGCCCTAAAAATTGCAGTTAGTGAAAAGATAAACCAAATAGATGGTAGGACCATACTAAAAGCAGTTCGACAAGTTCAGAAACGTGTTCAAAAATATATTGAACAACAAGATGGTATTTTTGAACGTCTTCTATGAAAAAATCAGTGATTTTTATTTTCTTTTAATGATATGTTTATGAATAAAATAAAGTTTATAAAAATTATTTAGCTGTTTTTGTTTATACATTATAACTCAAGTGTCCTTAACCCCAGTAAAAAAGTTCTTACAAGATTTTTTGTTTAAAAATTGAATTTCTAACAGAAAATGATATAATATACAGGGGTTTCCATTTGAAAAAAACATATTTTTCGGGAAAACTCGAAAACGCGCTGCTCATTTGTTTTTTTTTAATTCCTCCATCTTAAAGAGAGTTAAAAGTACTACTAGTTTGCTAATTTAAACAATCTTGTATCTTTAATAATAACAAAGTTACCAATGGTGAACACTTAATTTGGATTGCCCTGTACAAGGCAATGCCGCGCCGTACTTTTGGCAGCGTGTGTGCATGCACAAATTTGGCGCCCCTTATTTTTTACTATTTTAACATAGAATTACATTTATGTGTTAGGAGTGCATGTAAAGACAAATTTAAAATTCGGAATCCATATATTCAAAATTTCAAATCATTCATGTGTTAAAGATCACGAGAGATATGTGTTCTTAAAACGAAAACTATTATTATTGTTGTTGTATATTCGAGTGCATCCATTATTTTATGCTAACATTGCAATAATACAGATATTATTTGTTGATAAATCTATGAATTTCCGAACTCTGATTAAACGTATTGCTATGAATTGTGATTTTATATACTGCTTACTCACAATTCACAACCAATGTGTCCAGCTTCGATATTCAGTCGGTGTAATTTCCAGGATGAGACTGCTTTTCCCTCAGGGTTCCATTCGGAAAAGTGGAAAACACAATTTAATTAGTAAATAGTTGAGCGCCACTCAAAATTTATTTGAGAAAAGTTATGATAATGTTTTTAAGTTACTTGTAAACTTCTTGAAGTAAGGTTAATTTCAATGGCACACACAGTATAAAATAAATGAAATTTTAATACAAGAATAAAAAGAAAATAAAAAAAAATATCTTTATGGAGTGTAAAGATAAATATTGCGTGACTAAACAATATTATTAAGGCAAAAATATTGTACGAAAATGACCGTAGCCTATAAAAGAAATCCTTAGTGACAACCGAGCAAAATTAAGACTAATAAATTACAAAGAAGTATTTCAATTTCTCCCACAATATTTAACGTAAACAAACTAGATATGACAGACCGAACAAACTCTAAACGCATGTGCAAGCCACATGAAAAAATGCCCTTGATACCAAGCGAACAAAATTTTAAAGTTACATAACTTTTTTACTTTAGAAATTTTAAAAAACGTTCTTTGTCATTCAATCCAACTACTAAGATTAAAAAATATATATATCCAAATTAATACAATGAAAATACTCAGTTCAAATCATCCAAACAATAATAATAATTATAATAATTAGTAATTTATTTAACTTACATAAATGAAAAAAAAATATTTTTTTTTCACGAGACACCTGAGTTAGAAAAACGTATAAAATTCACTACGAGATCAACAAACTCGCATAAATATAACGGTATTGAAATCAAGCACAACCACTAATTAATAAAAATCACGAAGCTACTAAACTAAGATAAAAAAATATATATCTTATAAAACACGTCTTCTCAACTCAGATATCATTTAGTGTCTGCGGAAATGGCATGGGAAAACGGCGTACTACAACAACGCTAGTAAAAAATATCAATCAAAATAAAATATACATTAATAAATAATAAATTTCAAAATTGTACACTGGCATCCAAAATAAATGTACATACATAAAATAATAAAATTTTCAAAATGTTTGCGGGAAAAAGTCCACAGCAGTATGTACTTATTGCATATATATTGCTTCTAAATAAGGAATAAAGCATTAACAGCCATAGCAACCATTCTATGATCTGTCACTTTTAAATCGAATTAGTAATTGATGGGGTAGTAAAACAGACCGTAATATAATAACATTTTCAACACTGACAACTTTAGAGTTTAATGCCCTATGCCCTTTAAATTCTATACACACACGCAAAAAATATAATAACGATTTGAAGAAGTGTCTTATCGAGGGTATGATTGTTTAAAGTAAACATAATCGATCACCCACTTGAATTCTTTCTCTCAATAGGTCAGCGTGTTTCTTAAATTACACGCTAGTATCATCTTAACCTATTGATTAATAACCAGTGTCTCTAGTAATGTCGAGTAATTTTCGCCGCCCTTTGATTTGGCCGCATGCAACTTTGCACGGCATCCACGTATACACTGACTTTATAGAGAATACACCAACAAAGTTATAAAATATACGGGGGCGCCCTTTTAGTTATTTTCTAGCTAGATTATGTTTATCAACGTTTCGAAGGAACCGCACGACAATCTTCACTGCCTAGTCTGGGTCTGGCTCGTTGGTTTTGTATTTGGCTACATCTGACTCACCAAGGTAAGTCCCAGGATCGCTACTAAGTTTTGTAAAATTTAAGAGACAGTTTCGTTTGTTAAATAGAGTTACGATTTGGCGTAGCATGGCAATGACACTAGGTCGAGAAGAAGTGTGGTTATTAACACCAATCCAAACACAGTTGCCAAGGTGGAACCAACTTAGTGGCCAACAGTTTCTAGAAAATCACAGGTGTTCTTATTTTCGGTGTCGTAAAAGGCCTTAGCAATAATACGAAAAAATATTCACCTGTTGTTACGTTGCGAAGTTTTATTTCAAAACGTGGTTCCAGTCCTTTATTCCATAACAGATGCATTGAAGTGAAATCAGTCCATTGCATCTGTTAATTGAATTACTAATTAAATTGCTGGATCGTTTTTTTTTGCTGTCTTCCTCGTATCGATGCTATAAACTCCGATAATGCATGATTCATGCTTCATGTCATAGAGCGAAGATCTATAAAAGATTTTCCTTCTGCTCACGACGCGAAACTGATTTTCTAATATCGAGATTCACTAGACCTTAACTCCTTCGAAAGTTCTTTATTCCTTTTAAAACTCAAAGTGAAAGAATATTCCAAGCTAATTAGGATATTAAAAACGTAATTATTAATTGCATCTATAGCATACCTCCATGAAAAATAAAAATTCAAAACAAAATATATATATCCAAAACATCTTAAAATAGTATATTAAAACATAAGGGATCATTTTGTGGGACGAGTTTTCTAAAGAACGAGTGCCACAAAAGGTCTTATGAAACGAGTTTTTTATACTATTTTTTCTATTTTACATTTTTTTCATTAATAAATTGAAATTATTTAATTCAGAAAGTTTAGTTTTATTTTTATTTAAAGTATGCAGTTGGTCACATTGATACTTGATATTTTCAAATTTAAAGCTTACTATCCGCGGAATATTATTTCTTTATTTTTGTCAACATTACTTGATATTTTACTTAAAAATATAAGCATGAGTGACAGAAATAAATATATCTTGTTGTCAACTGTATATATACGTTTTTTTGTGCAGAATTTTTCTTTTCTATAGTTTATAAAGTATAAGTTTTCAGTTCGTACTGCCGAAAATTGTACTTTATCTCTTTCTAACACACATGAATACGTGCTGTAATACTACATACGTTTGTCATTTTAAATTAAGACTTACGTCTTTGAAATATTATATTAAATAAAAAGGATAAGTTGTCCAGGAGATAGTCTTATGATATTCGGCTTGCTGTCAAATTACTTCAATATTGTTGTTTATTGACTTTGTTTCCGGTATTCTGACTTATAGGTTAAGCATTGTTCTAATTTGAATATTTAGTTTGTCATCAAAGATTACAAAATCTGTTCTTTTGCCAACAATACTGATAGTAAATATTAATATCAATTAATGGCAATAAGTACGAAATTGTTTGATTATCACGTTGTCATTACTAACCTATTTATTTTAGTGAATATTTCTTAGACGTCTGATAAACCTCTTGGTTCTCAAGCTCAACAGCTTGTATTAAATTTTACAAACTGTTTTGAAAATTAAAGTAATAATTTCCGCATAGTTTTCTGGGGTAGAATATATTTATATAAAACTAGAAGAGAAACAAACTTTTGAACTATTCATGTTCCTACTTTACTAATTATTATTATTTTGAAATGTAGGTAGGTTATGTATATGCTTATATTATAAGTAACATACTAAAGTTTTGACAATATTGCAAAACATGACGTTTATATTTTATGATGACAAACGGTTATTTCCGCGATTGAATATTGACTTTGTTTGACTCTGCAGTACCGATTTGAATCACATGCTTTGAATTTGGCCTTGAACTGAAAACTTATAATAACAAGTGTTCATTTGAAAAGTCAATCTAGGTTACTTTGAAATTTTGATAGAATAAGTCGCAAATATAACGGAGTGATCATTAAAATTTTCGCTGAAGTAAGCCATGTACACAAAAAGTCTGTCCTAACTTAAGTTATTAGAGGAGATCTGACATTATAATTTCAAACGTCATAATTGTTAAAAAATAATTTGAAATGCTGACTTTTATATTAAATATATTTATAATTTTTATACAAAGTAATAGAATATTATAAAAAATGTGTAAAATGATGACCATTCTCCACCAAGCATAATCGCACTCTATTTCGTAGAGCATTGAAAACATTGATCAGTTTTTGCGGTGAGTTATTGATGTGTTCACCTTTTTCAATGATTTTATGTCTTAACTCTTGTAGATTATTAATTGGTGTTTCATAAATAATATTCTTTATATATGGCCACACAAAAAAATCCATGACTGTTAAATCACACGATCGTGGTGGATATGGAATCCCTGTATTTTTACTTATTATCCTATCGCCATAAAATTGTTGCAAATAATGAATATTTTCAAGTGTAACGTGAGATGTAGCCCCATCCTGTTGAAAATATCCGACCTGGAGTTCATCATTAGTCAATTGATTAGTAAAAACACTGAGAATTTCGATATTTCTCCGATGTTATCGTGCCCTCAAAGAATATTGGTCCTATTAATCGGTGACGACTCATACCTACCCATACGCCTATTTTTTCTGGATGTAGAGGAACTTCTCTGTAGAAATGAGGATTTTCACTGGACCACATACGCATATTTTACAAATTAACATAACCTTTCAAATAAAACCAAGCTTCATCGGTGAAAAAAGTATGATTTAAAATATTATCTGTCATTGTTTGAATAAATCATTGGCAAAATTGTGTTCTTTTTTCATAATCCGTAGGTAATAGATTTTGTACAGAAGTTAATTTATATGGACGCATGTGCAAGTCCTTTTTTAAAATTTTTTGACATGTTCCATACGAAAGCCCAACTTGTTGCGAAACTCTGCGAATAGATGTTTGAGGCGATTCGTTAATAATTTGTCTGATATTTTCAATTACGCGCGACTTCCCTTGAGAGGAGGACCGCTTCCTTTTTTCCTTAAAATACTGCCTGTTTGACGAAAAAGATTTACACAATGCATTAGCGTATCACGGAAAGTTTTATAACTAGGAACAGTATTTGGATATCCCTCTTCAAACTCCGCAAGGCAATTTTCTATTGAATGCTGCCAAATACCATCTATTTTTTGAGATGTCAGGAAGTAACATTCTATCATAAACGCTTTATGCATATCATTAAAGGCCATTACTTTTTCTTTTGATGAAACTTTAAAATATATATTTGACACTGACAGATGTTTGAAATAACATCTTAATGACTAAAGCTACGACATAATTTTTATATACACGGCCAGCTACGAGTGAAAATTTTAATGATCGCTCGTTATTAGTATGTGTTTGTTGTTCCGTAAACGTAAATCCAAATGACATTTGATAATGTCAAACACAAATATCAGTTGCATAATATAATCGTGCGTCGATTCTGGTTTAAAAGCAAAAAAATTGCTTCTCAGTTTTAAAATGGCTTTCACTTTAGAACATAAAATTTTTTTAGTCCAGACTTATTTTCGAAGTGGTAATAAAATTGATGATTTATGGATTTATTCAGTTCAAGATTGCATGGTAGAATTTCAAGTTGAGTTTCCACATTTTGTAATAGATTATATAAAATTTAAGAATACTTTGAATAGAACTTTAAAACTTTTTTCTGAAACTGGTAGTCTCTTAAGAAAATCAGGCAGCGGAGCAGTTAAGAAACGTACACCTCAAGTTTTCAATCGTGTTGAAGAAATAATGGAAAATGAACCACAAACATCTGTTCGACATTTGAGTCAACAAATAAACCTTTCTGTTGGTACAACTCACAAGTTATTAAAAAAAGATATGCAACTTTATCCATACCGTGTCACAGCAGTACAAGAATTGTTAGAAATTGATTACCCACGTAGACTACAGTTTTGTAATTGGTTTGTAAATATGAACAATAATGGAGAACTTTAGCAAAGGGTCATCTTTACTGATGAAGCATGGTTTTATAAAACGGGATACCTAAATTCACAAAATACAAGAATTTGGAGTGAAAATCCACATGTAATTAATGAAGAATCGCTACATCCAGAGAAAATTGGTGTTTGGGCAGCGATAAGCCAAAGGCGAATCATTGGACCAATATTTTTTCGGAGAACGTTAACTGCTCAACGGTACCGTACGGAAATTTTACCACCATTTGTCAATCAGTTGCATGATGATGAACTTCAGAATGCATATTTCCAACAAGACGGAGCACCTTGTCACTGTACTGCAGAATCTTTGGATTATTTAAGAGAATTTTTTGATGAGCGTATAATTAGTCGAAATACTGAAATTGCCTGGCCTGCACGTTCATGCGATTTAACACCTTGCGACTTTTTTTGTGGCCTTATCTAAAAAATAACATATTTCGAACACCTATATTGAATTTGAATGATATGCTACAAAGAATCGAACAGAAATGCATGGAAAATAATAACAATCCAGTAATGTTGCAGAATATCATCAGAAATTTTGAACGGAGGATTTTAAAGTGCATTGATCTTGAAGAACAACATTTTCAACATTTGTTATAGTTTTCAATAAATACCTATTATTTGTTATTTATTTGTATGTATGAAACTGTCAAAATATACGACTTCGTAGATTAAGTAGTAAATTTTAATTTACGACATACTTCAAAATGTTCTCAGTAAATCACATGCTACTAGATTGACTTTTCAAATGAACACTTGTTACTTTATGAACTATACGTATATTATTTCTGTCAAATTTACTCAAATTCTTAAAATTAAATTACTGGAATAAGGAACAACGCCAACATTAAAAACTCATTTTGATACAATGAGTTTCATTTTAATACGCTTTTTTTTTCATTTTTTAATGTTGGATTTGGGTTTCATAATGAGTTTATTACGAACGCAAAATAGAAAGACGAATTTTATTTTACCTTTGCAAGTTACATGTAGTAGAATAAATGAAGACATTCATTTTATTTAAGCCTAGACGTATACGTATCAACAAATGGTTTGGTTTTCAAATAATTTGGTATTTCGTAAAAGCATATGCATTGCTAGGGTTTACGTACGTATGATTTTAATAAACGAAACAACAATTATAAATTAATACGCGTTACAAATTCAATCTAGTTTTTGGTATATAGTAGTATTTGGTATATAAAACGTCTTACAGAGAACTTCTAGTACTTACATACAATGATTGTGTATATTGGGTACGTCAAGTAGATTTTTTTGGGAGTGTAAAAAAATCTAAAGTGTTGCGCACTATAGTTTTTCTACGACTATACGATTAAATGTAAATATCAATAAACAAAGAATTGATTAAATTAAATTTATAAATTTTCTTTATTATAATAATAATTATTAACAGTAATCGTACAATTTGTTAGGTTTTCTAACTTTACACCAGCTGTCTCATCTGAAGATTTTTTCACGTTACTATTTGAATTTTGAATTGACAAAATGCTGTCTGAAATCTCACTCTTTTTATTTACTAAGTTTTCTATATATCCGTCAGCTACGGATGAACTCTTCCAGTCTCCGGGTTGTTTTAGCGTTAGAAAATCTGCACCAGTTTCAACTAATAACGACGAAAAGGAGCGTGTAAAACAGTGAACCGTGTATTGTCTTACATGAGGTAGTTTTAAATATTTCGCAACATCGCCAGGAATTCTTCCAATTTCGTTTATGCCGATAACTTGGCGGGTACATTTCTCTATTTAATAATAAATTATTTTTTTTCTGGGTAATTTTGAGGACGGCGAGTCATATTTTCAGTAAAACAGTGACTCAAATTTTCTTATAATTTTTTTTGTGTTTGAGGCAACTACGAAAAGGGTTGTTTCCAAATTTTCAATATCATATGTCGTTAGTTCATAAATGTCATCTCTTCTAAGAGCACCAGCAAGTCCAAAGATTAAAATGATATACAGTTAAAGCTCTTATTGCGGCTCTGCATGAAATAATTCCCATAATAGTATTTTACTTAACGCACCGGTATTAGAAATCAAACCCTTCTATCAATGTGTGAAGTTATACTTTAGAAATTGGAGCAGAAAAAAGTATATTGTGTAACAAGAGACGAAAGTAACATTATTTTAAGCGAGAGAACACTTTAATAAACGAAGTGAAGCTGAGTTTGGTAATGTTCGCGAGCTTAAAGAAATGATTTCGACGAGTTAAACACTATACTTTTTCTAAGACCTCGTCTATGGCATTATAACAAACTTAAAAAAATTACGTAAACAAATACTTTATTTTGAATTAAAAATTATAACACTATAGATCATATTTAAATTACTTCTGATTTAAATATTGAGTAATTGCTACATTTGAACTATTATTCAAAATTATGGGCTTATGTAGTAAACGATGCGATTCATAGAATATATAAACCATAGGTAGACGGCTTCAAATTCTCGCACAATTTTGCAAAATATGCAAGCAGCACAGTTTCCGAATATGAATTGTTACGCTTAGCGTATAGAAGTTTTAATTCATTTATTTAAATACACATATTCGTCTTTAAATATCGATTAAAAAATATTTAACTTAGACATTTTTCTTGTATATATTCGTACAAAGAGAAAGCAGAACATTCCATTTTAAATTCTTAATTAATATTACATACTTCTTCTTTTATATGTTGTGTTTGATATCGTTAGAAAGCTTATGTCACAAGGGTTACCCTAATAATAATTATGACATCGACAGACCACGTCTTCAGGTCGCGCTTTTAATTAATTATAATTCAAGATATCGACCCCCTCTTCGATAGATCGTAAAATAGACCGTTTTCTAGACCCTTTCCTATCGACACGAAAACTAAAGTCCTTCTTCTCTTTAAAACGTTCGTGAGTGATACACACATCGCTCATCGTGCTGTCCAAGTCACGATGCTACCATGCCGTCCAGGTGTTCTTTAACTTCTAAGGTAAACTGCATTGTTCTATGCATATTATTCTTTTAAGTAAATCCATATTAATTTAACTCATTTCTTATTCCTCCGGAAAAACATCGCTCTGCATATACGTGACCAAGGTATATCTTCGAAGACCACGTGGCCGCCCATCGCCGCAAATCAAAGGTGGCTCTGTATTCTTCGATACAGAGGTTATTTTATATACATTAATTAACCCATAATTACTGCTCAATTTAACGTTCGTTTCAGAGTATTTTTTGTGTTAATTTTAATCTACTTATTCACCGCTCCGCGTGTATATAGTACTTTGTTTTATTACTGTTTCACCTTTCTATTTCAGATGTTTTATATTAATTTCTCGATTACTAATTTATCGCCCCTTGTGGTATATATTACTAATTTAATGACTTTTACATACATCAATTTCTTTTATTTAAATATACGAATTTCGATTTATTATTATGCAAATATAAATACAAATTTTAAGGACGCCGCTGTGTTTTATTTTATGTATTAAGTTGTTGTATATTTATTTTAATTAACCAATACCACGCACATCCTGGACCTTTGAAGGAACTTCATCAGCACCACAAATTATTTATCTTAGAATAATTTAATTATTATTATCCCTAGCCAACCCCTAGTTAGTAATAGAATGTACGCTATTATCAGCCCTCTGTTCAATGAATTTTACATAGATTTCTTCATACCTCTTTTTCAATATTTCAGGCAACAACCCCACAGAGATTTTCTCAGCTTGATTTACTATTTCTGGTAGGGTACTGGGAATATCTAAATCCGTTTCTGAATCAGAAATCATGATAAAGCTACAGACAGTTTAAGCTGATGATTTAATAATGACGTGACAGAGCGACAGCAGGCAACTAGACGCAGGTGAAAATTAGTAGCTAATTTTCGCCTCTGGAAACGCAAGTTAACGTTATGGGATTTTCTCTCACTGGTGATGGAAATCTTATTGTCGCTGCAGTATTCGGTGATAAAAAATGTCTATTTATAAAGGGCCGTAGAAAAAAATATTTTGGTTAAATCATATACGTAAGAATTTTACATGCAATGAAATGAATTAACATATTACCAAGACGATTACCTAGAAATTAGCCAATATTTTCCTTTTCAGTTTTTCTTTATATTGCAGAAAGGCGAATCTCTTCGCAGTAGAAGTGTTTATGTATTTGAAAGTAGCTATGAAAGGTTCTGCCTAAAAATATGATTGATACTTTAAAAATACACGTTCGTATTGTTTATTTGTGAATGAATTACAGCTAAACAAATTGACTAAATAATGCCCCAATAAAAAAATTATCTCACTACAAATACTTTAGTGACATACATAGAATAATAACTTATTTACTTGAAAACATACATTTTCTAACAATTTACATCCCAACTGTTTTCAATTATCAGTTTATTCAAACATAAACTGATAACTTTTTTTATATACAAATCAATACATACTCTAAAAATACTTTTACAAAGATAATTTTATAGAGAAAGAAAATATATTCCTAAGGAGAAACACGACGAGACATTTATTGACCTTGGCAAATATAACATAATTTTATCTGTACGTAATATACAACTCGTTCAACAATCATATTTTAAGATATGCGCACAGATATGTTTATTTTGTAGTAACATAATTAGTATACGAATTTGTGATTAAATATATACATGTGTTCTGTTATTATACACGTACGAAGGTGTTTATACATGCTGGCCCAAAATGACCGAAGGAGTTTTAATTCCTTATAACTTTTTTATTATAATTTTTTTTTTGTTTTCAGTATTTTGTAAAGAAGACTTGGGGAATTTAAAATGGAACAGTACACAATTGAACAACGTGCCAAAATCGTTTTACTTTATTTCTCAAATCAACGATCCATTGTTTTGAATCAGCGTGCATATCGTCGTTATTTTAATGTGCAGGTTGGACCCTCAGAGTCAACAATAAACCGCCTGGTTGCAAATTTTCGAGAAAAAGGGGCAGTAAGGAACCTTCCTGGTGCCGGCAGACGACGAACGGTGCACATGGATGACAATATTGAACGGGTACAGGAGAGTATTCGGGAAGATGGAGAAACATCAACCAGGAGATGTTCGACACAACTTGGCCTCTCAAGAGGGTCGCTGCAAAGAATTTTGCATACAATAAGAATGTTTCCATACAAAATTCAGCTTGTCCAACAATTGAAACCGACAGATTACCAGCAACGACTTGATTATGCAATTTATTTTCGTCAAAAAGCAGAAGAAAATCATGATTTTATTCATAATTTAATTATGAGCGACGAAGCCCATTTCCAATTAAATGGGTTCGTTAATAGGCAAAACTGCAGGATATGGGCTACGGAAAATCCAAGAGTAGTTCAACAGCGAGAATTACACCCACTTAAGTGTACCGTTTGGTGCGGTATTTCGTCGGAAAGGATAAGTGGCCCATATTTTTTTGAAAATGAACACGGTGTCGCCGTTTCCATCACTGGTGTTAGATGTCGGACAATGTTGGAAAATTTTTTAAGGCAAGCCATGGAAAACCATCCGCAAGTATGGTTCCAACAGGATGGAGCCACAGCGCACATTGCGAGGGACACAATGGCTCTTTTACGCGACATCTTTGGTGAACGAATTATTTCCCGTACGAGCGATTTTAATTGGCCTCCGCGTTCACCGGATTTATCCGCTTCAGACTGTTTCCTTTGAGGTTATTTGAAAGGAAAAGTCTATATTAATAAGCTTCGAACCATACAGCAATTAAAAAATAATATACGCGACGAAATCAACAACATAACACCTGAATTTTGCGAAAGGTTATTGAAAATGTTTTGGAAAGAGCACGAATATGCGAAGCAGAAAATGGCCACCACTTGCGAGATATAATTTTTCATAATTAATTAAAAATATTCTCCATTAATATACTGTATTTAAAATTGAAAAATAATAATAATTATGTCTTAAGTAAGAAGTTATAATGAACTCAAACCCCTTCGGTCATTTTGGGCCAGCCTGTACATATAAAAATATGATGTCTGCAACAGAATTCGTGGATGTGGTAATTTTCTTAGTGGCCTTGTTTTTAATTTACATAAAGACATCTTATAAATACTGGGCAAAAAGGAATATTCCTTATATTAACCCCACCTCGATATTCGGAAACATGGAAAATCCATTCAATCAAAAACACGGTATTGCCACCTTAATGAAGAACCATTATAACGAGTTAAAAAAACGTGGACATAAACATGGAGGTGTATATATCTTTACGCAACCGATATATATATATATACCAGTTGACATTGATTTAGTTAAACGTATCTTAGCAAGTGATTTTCAACATTTTACCGATCGTGGACTCTTCGTGTTCAATGAAGATAAAGATCACTTGGGAGCTCATGTGTTTAATTTAGAAGGAGAAAAGTGGAGAAATATGCGTGTCAAATTAACTCCAACCTTCACTTCTGGTAAAATGAAAATGATGTTCCAGACTTTGCTTAAGTGTGGTGTTCCTATGTTAGAACACTTAGATAAGTTGTGCAGAACTAGGGAATATTTAGATATTAAAGATATGCTTGCTTGTTACACAATAGATGTAATTGGTTCTTGTGCTTTTGGCTTAGAATGTAATAGCTTCAAAGACCCTGATGCTGAATTTAGGAGATACGGTCGTCTAATATTTGCAACTAAATTTAAACACGTGATATTCCACTTCCTAACATCCATAGTTCCTTCGTTAAGAAAAATTATCCCTTTTAAATTAATGGATTTAGATATGAAAATTTTGTTTTATAAATACTGTTCAAAACGTCATGTATTATAGGAAAACTAGCAACATAAAATGTAATGACTTCATTGATATATTTATGGAAATGCAAGAAAATGCTAAAGCTAATCAAGTTAAAGCTTTAACACTTGAAGAAATAACAGCTCAAGGTTTCCTATTCTTCGTTGCTGGCTTTGAAACTTCCTCTACGACAATGACGTTCTGTCTCCATGAACTGGCATTCAACAAAGATATTCAGGAAAAATTGAGAGACGAAATCCAAGAAACTCTAAAGAAAAATATTGGTAATTTAACTTATGAAGCCGTAATGGGAATGAAGTATATGGATCAAGTAATAAATGATAAGATTAATAATAACGACGATAACTTATTCTATCTAATATGTTACGCAAACATAATCTCGAAATATTAAAGATGACAAGATAAAACTTGTGTTAATTGTTTTGCTTAAACCTTTTATTTGGATGTAGTTATCATCACAGAATATCAAGTTTCACAACAAATAGGCTCTTTTCTTAATATGTGGTTGTAATTTGTTATTTTATAGAAACAACACTATGAACGTACAAATCATTAAATCACTAAAACATTGTATTAATAACATTAAAAATGGGTGCTCCTTTTAGATAGTGAAGCATGCCGAGTAGTATTTGCTGTTAATCCAATTTAGACACTGCTTTGGTTCATACTAATAATAACAGCTTTGTTTTTGAAAAACATATAAATAATTTTAAATCCTGTTGCAATTGTTAAAGACGCTTGTTCTATGGCTTATAATTTATGTTAAGGAATTTATTTTGCTAGTATTATTCTGCAGGGTTGGTTGCTATTATAAATGGAAACGGTCAAATATCTCGAGAACGGTTCGAGATATTTAAATTAAATTTTGTATACGCATATAATTAAATATTTAGACCTTTTTGGCTATATTTTAATTTTTTTTCTTTTCGTATATTTGAAATTCAAAGCTTACTTGATTGTTTTAAATTGGCATCGCTGGAAAGAATATATTTTTCTGAATTATGTGATGTAAATATAGTACGAAGTGTGGAACAACGAAAATATCATATATCAGCGCTTTTTGTGCAATTCTAGATCATTTTGATGTACCGGTCGCGTCATTGCGTGAAAGCGCGACCGGCTTCTCTCTTATCACGAGAACGATTTTCGAGATTAGGATTGCGTTGTTGGCGAAGCGTGCAACAGCACATCTTCGAAAACATCATATCCGTCCATTTCATGCAATTCTACATAATTTTGACTTATCGATCGCTTCGTTGCGTAAAAGCCCGATTGACTTCTCTCTTATCACGAGAACTATTTTCAAGGTAAAGATTCCGCTATTGGCGAAGTGTGCAACAGCACACATTCGAAAACATCATCCGTGCCTTTTATACAATTCTACATCATTGTGATGGATCGATCGCTTCGTTGCGTGAAAGCGCGACCGACTTCTCTCTTATCCCGAGAACGATTTTCAAGGTAAGAATTGCGTTATTGGCGAAGTGTGCAACGGCACATCTTCCAAAATATCATATCCGTGCTTTTTATGCAATTCTAGATCATTTTGTTGTATCGGTCGCTTCGTTTCGTGAAAGTGCAACCGACTTCTCTCTTATAACGAGAGCAACTTTCGAGGTAATGCAATTGAGATGAATTTAATTGAAAGAGAAAGAATTCCAATAACAGCAATGGTTGGATACGGCGACAGAAAACGCACTTATGCTGAAGTTTGTCGATTATTTAATGAAGAATATCCAAATAGAAACATCAATAAATCCACAGTTTCAAAATTAAGAAGACAGAAACTCATTGATTGTCTTTATTGATGTAGTAGACAATGGTAAGGTTTCTGTCCAACAATTAGCTTTAAACCATAACATGTGTAGACGCTCAGTTCGAAAGATAATAAAAAAGATTTTTATCCTTACAAAATGCAATTACTGCAAGAATTAAGTGAAGATGATTTCGATCGTAGGATTGAATTTTGTTATAATGGAAAAAATTAATACCAATTCAAATTTTGTTTCATATATAATTTTACCGGATGAAGCATGAAGTATTTTATTTAAATGGTCATGTTGCAGGTTCACAAACAGTATCCACAAAAATGTTTGGATGGGATTTAGTAGCAACAATATTGTAGGACCATTTTCATTGATTGCAACTTGACAGCAGATAAGTATTTAAAACTATGGGAGAAAATATCATCCCTCTACTTAATCAAAACCAGCATACTATACCATTATCGTCAAAAATTTTTTAACGCTACCCAAGCCGATGTATTGGTCGACGAGGAACTATTGAACGGCTGGCAATGTCACCTGACTTGGCATCACGTAATTTTTTGGAGTTAATTTTTACGTTAATAGGCCGAAAAATCTGGAAGATCTCAAGTTACGAATTTGGCAAGAAATTTCCGATATACCTTTTGGCTTCATTCGACGTATCCATTACTGCCAGAAAGTTAATGCTGGACAGTTTGAACACCATTTATAAATAGTTTCTTATTTAATAGTCTTTTTATTGTTGCTACCCCAAAAGAGACCGGCACACTTTTTATCCGTTTTCTTTCAAACTATTTTGAATCTTTCCAACGATACCAAATTCTAGTACTGTTACTATTTAAAAAAGATCAAGTTAGCCTTGGATTTCAAATATGCGATAAGATAAAAAAATGGTAATATAGCCAAAAAGTTCCAAATATTTCTCTATGCAAATTAATATGTCATCAACATACCTACCTACATATTAATTTGCTTTAACGGTTCAGATAGACAATTAAAAGCTTTACATAATTATATCAACACTATTCACCCCAAAATAAATTTTACTATAGAAACAGAAATAAATAAAAGCATTAATTTTCTAGATTTAACCATATCACACAAAACTAATAAACATGATTTCGCTATATACCATAAACCAACACATACAGATACCACAATACACCCTAATTCTTTTCATCCTATAACACACAAATTATCAGCATTCCAATCAATGGTATATAGATTAATTCATGTACCTATGAGTAAAAGTAATTTCGACCTTGAACTAAATAGAATATACACAATAGCATTAAACAATGGTTACTCTATAAATATTGTCAATAACATCCTAAATAGCCAACAAAAATCTAAAACCCTTTCCTTAGTTTATCCAAAATTAAAATACAAGATAATTAATTCCTATAATTCAATCACTTACTTAGGAAAAATTTCGGAAAAAATTGGTACTTTCATTAAAAAACTTAATAACGAACATATATCATTTAAAACAGACAATACTATACAGAACATTATTAAAAACAACAGAGATAAAATAGACAAAGAATCAAACTCTGGTGTATATAAGTTAACATGCGAAGATTGCAATAAGGTATACATAGGACAAACGGGGAGGACATTCAAAATTAGGATGAAAGAACACGAGAGAAGCCATAAAGAAAAGAAAACAGATTCAACTTTCGCAAGTCATTGTTTAGAAATTAATCATAGATTTAATATAGATTTCAAAATTTTACACATTCAAAGAAAAACTAAAAAACTTAACCTGTTAGAAAACTTAGAAATTAATAGATACAATAGTTTAGGATTAGCTTTAAATGACCAACTAGATTTAAACAACTCCCCTCTACTACATTTAAGATTGTAAAAAATTTTTCCACCACCATTCCCCAATAATTTTCACATAAATATTCTAACTTGCATTGTACATATTCAGTATTCATCCACCTGATGAAGCCATTGTAGGGCGAAACAATATCGTAGTGGTATTTACAATAAAATAATTTTTGAAACTAGAAGTTTAATTATTTCTTAGCGTTATAATGAAGTTTCAACAAGTATCTCCTTCGTCAATTAACTATTTAGAATTATCTTATGTAGCCGAAACTGTTAGGTCGCAGTTTAGCATAGTAAATATATATTTGTAAGAACATCTATTAGAAACCAAGCTTTTAAAGAATGATTTTCATATATACCTTTACCGCCAGAACCGATAATAACGAGATGGGAAACATGGTTTGTTTATTATGCGAAATACTACGAGAACTCTAAGGTATTTGTAGACGAGCTACCAGATGTTTCTACAGTACTAACGGACTGTAAAACGTATTACATAATGTTGTTTTGCTTCAGAATTTACAGTTTATCAATGGTAACTACTCTTTAGTGAGCAGTGCAATAAAACAATTAGAGGAGAAATAATTATCCCTTGCTGGTGGTATTGCAATTGAGAATGAATATACAGGATTAGGCAAATGTATAGGATTCATTTGAATATCTTTTGATAGGGCTACTTAGATTTTAATAAGACTTTCCACAATTAATTAAATGCAAATTTCGGATTCGATGAGTATATTCATATTCGAATCAGAGCCGGCAACGATGTTAACTTTTTTATTTGAAAATTAAACAGCCTGCATATTTTTACGAATTCTAATTTGACTAACCCTATATAATAAAAACGAAATTTGTGAGATGTGCAGTTGGTGGTATTATTATTAAAAAATTAAGAGATGTTCTTGTAAAGAGTGAAGGTTTTCAAAAACTTTCTGAAATATTTAATGGCTCCACGTTTGCAACTTTATCGGATAACACTGCTCCATTAAAGTATCTTTAAAAATGCTCCAATTATATCGGTGGACATATATAAGAACATATTAACAGAACGTTATATTTGTTCTTGCTTTATTTTAATATTTCTTTATTTATATTGCTTATTTTAAGTTCTGGAATACTTTTTATAAGCGCTTATTTAAGAAAAATAAATGCTTATCAGTCCGCAATCTACTCATTAATATTCAAACTATCTAATACATACATACAAATTTATATTTAAAATGCTACACGGTATGTATACGCATTCTTATTTCTCTATAGTGCAACACTACGTAAGTAATTATTCCAATTTTTCCATTCTCAACCGCAACGTACCTTTCTTCATAATGATATTTATCCTCGGATCAAACTCAAAATTGTACTTGTCACCTTCGACCGGTAAAATCCTGTAATTATTCAATAACATAGATAGGCCGGTTTTCGTTTGCATAACTCCAAACCGAAGCCCGATGCATGCTTTTGGCCCTTCACCAAATGGCAGATAGGCGAACTGAGGTATTTTATCTTTATTTTCGTCACTGAATCTTTCAGGATTGAATGTGTGAGGATTTGGATAGTATTCTTCGTCCATATGCAACCCCATTGTACTTATAAAGACGCCTGTACCGGCTCTTAACATCGTGTCCGTGTTTGGTACAATGTAATCCATGTTGCATTTTCTTATTAAAAGTGGAACTATGGGATATTTTCGAAGCGTTTCTGGAAAATGTAAACATTATGTTTAACAATTCTAATTTCTGAATCTTTTCTGACTTTGATAAAAAATTCTTAAAATTAATAAAATATGATGTTCTTGATTAGACTGTTCTAAATTTATAGTTACATTTAAAGTAATCATTTTATTAGTATACACCAAACTGGATTATAAGAAAAGATAATAAAAAATAATTTAAATTGAAGATTAACCAGATTACTAGTCTTTCAGAACTGACAGAATCAAACATTGTTCAAGTTAGAATGCGTGCTTGTTGACTGTGTTAAGTGATGTGTCTCTAGTTTTCTTATAAATAATTCATTTTTAAATCATTTAAGGCGTTTAGAATATATATTATTGATGTTATATACACGACTCGTTGCCCAAACTTACTAAAAAAAAAATGGAATGAAAATTTACGGACGTGAATACAATTTTATAATGATAACTAGAGAACGGACATGCTTACCACCCAGTGCAGTACTGGTGAAAGGCTGTATTTCTAAAATATTTAATTTTATTTATATACATAATTGGAAAACGAACGGGTGATGATCTATAAAATTACGAAATACATATGCATTTGTTGAAAAGTTGTATTTTTAAAGTTTCTAATTTTATTTCTATAATTGGAACATTTTTATTTGTTCATTTTGTCGTTCAAGTTGAGTAAAGGAGTATTAATATTGACTAGCAATAGTTTCTCAAGGTTTTCTTCTGTCAATTTTGTTCTATTTGAATTAAGTACATCCTTATAAATAGAAAACGTCCTTTCTACATCGCAACTGGTTATAGGTGCAAACTGGAAATATTCTTTTATATCTTCATATTTAGCCGTTAGATTTTGTGGAATTGTCTCCATACATAATTGCTGCAATGTAATTAAATCTGGATTTCTATTAAGAATTGCTTCAAACTTTTGCCAAAGGCCACATCCGATGTCACTTGGAATACTTTTCAAATTATTAACTGCCACATCTAATGTGGCTAATCCGTCATTTAATTTGAGATTTCGATTTTCAAAATAAGTGATTAGTTTTGGCAATTTTCCAAAGTGTTCGTGAAGAAAGTACAACTGATTTTTTAAATTTGGGATTTGTGTGAGCTCCTTGCACTCACCAATACTTCTAGCATCCTCCTTTAGCAGTATTACGAAATGTTTTAGACTATCGAAATTCTCAGCATAATAACTAGTAGCTTCCAGCCATGTTCCCCATCTAGTTATTACTGGAGTGGGAGGCAGTGACAGAGATGGAAATTTTTCCCTGAAAAGAGCTACTCTCAATGGTGCTTTTCTGAAAACTTTTTTAAAAACTGATACAAGTCTATCAACTTCTGGAAAGGTGCTCTGATATATTCACAGATTCTGCGGAGAACATGTGCTACGCAAGTAATATGCAGCAAATTAGGATATGTTTTCTTCAATAGTCTGCCTGTTTTTAACATATACGCAGCACTATCACTGACAAATAAAAGTATTTTTTCTTTGTACGTGGCGTCCGAATGTAGCATTTTTGCATATTCTCCTTAATGGTTTCAGCAACTGTTTCCGCATCAACTCTATTTATAACACTTGTTGCTATTACATATGAGTTATAGGGAATAGTTGGATGTAGTACACCAGCTACAACATTTACCACACAGCGTCCTAACATATCCACCATTTCGTCGGCGCTTATCCATATGTATTGATTTAAAAGATGGCTTCTAATGCGTTCTACTGTTCTCGTATAGCACCTAGAAACATAATATTTGCGTAAAGTTGGTTCATCAGAAACATTTCGACCAGTATATTTTTTCAGAAATAGTTTTAAAGTGGGATTGCTAAGTTTATTTAATGGAATATTAGCCGCCATAAAAGTTTTACAGAGTTCGGATGTGTTTGCGATCCTAAGTGACGAATTTTTGACGATATTTTACGGATTTTGTAATAAATTTCGGAATCACTGACAATGGACATACAATTAGTATGACCGTCAATCCAACTCGCCATTGTTTTACAATGCTGTTCTCGACATTCTTCCATATCATGTCTGAAAAAGTAACTTAAACAATGCTCTAGATCTAAATAAATGAAAACTAAAAATGTGTGCGTAAGTTATTGAAACTGAACGAAATTCAATGCACACTTACGTCGAAATAAATGGTAGAAATAGATTCAATCAAACGATATTAAACAGGATCTATCACAAAAATTACGATGTAATTAACAGTTAAAACTATGAAAACAAGAAACTTACTCACAGCACTTTATTTATCTTACAAAATATAAACTAATAAATAAAATACATTATAAAAAGCCCGCTTCTATCTACGCTCATGAAAACACTTTAAAAAACACTATATTCTCCGAATACAATAGCTGGCTTGTCCATTGTTATCGCGGCGAGACCAGGTGTCCGAGTAAGTCAAACAAATACTTCATTGAATTACGCCGGGATGTACTGAGCGACGTTATACGCAATTCCAATTGCCGATTGCGTTTTATTGCGTCCGTTCTGTAATGATAACTGTTTATTAACTTTTAACATTTAAAACTAAATCCTAACTAATAAGAATGAGGAACGCCAATCAATATATAATATTAAATTGAGTTACATTGCCGTTTCGACTTGTTACTGACTACCCGCAATGTGTCACGACATAGTGTTAACTAGGGCTTGGCATCCCTAAGGTGTAAAGTTAACCCAACTTTCTTGAGGAAAGAATACAACTCTGAAACAATTCTTGTAGACTACCGGCAGTTGGAGGTCCATTTTAATAGTAAAATGTTATTTTCGAAGATCAAATCTTTTTAGTTGTGTTGTAGGTGACACCGTCTTCTTGAAAAATACATTCAACATTAATCAACCGTATTTCTTCTAAAAAAATGATTTTAGGTTATTTTGTAGTATGTTCATGTATTCATCAGCGGTCATTATTTCGTCTACAAAGTTTAGTCTTCCAAACGCTCTAGCTAGCATGGAGCCTTTGATCATAACAGAACTTAATTTTCTTTTTAAGGCATTGTAAAAAATTTCCTATTTGGTTCTGATGACTCGGCCTCGGCTATCATAACACAGATCTCTCCCCATCACTTCATAAAATTGACGTTCATTGATTTTGAGAGCAGGTTCCATGATTTATTTACCCGTTGTTTTACTCTATAAAACTAAATCTCCATAAACACCACGACGATTTTGCGTGATAATCTTCCTTGAAATCTTTAACATCTAATCAGATTAATGTGGTTCACTTCTATTTCTTTGTTTTGGGTCACCGGCCCAGTAGTTTAATAAAATTTAATAATACCGAGTACTGTATATCGTAATAAATTACTGCCTGCGATTTACACAGCAAATGTTTCTTTCGAATACAAGTCAATCTTCTTATTTTTTCAGAAATGTCGTTTACTTGAAACATTTTTATAGCTTTTAGCAACAAATGCTCAAATAACTTGAGAAGTATCAATTAATAATAATAATACCCATATTTTGTATCGTAAGGCCAATTTCACTGCGAGAGAGAATGGTTGGTGACGATTTTAAAGGGAAGCAAAAAAGCAATTCTTGTTTATTTTATGTATAAGCAAGACGGGTGTCTTAGAGCAAGTAAAGAAGTACCAGGGAAGAGCAATTCATCAAATTTGATCTTCAACCACTATAGACAAGAGTTTGACTCCATTTAAAAATTGTTTTATGACGCTATGGGAAAGTTGGATATACCGAAAAAGCTGAAAGGAGGAAATATCTATGCAAAAAAAAATAGGAAAAAAAGATTGGAAAAAATGTTGTTAGAAGAATTTAATCGAAAAAGTTGACTCAGAGTAGGTGGTGCAACTTTTACAACTCTCTTCTTTAACTTGATGCAGGAAGCTATTTTAAGAGAAATCTGAATAAGAATTAATGGCTAGATATATGGCAGTACATATATGTGTTGATAAGGTAATTATGGCTAAATGCAAGAAGGAAACAAGAAGAATGTTTACGTTATTGGAAGAGGAAGCAAGAAAATATGGCTTAAAAATTAACGAAAGGAAAACCAAGTCGATGGTAATGATGTACTCAGATAGAGACGGAAATAGGAAATATTTCATAGACAAAGTGGAACAAATTGATTATCTAGGAGAAACGATAACATGAAAAACAGATATTAAGGGAAGAAAACAGAGGAAAAAAACAAAAATATATCTAGGCCTTCGAAAATGATATTGTACTAAATAATATTATAGCCTCCCATTGCTAACACTTGCGAAATGTGAATAATGAATAAAAATGATAAACACGTCTCGAAATATAGGAAAGAAAAATTTTAGGGCGAATTTATATGAGGATTAAACGAAGAAATAGAAGAGCTGTTCTATAAGCCAAATATTGTTCAAGTAGTGAGAAAACGACCGTTGTCAGACGAAGTGAATAAGTTTATTATGGATTTCCCGGACTTAATATACCATGGCTCAAAAATTAAATGTTTAGTGTGCAATACATATCTAATGTGTTGGTCAAAAACACATTGTAAAGAAACGTAAGCAGTTCGAAGCACAATAATAACAAAATTAATCGACAACAGTTTATACATGAACTATGTGTAACTATGATTGTCTGTACCTGCCGTTTACCTTGTTAAGTAATGATTCATTTATTTAATTTTGGAATAAATACGTGAATCAAACATTACCGAGCACGACGACGTTACGAGGGAATTTACCATTGGTGCGTAAACAGGTTGAAAATAAAATCAAAGCCGAACTGAAAAATAAAAAACTGTGGTTATGTGTGGACGAAACTGACAGCAAAAAACCATCTGTAGTTAATGTGATGACGCGTAATATGGAACCACATCAACCAACGTCTTCAATTTTATTAGCATCCAGACGACTAGAACAATGTAATGCCGAAAAAATCCAAGGTGTTATGTATTCTGTAGGCCAGTCTCTTAGAAAATATTGTCCTAACTTGTTACATATTACTTGTAAACTTCATGGTCTACACCTTGTGGCAGAACAGGTTCGTAGATGTTATCCAGAGGTAGATGCTTTAATATCGAGTACAAAGGCAGTATTTCACGAAATTTCACGAATTGTGTCCCCATTCCCCTGAGCCACCACAGCCGATTCTGATACGTTGGGGTACATGGTTACGGGCGGGGTTTTACTATCATGAACATTTTGAAAAAATTAAGGACGTGGTTTTATCATTCGATCCGAAAGATCAATACAAGCCAGAAAAAATTTCAAGATGCCCAGATTAAAATGGATTTACAAAGTATTCGTGAGAATTACTTGGAACTAGAAGAAGCAATAACGAAATTCGAAAATTCGTCGCTGTCGTTAGAGGAATCACTGCAAATCGTTAAAGATGTTCACGCACAACTCTGTGCTGTAGAAGACGCAAAAAGTAAAAGTGTTCTAATTAAATTTGAAAGTATTTTAGACAGAAATGCAGATTTTGATACCTTAACACGTATTTGTGAGGGCACGTCTACAGAAGCGTTAAGTTGCTTAACAAAGTATTTTGATTATGCGAATATAACATCACTAGATGTAGAACGCTCGTTTTCCGAATATAAACATTTTTTTTCCTCATGTTTTTCAGAAATAACCTTAGAAACGCACCTGATGTTGAAAATATACAATCGAGTTTCTCCAGTTTGTCAATCCTTGGAAGACTCTTAAAACGGTAAGTGTTTTTTTAAATCCTCTGTCGTGCACACAATCACTGATTTCATACATTTTATATTTTATTTATAGGTACATACAACTCTGCTATAATATGTACTATACTTATTTTTCGTGTGTTTATGCATATTACTTTAATAGCAGAAAACCAAATGCACATTTAATTATATCTGATATAATAAATGTCTCTACTTCTATAGTTATATCGGTAACAAGCTCATGTTGCGTCCCTATTCTATCGCATATTCTAATATATTACGAATTACACTCCATACCGGCGTTCGTGGCGCGCACGGAAATTGGTCTGCTCTACTTATTACTTCCACTACAGTTCATTTTCACAAAACAAAGTCTTGGTTATCCAAACGGTTTCCTAATATACAGTAGTTAATAACAGAAAACAATTTAAAACTTTACACTCAAAAAACTATTAGTTTGTTTTTATCACTTTTTTTTATCACGGTTTAACCAATGTAAAATCTATCACACTCTGGACAAACCAACGTATCCAAATTTCTTATTTTTTATATTTTATCTTGTTATGTATCTTTGGAGCCCAATGCTGTTCATTGTTTATATGGATGACATTATCAAACAGTGTACATGCAAAAGTAAAAAGTTCAGGGTTGGACACCTTAACTTGAATGCAGTCGAAGTTTCGGAAGGGGCATTCGCAGACGACATAGTAGTTATAGCCGACAATGAGGAAGATCTGAAACGTAACTTAACAACATGGAATATGACACTAAAAGACAGTGGAATGACAATGAGTAAGAGCAAAACTAAAGTAATGGTAGTGGGAGATGAACAGGTAGATACGAAAATCGTAATAGAAGGAACTGAAATAGAACAAGTGAGAACATTCCAGTACTTGGGAGTACGAATTGATGGAAAAGGGACCCAGGACGCTGAGATTAATCAAAGAATAGAAAAAACAACAAAGCTGTACTACAGCATGAGGAATAATTTCATTAACAAAAAAGAGATATCCCGAGAAACAAAACTAAAAGTATATAAGGCAATTTACCGACCGATATTAACATATGGCTGTGAATCCTGGATATTAAATAGAAGACAAAAGAATAAATTACAGGCAGTAGAAATGAAGTATTTAAGAAGAGTTAGAGGAGTTACAAGGATGGACAGAATAAGAAACTTGGAAATACGAAAAGATTTGAAAATGCAGTCAGTGCTAGAATACATTGAACAAAGACAGCTAGGATGGTGGGGACATTTATATAGAATGGAAAATACAAGACAAACAAGAAGGATATGGGAAGCAAGGATAATGAAAAATAAAAGAAGAGGAAGGCCAAGGACAACATGGAATGATGTCATAGCAGAAATACTGGGAAGGAAAGGCAAAACATGGACAGAAGCGAAGAACATGACAAGGAATAGAAATGAATGGAAAACGTTTATAAAAAGCTAGAAGAAGATAAACGCCCTACACCATTGTTATGGTAAATAGGGATTTTTGGATTATATATATATGTATCTTTGTTATTGCACACATATATAAAATAAAAAGTAAAAAAATATGAATATCTAGGACCGTGTTGGTCAAGTGGTAGGTTACTAGACTATGAATCTGTATGGACCAGGTTTAAACCCTGGCCTATCTAGTCAATAATATGGGTGGCGCTTTTTCGGTCCTAGCTCGACTAAGGCTGACAAAAAATGAGTAGCTGGAGGTAAAACACTGGGGTAATAATAGCGATCCGTGTGTAGCGCTAGCCACGTTACAATCTTAGTGTACCCAACGGCTCAAGTTGTAACAAATCTACCATGTTATACTACACCAAAGGCCTGGAAGGCGGCTAGTACGGGGACTGACTATTATTATTATAAAAATAATAAACCGGATTCTAATTTCGCGAACCATTACTGTCTAAAAATAAATAAGTTTCGACAAATATTTAACAAGACTAAAGATTGCTAAAATACAACTATAAATGATACATATCAGTGTGCTTAACAAAAACTAAATTTTTTAAGAGATAATAATAATTGATTACCTTTAACAACTTGATCCAAATATTTCATCTCCATGATGCCATCGTAAGACAATTTATTGTTATGTTTTTTAATGGATTCCTTTATCTCTGCCCTAAGTTTATCTTGAATATTTTGGTTGAATGCCAATTCATGTAAACATAATGTCATAGTTGAAGAGGACGTTTCAAATCCTGCAACGAAGAAAACGAAGCATTGAGCTGCAATTTGTTCGAGGGTTAAAAGTTTCTTGTTGTTTTGACGAGCTTTTTCCTGCATTTCCAAAAACAAATTTATAAAATCATTACGTTTAACGCCATTAGCGATTCTATAATCCAAAATGTTCTGAACAGTATTCATAAAAAAGGTTTCTACGTCTGGTGGAAAGAATTTGAATCCCAATGTTTTAACGACTCCAGGAATCGCGAAGGCAAGAAACTGAATCATTAAATTTCTTAATCCTGGTTTAACAACTTTTCGTCCATTCATTCTAAATTCAGCATTTGGATCTTTAAAACTATTGCATTCTAAGCCAAAGACACAAGATCCGATGACATCTGTGGTATAGCATCCAAAAATTTCTTTAACATCCAAAGCAGCTTGATTTTTGCAATTTTTTTCAATGTGTTCTAACATGGGGTCGCCACATTGCAACAGAGTATTGAACATATTTTTCATTTTTCCAGAAGTAAATGTTGTTGTTAATCTGGCGCGCATATCTTTCCATCTATCACCCTCTAAATTAACTAAATTAGCAGCTAAAGGATTAATTTCTTCATCAATAGGAATTCCACGTCCAAGGAAATGTTGAAAATCCTTTGATAAAACACATTTTATCAATTCAAGATCTATAGGAATGTAGACTGGTCGGGTAAATAAGTATATGCCACCGTGTTTCATTCCGCGCCTTTTCAATTCACTATAGCCGTTCTTAATATCAAATTTCAAACCATGCTTTATTTTAAAGGGACTTTCCATGCTGCCCCAAACTGATGTAGGTTCGATATATGGAAAATTATTTTTAGCCCAATATGTTTGTGCTCGCCTTACGTAAATAAAAAACACTAGGTAAAGGGTTGTACATAATAATAACAATTCAAAAATCATGGTCGTATATAGGTATGTACAAATACTTCGAAAGTAATTTATAAACTGCCGATGTTTCTGTATACTTCAATATTTATTGCCATTGAGAACGTATTTATCTGTAAACAATAGAAAGGACAAAAATTAGATTAATTTATATATAGATCTGTATATAACAATCTACAAGTACAGATAACAACATTTTCAAATAAAATAGTATTTAACCCTTAAGTACTATCGTGTTTTCAGGTAACACAACTGCTGTCGTGGGGTGTTTTGACACCCCACTCTTTAAAATTAATTATTTCGTTAATTATCTTTTTTTTTCTACTTTTGAATTATCTCTGCAATAAACTAGTCTCTTATCTTGTGATTTGTTCAAGGAAAACCAAAACTTTATTCACAACAAAATAGAAAATTTACATTTATCAAAAAATATAAAAAATGTTCCCTCGTACAATTTTTTTTTCACAAAAGTATCTGCAGTGTATTTTTAAGATGTCTTTACTTTTTCTACTGTTGGAAGCTATGATCTTATTCTCTGTAAAAGAAAAGTGGCATTAATATTTCATATAAAAATTCTGACAATGACGTTGTGAGACGTATATTTTTTATGACAAAAATCATGCCATTTTTTCATGCACTCAAATTTATACAAAATTCTTACAATTTACTTTTCTAAACATTCTCTGCATTCTATGAGTATTTCAGAATGGTCCTTGCAGACATGCTGACGACATTTATGACACGTGGTTTTTATTTTCTTGTCTCTGCTTCGTCCACAGATATGACACCTTTTGTAGGTTCTTACAGGTCCTGCTTCTTGTGACTGTTGTGGTGTATCTAAACCTAGTAAATTTTTGATGATTGATTTTAGCCCAGATGACAATCGTTTTATTTCATATCTCCGTTTTACGTGATCATTGACGAGTTCTCTTCCTAAACGAATATAAAATTCTCTTCGTGTCATATTGACTGTACCGTCTGAAGTGGCTAAGAAAATTGTATAACTGTTGACACGTGAAATGTCTAACACTGCTCCGAATATGGCCATTGGCCATCGCCTGGTCCGCCTTTGGCAGGAGTACGTCAAACACTTCTGGTCCAAAGCATCGACTCCTCCTTTGGTACCATTGTAGAAATTTATAATTTATGGTTTCTCATTTGCTTCAACATTTGCATTGTGATGCATAGACGAAACCAACAGAACACAGTTGTTTTTTTTTGGTACAAGGAAACCAACGTATTATCGTGTGTAAATCCAAATTTACAGGAGTTTATTTGTATCTGTTTAGTTTGTAAAAATGCAGTTGGAATTTCGCGCTTATTCTTGCGAAGTGTCCCGACATATGTCAAACCAACCTTTTTCAATTCACTCAATAGTTCTATAGAAGAAAACCAATTATCTCCTGTAACATTTCGATTTGTGTTCATAATTGGAGAAACTAATTTCAGCACACTACGTGTTGGAACCGAAAGTTTGTTAGGATTGGGTTCGGTTGTCTTTCCGCTATAAACAAATGAATTTATCAGATAATGCGTTTGTGAATCACATAGGCACATAATCTTGATGCCATATTTTTTTGGTTTACTTCTGATATATTGGCGAAAAGAGCAGCGGCCTCGAAATCCAACAAGCATTTCATCTACAACTGCATATTCGCTGCAACTGAAATTGTTCGTGCAATTTGTATTGAAAATTTCATAAATTTTTGAAATTGCTGCAAGTTGATCGTCAAATCTCAGCGTTAACAAAAGAAACAAAAACCGTTGCTCAGACATAACACCTCTAAAAATATCTCTTCCCATACCATCCAATGCAAAAAGACTTCTAGTGTCTTCGTGATTAGACTTGAACACTCCAGCCAGAATTAGAAGCCCCAGCAATGCTTTTAATTCAATCAGGTCTGTGTGTCCCACATAACTAGCCGTCGGTCCATAAGAAAACTCGTTTCCGTAATTTTTGCATTTGTATGTTCTAATATTTCATTTAGGATTTCTTCCGTAATAAAAAGAGACCATGCTTCAGAAGGTGTTCTAGGAGGAGTATTTACTGCCGGACCCTTTGCTCCTGGTCGATGACTGACTATATTAGAGGACCTGATACGCGAAGCAGCAGGAGGATTTTTGGACAACTTATACCGATTGCGTCCGTAAAAGTAACTTGCACTCGCACTTGCACTTGCACTGACATCATCCAAATCTTCAGTTTCATCTTCAGATTCGACTTCAACCTCTGAAGATGTGTCGTGATCACTATGTTCGCTTGCTGCATCACTCAAATCATTATCATATTTTCACCAGGGCATGCACTTTCACTGATATCATCGTAAAAGTTTGCAGCAAGATTTACTAACTGTTCGTTAGTCAGAAACTTTGTCATATTGTTGTTACTTTTCAATATACGTTTTATGGAAGAGAAACAACGACCAATATTGACAAACACTATGGTTTTTTACGAACTAAATAAGAAATTTATTTGAGTCTTATATATATTGTACACAAACAGGGGAAATACAACTTTATTCAATGCTACATATAAAAAATCTCCCAGGTCGAATGTATATGGGTAAATCCCCAACACATGTACGACATTATAAAAAATTTCCGAAGCCGAATGTAAACGAGTGAATCTCCTACACATGCACGACAAGTCTTAAACAAAGAGCTGTGATTCGCCCAAAAGAAGAAATGGATATTATCACTATAAAATTCTAAACAATGGTTAGAAAAAGTTGCGCTATTTTTGAAAAGGTCGAACGTAACTGCTATCGTGGGGGTGTTGAGACACCCCAAAGGCTATTTTTTGCTATAACTGTAAAACATTGTAAATAATAGATTATAGAATATTACACATCTCATTCGTATAGGAGAATACCTGAAACCCTAGAAAGGTAACAAAAATAGTTTCGAAGAAATTTAGAAAAAAGATACCTCTGGGGTGCCGAAACACCCCACGATAGTACTTGAGGGTTAATAACGTTGTAACATTTTATTATTAACAAGTACCATTAATATAAATATATAGTGGTCGCGGTTATGCACACTCACAGACTCACAGACTTACAGACTCACAGACAAAAGATTGCATATTTTTTTATTTTTTTTTTGTAACATTTGCGCACTCTATGTTGGTAAGTGTACTTTTTAGTGTGTATTCTGCGTGTTCTATGAGTATTAGTATATTATTAGTAACACACCTGGATATGTAAAAACACCTATATTTGTACACTATTAGTGAAATAGCATTATTTTACAACTATGCCAGCATCTAGTAGTGTGCTTTGGTGAAGCAGGATAATTGCGCTTTTGTTTACATTATCAGAGTGATATTTCTAGTGTCCCTAAAATCAAACGGTCGCTAATTTAGCTTAAAATAGTGCCACATACTTCCTTTGCAATAACAGCTCTGTTATCTCCAGCTGTCGTTTTTTGTGTTTTCCTTGCAGGCTCTTCATTATTGCGAAGTTGATTTTGTCATTGTCAGTAGAATTTCTTAAATTTCTAATGTGAATAATTTGCTGTTGGAATTGTTCAATTGCCTTTTGTAGTTGAGCACTGTCAATTCCGCACATTTGATTCTGATTAAATAATATTTCAACATGTGGCATGATGAAATGATATATTTTCATTTACCAGTAAAAAAATTTCGGGCAATTAAAATGTTTCAATAAACCACTTGCTTCACTAATAGTAATTGAATCCATCCCATCTTCGTAAATAATTTTGTCTAAACATTCTTTGAAAGAATCCTGGTGTTCAAATAATGTGATCGCAGATCGACTTTTGAAAATCCAGCGTGCAGTAGCAGCGCGTGGTAATCCACGTTTGACTATTTCATCAAAATTATCGTTCGTTTTGGCGATCGAGAAAAAAAACTTGGAAATGACTGCAAATTTGCAAAGAAAATGTTTACACTTTTATTGCTCTGTGCCACTCGTTCAATAATTAAATTAAATTGATGCGCATAACACTATATAACAATATAATGTGCTTGTGGAAATGTTCTTTTGATAATAGCTTGGACACCGTTTGTCTTACCACACATCGCAGACACCCCATCGTAACTTTGAGCGATTAGTTTATTGTTATTAGATCCAGAAGGAGAATTTAAAATAGTTTGCAATTCATTCAGCAATGTTTTTGCTAATACATCAGCGTTATGTCCACTCGGCTTAAAAGAGACCAAAAGCGTTCAAAAATTTGTCCATTAAACAAACACGTATCGAATAATAATAACCATTTTCTGATTACACAAGTTTACAAATTCCGGCCAACATTTGGATCAGAGCAGATGAGAACAAATCTTGACGTTATTTGAGGTGCTGAATTCAAATCCGGGTTTCGTTTTTCAAAGTTGGTTCTACTTTGTGAGTTCGCGCATGTTGGCAGCACTGCGCTATCATAATAACAGTCAGCAGTTGGCGTCGCTAGAAACATTATTTAATTTGTTATTTTTAAAGTTTTTTTTTGAATCCAGAACGTGTGAAAATGCAAATACAGAATTGTAAAGTTGATTTAAAAGTGTTTTTGTTATGTTTGCGGATGTTATATGATCAGAAAAAGTGGCAAAGTTATTACTAATGTGATCAGAAATGAATATTTTTATTATTTTGGTTTCTCTGTATCAAACACTCACAAGTCGTGGGTACCGAAATTGTTTTGTAACGCGTGTAGCACAATATTATACAAGTGGTCACGCGGTAAAAAAGTATGTTTTTCATTTTCATTGCCAATGTTATGGAGAGAGCCGAAAAATCATGTAGATGATTGTTACTTTTGCTTGATGAATGTCGTCGGTGTAAATGCAAAAAAAACTATCAAAATATAAATATCCCCCGTGTTCCAGTTCCCCCGTGTGAGCAATGATCCTTTGCCAATTTGTCCAGGTACGACTGCAAATTACTTTGTCAAAGCGCTCGACCGTGAAGGACCGGCTTTTGAGTACTTGACCAAGTTATTTCCCAAGTTGTCGTACGCCAAAATCAAAGAGGGAATATTTGTCGGACCTGATATTCGAAAATTAATGGCCGACAGAAACTTTACAAAATGTTTAACGCCCAATGAAGCAGCAGCATGGGTATCATTTCAAGATGTTGTTCACAACTTTCTCGGTAACCGCAAATCCTCGGATTTCAAACAGATAATCGACAGGTTGTTGCAAAATTATTGCAAGATTGGAGCTCGAATGTCTCTCAAAATACATTTTCTGCATTTCAATCTCGAATTTTTTCCTGAAAACTTGGGTGATACAAGCGACGAGCAAGGAGAGCGACTACACCAAGATTTGGCGAAAATCGAGAAACGATACCAAGGATGTTGGGACGAGGGCATGATGAGTGACTACTGTTGGACTTTAATGCGTGAAACAGATCCCAAACAGTACAAGCGACTCAGCTCGACTGCTCTTCATTTCTAATTTAACACTTTTTAATGAATAAAATGGTGATTAATTGTCAAAAATTGTGTTTATTTAATATCTCGAAAACGAGAACCAAAATCAAAAAACGGAGTGCAGATTCGGATTCAGCGCCCCAAATAACCATAGAAACAGCTTTTGGTTGCTTAGATCCAAACCGTGTATACTTGTGTTATTAGAGTTGTATGTAGTTTCATCGGCCTCCAAAGCAATTAAATTTGCAGATTTAATTTCTTTTAATATTTTCTGCTTGTAAATTTGCCACATTGCATCTAATAATTCGTTCTGAATAGTTTTTGAGACGCCTTTAAACACTTGTGAACCTTTCATACGTATTGCAAGCACAGCGTCTAATTCAGCTGCAAAGTTGATTAAACCTACATAAATATCTGGATTTTCCGACATCACTGTCTAATCATGGCCTCGTAACGCAAATTCAAAAGCTCCGCCAACTTTTATACACATAATTAACAGACGCAAATTATGACGATATTTTTCCACATCTTCGTTGTGCTTAATTTTATGTCGCAAATAAGCACTGTCTAACTGTTCACGTATGTCCACTTTACCTAAAACACTAAAATCCAGGCATTCATGTGTCACGCACTAACCTCTTTCTTAAAAATTAAACAGATAAAACAAAATAGTTTATTTGTTAGTGAAAATCCACTCATAATTTTCATATATATTTTTATTGCATACTCTCTCTATTGTAACTTCGAATTTTACTTGTGGAAATGTAGTTTATTTGAAGATCAGGGATAGGCCTTCCTTTCTCCTTAATTAAAAGTTTTTCGTCAAATGATAGCAGGTTTTTTAAAGATATTGCACACAGTTAACTTCAATCACGTCACTTCAAGCCTTTGAAAAATCATACACGTGCGGTACGCGTCGAAAACAATACAGTCGCAATGCATGCAAGACGTTAGCTGGAGTCGGGCTATTTTGTTCCCCAAACCGACTGCATAAGCGCATATGGCGAAGATAAGCGGAGCCGGCCGAATCATACTCGGAATAGGTACTTAAATCGTGTCCCGCAAAATAGTTTTGAGCGTTGGCATAGTGTCTTTGGTGCGGAAGGAAAGTTTGATACCAGCGTTATAAAAATAAGTAAAAATAATAAAATAAAATAATGCACTGAATTACATGTGAATTTCTTTGTGTGTTTATCTTGGTGGTTGGGGTGGGCACGTACCCTTGTGCCCTTTAGTAACAGCCGCCACTGTGTAAAAGGTGTACGACGCAAACAGATAATCGCTATTAGCAACTTCAAGTGTTACAAAAACACACATTTACAGCTCCGCAACTAAAAAAATGAATTGTTGAATACAAGCCAAGTTAATGTAAGTGTGAAAACAGTAAGGAGCAGGCTTAAGAAGCTGGTTTATATCCAAAACCTCCCGCTAAAGTCCCTTGGCTTCTCCCACATCATAAAACCGCCCGGTTAGTTTTTTTCACTGATGATACTAGAATTCAATTGTGGAAGCCAGATGGATGTGATTGAGTGTATAGAAGAACTGGAGAACGATACGCTGCATGTAATCTTGTGCACACTGTTAGCTTTAATGGAGATTCAATTATACTGTGAGGTAGCATCAGTTGAGGACGCAAGGCGCTTGTTGAGGTTTCCTCTCTAACATCATTGAACATGTTCTACTATATATTGGTTTTACTGGGTATGATAGATTTATATTAATGCAAGATAATGCTCGACCTTATGTAGGTGCTGCAGTTCTTCCAGCATGTTGGAATTGTGTAATCAGATTGGCCTTCAATAAGTCCCGAATTCAACCCGATCGAACACCTATAGGACATTCTCAAACGCTGTACACGAGCTCGAAATCTGGTTCCTAATTCAACTAAAGCATTACGAATCGCAGCTCACGAAGAATAGAATAGAATTCCGCAAGAAACAATTATAGATATTTTGCGAAGTATGCCCAGAAGAATGCAAACTGCAGATAAAGCTAGAGGAGGAAATGAAGGGGTCAGTGCAAGAACCAGACAGCTCCATTTTAGCAAATTTGTGGGAAATTGAAAAAAAGTTACAGAAAAATAAGAAGTATTGCTATACGGTTTTTACTCGATTCTGCTACAAATATATGCACAAAGTGATATATTTCAGCATTTCTTTTTGAGATTTTAATTACTTGCAGGCTTAAAATTTTTTTCGAAGATGTTGGAGCTGCCTGTTTCTTGACTAAAATTTAAAAAATATGTAATTTTTACACTTTACTGGCGGTTATGTGTTCTATTTTATTGCGAAAAGTAACAAACATGAAAATTCTTTGATGAAAAATACAAAACTAATGAAACTAATACTAAAGTACAATACAAAAAATTAATCATCTTCATCATCAGTTTCTGAAGTCAGAATATCTTTCTTTGTCTTGCACAGGAATCAATTGGTCATAGTACCACATATCAGTTTGGCCTACATACTGTCTAGCTAACTCCATCACATTTTTTAACTTGTCTTCTTTAAGAGGTAAAAGACCATTATATAGTTTATCATCAGGTCCGGGAAATAATGTCATGACCGAAGGTTTCTTCAAAAGATTGAACCTTGCCACTAAAAAAGCACTTGTCGTCTCCGAACATAAAATTGTTTCCTTATGTTCCCCACTAAATTCCATTATCTTGTACTTTGAGATTTGGAATTTTTGCCCATCAGTGTTTTTGATGTTCTGTTTTTTAAAAAATGGAGCTAGTTTGGCTTTATAGTTTAATATCATTTCTTGCGTAAGATATTTAACAAAAAATTTCTTGCTTGTGTTTTGTATCATTCGTTTCCATTCTTGTGGGAAGTACACTCTTTCCTTCTTCCTTTTTTCTTTTTCTGCCAGAGCAAAGGACCGATCACAAGGTAAAAAGCTATGTCCCGGCTCTGGATAGCGATGTCTGATTTTTTGAAATCTACCTTATAATATTAAAGTCTGCCAAAACTGAACTAGAACTGCATTCTTGTTTTGTGCAGCACAGTTATCACTGAAAACGTACAGGGTAGTTACTTCCGGTGCTATGTAGTTGTTAATAAAATCGGGTAAGGAACTTATTACTTCGTTCGGAGATTTTCGAGCTGTGACCTCATCAAAAACATAAAAGAAACTCTTTGAAACACTCCCTTTATGAACGCAAAAAGGATAAAACCACATTTGTCACTTGTAGAACACATCACTAGAGGGGATATGTGGCAAGGGCATGTTTTGTTCGAAATCAAATGAGATGACTTCGATCGAAGGGTTCTCTTTAGCCAAAGATGTTTTTTCTTTCAACTCCTTATAAAAAGTATCTGCTTTCGTCAAGTGTACCTTTTTTTCAGCATTTAATTTATTTGTTTCGGCAACATTATCCTTTGCAGAATTTATTTTATTATCTAGCATATCGCAGACTTACAGGTATCAGTTCTGGGAGAACCAAAACTCAAATTGAAATTTTCTACAAAGACGCGTCGATAAAATGAATATGTCACTTTTGGCTTAAAGTGTTGCTCATCGATTATGAGGTATTGTTCGGGTTCGTATTTTTTAAGATACAATCTGTGCATCTATCTTACATTCAGTTCTGGCGAAAGGTATGGTCTATGAAAGTTATTCTGCTGTAATGGCTCTTCCTTCTTGGAAAGCTTTAGATATGCTCCTTAACGCATTCTATTGTAACTTCTGGAATTTGATTCGGTCTGGTATTATGACGACCTCTCTTATCCTTTGGATAAAGTACATGGTTAGTCAAATGATTGCCTATTCTTTCTATTCTGCTATTTGTGATTCCATGCATGCTTGTAAATGCTTGCTTACAGATGATCTTTTCAAGGGTTCCATCGCGAATTTTATAGGAAAACGTATGACTTTTGGCAGCTCCTCCACCAGTTTTCGGCCTTTTTCTCTTAATGGTTCTCACTTTTAATAAACCTCCTGCAAAACAATGAAGCATCTATAATGATATACTACAATAAATTCACATAAACTGTACTTACCTAAATAACAATCTTGCTCATCTTTATTTTGAATTTGATAAAATGCTTCAAATATCCTATTCATTACTTCATCACTTAAGTTGTCACAACATTTCCATCGACAGTTACATGGGGCACCTCTACGTTTCTTTTCAACCAGATTACCCTTAATGTTGACGTACTCTTCTCCTTTAGACCTTTTCAGTTTTCTCACGTTTCTCTTCCATGCATCCGGATTTCTAGTTCTCTTTTTAGATATTTTGTTTACTCCAGGTACTGAAGGTGCCTCTCGTGATGTACCTGCAGTGCTTTCCTCTTGTTCTAATATCTCATCATTATCGCTTGAATCCTCAGATTCGGGAACGTATTCGGACGATGAATTTTCATAGGGCTCCAAATATTCACCATCACTTGCTGTACTTGTACTTGCAATTTTTTAAAGTAGCGTAAAACACGGCACGTTGTCTGTGTCACGACACACGGTTATCTACGGAAGAACAACATATTCTGTCATGATAAAACAGAAACCTTAACCAACTTGTATAACTGAGCGCAAGATGTCAGCACGTTAGTGCAAGAACCAGGTAACGCCAGGAGCTGTCCGGTTCTTGCTGTAAACTGGCTGTGAATTACAGCCAGGTAGCTCCAAAATAATGCATAGCGTCCGCTACGTTACCAGGAGCTGCGTGATTCTTGCACCAAACGATTGAGCGATTTTTTGTGCATCGGAATCAACAAAAACGTATTTCGTCAAAAAGGCGAGCTGTCTGGTCCTTGCACTCACCCCTTCAAATACTCGTTACTACTTCATCTTCATGTTAGTTACAGAAATTGCTTTATTGTCGTTCTTGAAGATTTTTTAAATTAAATGTTCAAGCTAAAATTACCCCTTCTTTTTCAATCATCCATGAATCCCTTAAAACGCTGTCATATGTAAGGGAAACGGTACTAGTACACGTAGACCACTTCAAAGAAGTACACTTACGAACATACAGTGCGTAAATGTTACAGAAAGATTACATGCAATATTTTTGTCCGTGAGTTTATTATTTCGTAATTTAAACACCGAATATTTTCTTGTCGTTTATCTTACTTTTGATATGAATAAGATATGGAATTTTCTATTAATCACCGCTTGAGTAATTAAATAATGTTCTTAATTGATAGATTTTTAAGAAGTTTGTTGGATTTCGATGCGAGTGGAATAAATAGGCTTTAGTGAATCGTAATATTGATTAATTGAATAATTAGTTTGATTATCTCAGATATTATTAATATTGATACCTCGATAGCTATACTATATTATATAATAATATAATATAATATAACTATATTATTGTAAGGGTTTTGTTTAAATTAACTTTCACAGTATAAGCCATTACCTTAGGTATTATAAAAGGTGGAACAATAATGAGTTTAATATATAATTAAGCTTAGTGTTATACCGGTTATTGCCTAATATAAAAACACAATACTAATTAAATAACGTAGGTGTGTAATTTAATAAAAAATCCAAAATAAATCTGTTCAAAGCACTATTTTTTATAATTTTCTAATCCTTTACACAGATTTGCTCGTTTAACATAAATCAAAAGGGTATAAACAAACACTCGTTTCAAATATACCACACATATACTTGTCCCGACACTATGGTAAGAAAGATGTACGTAACTAAATTGATATGCTCCCAAAAACATTTTTATTAACTAGTGGCAAAAGCTACTACTTTACCTATTTGGTAATAACAATTAATATTGAATGTCATGAAATTGAATCATAGATATCATCTAAAGTTTTTTTCTCTTGATTATATGTTGGTTTTTAAAATACATTTTATGTAGAAGGGGTCACGAAAGAGGCAAAAGGACTTCGCATTCTCCCTCGCCCAGTTGTTCAATTCCCTTTTTAAACATATATTATTGTAATTATGGATATTCAGAAAAATAAAATATCTCCCTTTGCTCCGTCCCCGACCCATTTATAAACCTTAACATTTATTAAACTTCACGTCGCATTATAATCTGCTATGACTAACGCTAGAAACTGACAAGTCTGAACCTGTTAAAGCGTGCCTACAGTAGACGCTCGAGATCGAGAGAATCACATATCAGTGTCAAAATGAATCGTGTCGAGTAACGAGCGGTGGCTTACTTACTGACTTAAGGGCTGACCCCATCTGAAATTGATCAAGATTTGGTTGATACATTCGGGCAGTATCATATGACATAGTTAAAATGTGGTCTTGTGAGTTTAAATGTGATAGGCGGTCGCGTACAGACGAACATGCAGGTGGGGCGCCCGTAACTGTCACTACCCAAGAAACTGTTAAAAAGTCCATACTGCAAGATCGCCGTGCTGCAAGAACGACGTGTAACTATTAGACAAATAGTTGAAGATACTGGTCTTTCATACCATGTTGTATGTAATATCGTTACAGCAGAGTTGAACATGAAAAAATTTCTGGTACCACGAATGTTAACAGATGCGCACAAGACACGATAAATAAAATTAGATTAGTGACGACGGATGAATCCTGGATCCATCATTATGATGTAGAGACCAAAATACAGAGTAAGGAGTGGACTCATCGAGATTCACCACCGTCGAAAAAATTCGAGGTGCAACCTTCAGCAGGCAAGGTCATGCTATCCATATTTTGTAATGCTGAAAGCGTAATTTTAGTAGATTTCCTGCTGAAGGGAGCCACGATTACAGGTGCTTATTATGCCAATTTAAATCCCAAATTACTTGACTTGATAAAATAAAAGCGTCGGGGTAAGTTGCGCAAAGGTATTTCCTTGCATAATTATAACGCATCCAGTCACAGGTCCGCCGTTGCAGCAGCTGCAATAGCTCAAGCAGGCTTCGAATTAGTTGAGCATCTCCCATATTCGCCAGATTTGGCTCCCAGCGATTACCGACTGTTTTCAAAACTCAAAGAACACTTGCGTTGTAAACTATTTCCGTCAGATAATTATGTGATATATGCAGTAAATCAGTGCTTTGCAGAGGTTAAACAATCTTTTTTTTTCCGAGAAGCATTAGAAATGCTAGAACATGGATTGGGAAAAAAGGTTAACCAATGGAAACTATGTTGAAAAATAAAAGCTATATATTTTCCAATTTTTTTGTTGTGAATGAGTCGAGAGTGGAGCCAAGGGATCCAGCATCATATATTAATCCTAAAATTAAATTATTTTTGTTCATAAGTTATTGTCATCAATCGGAATCCCATGAGTATATCGTCGGACTATTTCAGGAAGCTATTGGGTTGACAAATAAAATCACTGCGGATGACGCTAATAGATATCCTCGTCAAATTTTTTGGTATTAGAATGAATGGACTAAACGTTCCAACAAATTAGGAATAGAGTTTTAATTTATAATCCTTCAGAACCTCTGGCGAGCGTAACCGTCCCACATAGGCAATGGTCTCAATTAAATTAAAAAAAGATTCTACACAGGCCACGGAAGGTGCAAATCAATGCTGTATAAATGGAACTAGCAGATAAGAGCCTCTGTGACTGCGGAATTGTGAAACAAACTGTGGCCCACTTAGTAAACAATTGTCCCAGAATAAGGTTTCCTGGTGGCATCCACGAGCTGAGCAAGGCTACTGCAGCACTGGACTGATTGAATAATTTGGATATTAGTTTTGTGACCATTTTTTTGACATAAAAGTACACATATTTAATTTTCGATTTCGCTTCTTATGCGAAATAAATAAATAAATGATTAAATGGTTTTATCTAAGTTTTTATCTTTAAAATAATTGGTGAAACAATCTAATTCTCATATTTGAAAATACATAGTGATTCTGATAGAAAATTGCTGCGTTTGTACAGGTTTTATTACGTCAGAAATAAACAGAAAATTGTGAACAATTGAATTGATATTAAATCTTTTAACCGGATAGTTTTATTCGAACTAGTACAACTTCATAAAAGACTGAAATAATTATCTAAATGAAATACCAAAACAAAATACGAATATATACTTATTCATAAATTCTTACAATATTACATTTATTAATTTAAAGGTGTTAAATTTATAAATGCTTATCATAAATATTCATCTTAAAAGAGAAATAAAATACTGAAGGGGTATATCGAAGAAATTTAAGAATACTAATAGATTATTAAAATGCTGTTCTTCCATATTTAATTATTTCAATTTGATGATTTCAAATTCATTTAATTCATGTTAATGTTTTCTTTTCTGATCTGTCTCAAGGACTAATGAAGAACAAAAAATTATTGTTATTATTAGTACATGAAACGTAGAAGCAAGAACAAGAATAAGTACTTACTATATTTTACAGAAAATTATTTGACGCTTCTATACATTTTAAATAATAACGCACACAACATTGTTAATTATTAACTAGTCATAAATAATTTGGTTTTGTTTATTAACTATAGGCACAAGCAGACAAAATACATACAAAGGCTCCGTGACGAAACACAAATATTGTTGACCACCCATTCACGACTTCACTGAGAATAGTAATCTCTTGACACTACTGGTTGAAATAAGACAACGTATAGATAAGTAATTTGTATGCGAAACAAATGTTATTAAATAATAGTTCAAGGGTACTGATAATACGAATTATAAACGAGAAGCAGTCATTTATATCGTTTTTATTTCAAATTTCTTTCTTTTTAGGCTTTAGAAATGGCAGAAGTGTGTTGAGAATCGGAACTTGGAATCGTGCTTGGAATAGTTGTTGCCATTTCTAAAGCCTATTTACCTTATGAGGTACAGACGAGCAAAAAGCAAGACGTTTTAAGACCAATTGCGATTTCATCGACATGTGTGACCGGGATCCGTCCTTTTTTAGTTCCATTATCACAGGGGATGAGTTTTGGTGTTACCAGTATGACCCTGAAACTGAAAGGAATAGCGGAACCTTCTTCCCAGTGACAAACAAAGAGCCGTGTGCAAAAATCTAAATTGAAGACCATGCTGATTACATTTTTCGACAAAGAGGGAATCATCCATAAGGAATTCTGCTAGCCAAACACAGAATGCCAAATTCTACCTGGAGGTGTTCAAACTTGTCCAGTTCGTTACGCCACAGATAATCGACACCCACTCTACTCTCCAGATCTTACCCCACCTGACTAATTTATTCCTACGTATTGAGGAGATTTCGAAGGAATTCGGTTTGCGGACGTCAAGGAGATTCAGAAAAAAAAACTTTCCAACAGCTTCCTGGAGCTATATGAACGTGATCAAAAGTGTGTTGTGTCCGGTGGCGACTACCTCGAAGGCCAATAAAGGTATTTCCAATGTGCATTCCGTTTTTGTGTTTTTATTACACTATTCAACTAATTTTATAGACAAACCTTGTATATACAAGGCGTCACTGACCGTATCAGCAATATCCTTATCAAACATAACATCAAAACCATATTTAAACACCACAAACTACAGGTCCCCTTTTTTTTTATTAAGGATCGGAATCATCTAGAAACCCCTGGTGTTTACTGAATTTCATGCTAGTGTGGCAGTGTATACATCGGTGAGCACTCGTATTGCGGAATACGAGCGTTGTACTAGGGTGCTGCGTCTGCGCTAACTCATCATAGGTTGGAAACAGGATACCAAATTCAATTTCTATCTCCCCAGATTCTATGCCGCACCCTTCATTACTTTAACCGTAAAATACGTCAATCCATAGAGAACCCTAAGCATCACAATAATATCAACCGTAACGACGGATACCGTCTACACAATACCTCGCAATCTCATAATTATCTATCTATAATTGAATTTATTCGGCTTTTACTTGATGAAGATCCATTATTTGAAATAGAAATACAGTTAAACTCGATTATCTTGGATACTCGGAACCGGGCTCTTTACGGAATATCGAAAATCCCAGTTATAAGAGGTTATATATAAACATTCATAAATTTTATTTTTTAATTTATTTTTAACAAAAACATGTGAATTTTCATCTACATAATTACATTATATAAACATACAATGCCCTGAAGATGTTATCTTATTTCTGGTATAATTTTTTTTATGAAACCACTCCAGAAATAGCTCTTGTCTTAAGCAAGCTCTCTTATTAGACTTATAAATCACAGGAAGGTCTCCGACGTTTTTCAGAGCTCTTGGATGAGCACTTTTTTCTATTATCATCAATCTACAATTCCGAGTATCAGATGCCTTTACACAAACTGTGATTCTTTCCTTAGACTCGTTATTTCCTTCAATAGAATATTCCCACCACTAGCCAAAGAATTCTGAGGCAGATACCTCCAAAATGGATTGGTTTCGTCTGCATTATAAATCTATTCAGTTGTAAGTTGCTCGTTTTGAATGTATTCTAGCCAACCAGGTGAATACTTGCACTCGGAATTTATATTTAATTTAGAATGGAAAATTTTTCCTTTCTCAGTAATCATTTCGTTTGAAATTCAGAAAGGAATTTCAGTTTAGGTCCATGAAATGTCTGAATTTGAGTTGTCTTACCTGTAATTGGAGTTTCCTTAAATCTTTCTTTGCTAAGACCATTCCTACGAAATCAACTTCTGGATATTCGGATTTTTTAAGTGTATGTTTATTTTTTAAACCATGCAATGAATTACTTTCCGAACAACATTTAAAATATTTTTCTTGGTTTTTTAATATATCGTATTCAGTTTGTATGCCATCAGACAACAATTTAACGGGTGTATTGTTTTTGCTTTTAATAGTCATTAGTCAGTTCTATTCTCTTTAATTGAAAGAAATTTTCTTGCTCTTTTTGTCGATTTTGTCTTTGATGGCGTCATTTTCACAAAAATACGTGTTGAGAGATCAAATTTCACCTACAGAAAGAATGGAGATGAAATTTAATATCCAACTTATATCATAACAATAAAAATCGCAATCCCCGAATGTATAATGTACATTATACGAAGAAAAAGTACACATGCATACCTGTGTTTCGCGGATAATAGAGGTAAATCACGGTCAATAGAGAAAATAAATGAAATCACGGATAATATATATATATATATATATATATATATATTATAATAAATAAAACACATTATAATTACGGTGTAGGGATGTAATGACTAGAGCTGACCAATTTCCGTGCATGTCATGTGCGCCGATGTGAGGATGATTGTATTACATCAGAACTAATAAAAAGCATTCAGCATGTGTTTGGTACTTGCTTAGACTGAAATTAAATGTTTAGTGTGAATACATATCTAATGTGTTGGTCAAAAACACATTGTAAAGAACACGTAAGTAGTTCAAAGCACAATAATAACAAAATTAATCGATAACAGTTTATACATGAACTATGTGTAACTATGATTGTGTGTACACTGCCGTTTACCTTGTTAAGTAATGATTCATTTATTTCATTTTGGAATAAATACGCGAATCAAACATTACCTCTGTCGTGCACACAATCACTGATTTCATACATTTTCTATTTTATTTATAGGTATATACAACGTTGCTATAATATGTACTATTCTTATTTTTCGTGTGTTTATGCATATTTCTTTAATATCAGAAAACCAAATGTATATTTAATTATTTCTGATAGAATAAATGTCTCTACTTCTATACTTATATCGGTAACAAGCACATGTTGCGTCCCTAATATATTACGATTTACACTCCCATACCGGCGCTCATGGCGCCCACAGAAATTAGTCTGCTCTATTAATGACATCAGTTTAATGTCTGAATTCCGTTTCCAATATACGATGCCTATTTTTGTCTCTTTTCGTCTCTACCAAATTTAAAATTGAAACAGCCTACCTATACAAACTATATGAAAGTTTTTCTATTTAAATCAAAAATGTAGTTGTACCTACATATTAACTCGACTACAGTGTCAAACTCGAACAGTGGTGAAAGTGTAGGTTTATCTCCTTGAGGAATTACAAATACTCTTAAGCAGGGACTGAAACCATGAAAAAAATGGGTTCAGGTTCGGGTTCGGGTTAATCAAAATAAAAAGTTCAGGTTCGGGTTCGGTTCAGGGTTCGGGTTCAAAGTTTAAAAAAACTACATGTGCTTTATTAGTAGAAAATTTATTTTTCAAAGAAATTTTCGTTTAATTTTACAATTAATATATTTTTCAAGTTTTCTTCTTTTAAATTTGTTCTTTGTATGGATAAAATGAATTTCAAGGCTGAAGAGGCCCTCTCAACGCTTACTTGCGTAGCAGGTTCTGCGAATATAATCTGAGCCGCTTGATACAATAATGGCGTTTCCGTTTTATGTTGCTCCCAAAATAGTAAATTGTTTTTTTCTTTTCCCAGTCTTGGATATTTTTCATATATATCAAATTCATTTTTAACTAAATTATCAATCGAAGCGGTGACATTTACATTTGAAGAATTTAATTTATAAAACCTTTCCTTCTTTTTTAGAACTTATTCGAGCATATCTTCATCATCATCTGAAGAAAAAAATATTGATTCTCTCACAAAATTCTCTTTTTCTCTTTCCATTTGCAAATTTTTCAAAATTTTTATTGTTTTCAAAATATGTTTTTTAGCATTTTCAACATCTTCGGGACTTAGAATGACCTTAAATCTGCTATCTACATATACTGCTGCCATCAAAATTGGATTGTTAATAAAGTTGTTTTCTCTTTTTATAATATTTAAATATAATTCTTTTGAAAATGGTTTTGTTTTGTCATCTTTTGTTAGCTCCAATTTAAAAGTAAGCCAGATTCTATAAAAATCGCCTAAATTCATCTGTTCTTCTTGTAGTTTAAGCGTTATTTTTTTAACAGGTGCAAAAGCTTCTACGAATTCTTCACAAATATTCAAAGTACTATCAGTCATAGATAATTCAGCATCCAGCAATTCCGAACAATAACATCTGTATTCCAATAAGGCTTGAACCATGTCATAACTGGAATTCCATCTAGTTTGACAGTCTAGTACGGCTTTCTTCAAGTTTAGCTTCTTAGCTAAAGAAGAAATATTTGGTGTTCGCAATTTTTTGCAAATGGCTCTGCATTGATCAAGAATTTTCTTAAAAGGAGGACTAGATATTGTGTCGAGCACTGCCAACTGTAAACTATGAGCAACACATCTGAAATGAATAATATTTGGGTGTTAATGTGCTAATGTTTCTGCTCCTTCCAGTTCAATATAAGAAAGCGCATGTACTTCAGCTGCATCAAATTCATCTTCCATGTCAAAGTTTTCATACTCGTCTTTTAATAATTCAGCAGCTTTTATCATATTTTTTCCGTTATCTGATGTAATTGAATATACTTGCTGCAGTTTTATGTCGTAACAATCAAAAACGCTGATGGTAAGATTTTTTATGTAGGCTCCTGTCGACGATTTTGAGCCTCATGCATGTCCAAAGTTCGTAGTTTTATTTTTCCGTAAAAAATATATTGAATATTTATCACTACCTTACATCTACAACGACGAGAAGCAGAATCAATTTTAATTGAAATAATTTTGTTTGATATTTCCAATTTAATTTTGTTTTTTATTTTCGTTGCTTTGTTGTTAACAAGATCACTTATATTATGACTAGTTACTGATACTTTTAGTGCATTCGTAATCAGATCGATTATTTCTTTCATGCCAGAATCTTCGAAGATTGTGAAAGGACGGCCATTAACGGTTGCTAATTTTACGCATGAATCAATGAAACTTTGTTTGCAGGTTTTTATCTTGATAATATTTAAATACTGTTCAAGGGTATTTTCCTCCGCTCTTGCTCTTTTATATTGGTGATCTGACTCAATTTAGATGTTGACGATTCATTTTCAGTTTCCTTGAATAGTTCAGGATGCTTCCGTTGTATATGCCGCCCAAGATTTGCCGTATGTTTACCTTTCATTTCATATTTGCATTCTGAGCATATATCTTTTCCTGCATCATAAACAAATAATTTTTTCGTAAATTTCGTAGACATCTCTGGGTTAGAAAAATCAAAAAATTTATATAAATTTTTAAATTTGAATGTGAGCACTCACTTTACTAAAAACAATTTAAGAGTTGATTTTAACAACCCACGTTTACTTTAAGAAAGTTAAAATATACTAATACACGGTTTGCGTCGCTACTATTTGCATTGGTTACAAGAAAATGTTAGCCTACTGATTTGTTTAACACAAATATTATGTTTGTACATAGCTCAAACAGAAAAAGGGGATTTCTCATTTTAGTCTAGTTTGTGTAAAGGTTACTGGTTACTTGTTCGCTACAAACAGTCGTTATTTTATTTTGATTTTGTGTTTAATTGTTTTTTTGGCATGCAAGAAATGTAATGTTTTTTATTATTCTTCTATTAAATATTTCTCTATTTTTTTATATTTTTGAACCCGAACCTTGCTGAATTTTTGGGTTATTATTCTTCTATTAAATATTTCTCTATTTTTTTATATTTTTGAACCCGAACCTTGCTGAATTTTTGGGTTCAACGGGTGCGGGTTCAAAGTCTTTATAAACAGCGAACCTGAACCCGTTTGGGTTCAGGTTCGGGTTCGGTTTCAGTTCCTGCTCTTAAGTACTTGATCTGTAGTTAAAGTTCATCTAAAAGTAGACTTAGCACCGTTTCAGTGTTAATGTAATTTAAAATTAAAAATCAACTCACTTTGGATAAATTTTAACTCTGCTATATTTAATGCCGTCAAATCTTTTTGTGTGTGTATCACACAGTTTACTCTTTATTATACTGCCGTTGTACATTAAATCCCGAAATCCCTTTACCAATTTATAAGCGACGTCGTAAAACGGCCTTTCTGGCTATTTGTGACATTATAAAATTATTATTTATCATTGCAAACAATCGAAGCGCACTGAACGGTATTCGGACAACGACTGACAAAGTATATATGCGCAAATAGGGGCAAGGCGCCGGTGGGATGTTACTCGAATGAACCTCTCTAATTATAAATTTATATATATTCCAAATTCAATCTAGTCCACTGAGAAAACATCCATGTCATATAAAACGTCTTAAAAAGAACTTTTGTTACTTATATAGAATGATAAAAATAAAAATATTAATGAGTACCTACTTTAATCAAGACATACGTAAAAATTTCATATTGTAATGCAATGATTTAAATAAAGCTATTTATGTGTATTTTAGATGAATACGTAGAAGTTTGTCAATAGTTTCCTTTTTTTATATTGCAGAACGATTCTTTTCGCAGTTGAAGAGTTTACGTGTTTGAGATCATTAGTGAAAGGTTCCCCCAAAAATCCAATTAATATTGTACAATAGGTAGTATATTTGATAATCTTTTGATACTCGTAATATGCTAATCCTTTTATATACAAAACAATACCCTAAAAATACTTTTATAAAGATCATTTTATTGAGAAAGAAGATACGTTCGCAAGGAAAAACACGACCAGATACAGATTGACCTTGGCATATAGAACACAATTTTATATGCGCAACAATTATATTTTTAGATACGCGCACAGATATATTTTTTTATCGAAACGTAATTAGTATATGAATTCATGATTAAGTATATACATGTATTCTGTTATTATACATGTACGAAGGTGTTCATAAATATAAAAATATGATATCTACAACAGAATTCGTGGGTGTGATAACTTTCTTAGTGATCTTGTTTTTAGTTTACATAAAGAGATCTCATAAATACTGGGCAAAAAGAAATATTCCTTATATTAAACCCACTTCGATATTCGGCAACGTGGAAAATCCATTCAATCAAAAACACAATATTTCCATCTTAATGAAGAAGCATTACGACGAGTTAAAAAAGCGTGGACACAAACATGGAGGTGTATATATCCTTACGCAACCGATATATATACCAGTTGACATTGATTTAGTTAAACGTATCCTAGCCAGTGATTTTCAACATTTTACCGATCGTGGATTCTTCGAGTTCGATGAAGATAAAGATCCCTTAGGAGCACATCTATTTAATTTGGAAGGGGAAAAGTGGAGAAATATGCGTGTCAAATTAACTCCAACTTTTACTTCTGGTAAAATGAAAATGATGTTCCAAACTTTGCTAGATTGTGGTGTACCTATGTTAGAACACTTAGATAAATTGTGCAAAAATAATGAATATTTAGATATTAAAGATATTCTTAGTTGTTATACAACAGATGTCATTGGTTCTTGTGCTTTCGGCTTAGAATGTAACAGTTTTAAAGACCCTGACGCGGAATTTAGGAGATACGGTCGTCAAATATTTGTACCTAAACTTAAACACATGATATTCCACTTCTTAATATCCATAGCTCCTTCTTTAAAAAGGTATATGCCTTTTAAATTAATAGATTTAGAAGTAGAAGATTTTTTTATAAATACGGTGAAAAACGTCATGGATTATAGGAAAATTAACAACATTAAACGTAATGATTTCATTGATATATTTATTGAAATGCAAGAAAAAGCAAAAGCTGATCAAGTTAAAGGTTTAACACTCAAAGAAATAGCTGCTCAAGGATTTCTATTCTTCATTGCTGGTTTTGAAACGTCCTCTACGACAATGACGTTCTGTCTTCATGAACTGGCATTTAATCAAGATGTTCAGGATAAACTGAGAGAGGAAATCCAAGAAACTATCAAGAAAAATAATGGTATTTTAACTTATGAAGCCGTGATGGGAATGAAGTATATGGATCAAGTAATAAATGGTAAGTTTGATAATAACAAAGATAACATATTCTATCATAATATGATACGCAAACATAATCTCTAGATACATTTGTAGACAAAAAATTCCGGACCCGAAGTAAATGTCTGTTAGTACAGGAAAAATTTATTTTTTTCTTTTTTTTAACACAACATGAAACATTATCTATAAAGTAGGAATGAGAATATTTTATTCAATAAGAAGAAGTCAGAAAACAATCAATTGTGCAAAATTAACAAATTCATTGGTCTTATCGGCTAGGTTTCACATGTACGTTTAAAAAGTTCATACTATCTCCACGAACTTTAATAACTTCTGCCATAGGGCGTGGTAAATTTTGAATGCAGTTATCGACCTCTTGTTTTATAATGTTTTCCCATTCCTCACGAAGAGCTATTCGAAGATCCCTAATGGTTACTGATTTGAGTTGTCGGTATCGAACACATCACCCTGATGAATCCCAGAGATTTTCAATATTACTCATGTCCGTGCTTCCAGCTGGCCATTGCGAACGACAAAAGTTAACTGCATCCAAATATTACTCAACCATCCGTGCGGTGTGACCTCGCGCATTTTCGTGCATTTGAGAAAAGTTCTCATCTACGAATGGAGCAAATGGTATGACGCGATCGGCTAAAATCACTCGTTGATGTACCTAACAGCCATCACGGTACCACTTTCAATGAGATCAAGCTATGTTTTTGCGTACAGTGAAATGCTAGCCAAAACCATTATACCGCCTCCCCAAAATGCCATTCTTGGAGATATAAAAAACCCTGAAAATCGTTCACCAGGCCTTCTTCACACACGTTCTCGTCCATTTGGCGAACGCAGACAAAAACGAGACTCATTAGTGAACAATACGGAGCTCCACTGATCCATTGTCTAATGTCTACGTTCACTGTAGTCGCTGAACACGATCAGTACGGAGCAAACACAACAGATAAAAGCTGAATAAAGAGCACACCAAGATTTTTGGGTCGTTTATTTTGTTCTAAATTAGCATTCTCTTTATTATATTTTGCTCCGTTTCCAGCGAACCTATCTGTATATGTAACGATCGTCTTTTATTTGTGTAATATATTTGGTTTCTTTCAAGTATTTTTCTTCTTTCTCGTACTCCGGTTCTTGTTTTTTTGGAAGTACAATACTCTCTTCTCGTACGCAGACGTAAGTTCTTGCCTATCTTGTGCAGATGGGACGGTTCTTCGATCACCGTGTCTATAAATGTGGCTTATGTAAAGTTTATTAAGTAATTACGGCCCCATTCTGGCTTTAATTTTTAGACACCTCAATTAGTCGCTGAGCGATTTCTCCTTGAGAGGATTTGGGTTATTTATAGGAGAACACGTCGACAACTAACGTATTATAATTTGCAATTCCACCGAAAGACACGTTTCGATGGTCCTATCTATGGGCGAAGAATAATCTCCAAGTACTGTCCCGTGTGTTACGCCCCATCAAAGGAAACGCCCCAGGAGTCGCCGGACCATACAGATAAGCGTTACCTATCGTTAATTAACAAACCGGGATTTTATTTATTCCATTGCCGCACATTTATTCTTAAAGATTTTTGCTAGAAATTCATGGCTTATTGTCAATCTTAACATTCGCACAGGTGTTTTTCTTGAGGAAGAAATAACCTGTTCCGTTCGTCTAGGTTTTCTTTTGGGTTCGCTACACAAAGAGTTCAATGCTATTTTTTTGCTATTATATTTTTACGTAGTTTTATTAGAACTATTTATATGCGCTGCATACCGATAGGTCCAACCCGCTACGGGCCATACGCAACAATATACGTATGGAACGTAATGCGATGTGGCAACGTATGTACGATGCCACTCCGCGTGCGCATACATAAGTCCGATGATCGAGAGCAATAGATTGCCCGTCATTCGTATCTAGCTTTGCAAACGTAAAGGTAGTTACTAGTTATCATGTCAGTGTATACAACCGCAGAGAAGGTACAAATAGCTTCGTGGTATCTTGCCGGCAATTCCTTTCGAACAACCGCTGATTTATTTGCTGTAGAGTACTTAAATCGGCCTATTCTTTCGCATTCGACGATTGAAAGGATCGTAAATGCGTTTAGGAAATATGGCTGTGTCGTCGGAAATTGTCGCAAATGCCAACAAATTGACGAACAGCCTCATATCCCTCTAATACCTGTCGATCGGGAGGAGAAAGACGTGAGGGTTTGTTCGTTAGTTGAAATGGGCGACCTTAAGTGTACACGGCAAATTGCAGACGAAATCGGTCTTAGTAGAACTACAGTAAAGCGGATTCTAAAACGCAACAAACATAAAAGTTACAAAGTTCGAAAGTGCCAGGAGATTTTTCCCGAAGACAATTTTGCAAGAATGGAGTTTTGTGAGTCCGTGATGGAAAATGCTAACGGGGACGAATATTTTATAAAAAATATTCTGTTTACCGACGAGTCTTCTTTTCCACGTCATGACAAGCATAATCCCTCAGTCGTGCGATATTGGTCTCGAGAAAATAAACATTTAGCTCGTAATGTTAAAACTCAATACCTCGAAAAACTTAACGTTTGGGCGGGTATCTTGGGTGATAACATTATAGGGCCATTTGTTATCGACGGCAATTTGAATGCAGTAAAATATTTAGATTTGCTGCGAACACGAATTATTCCTACTGTCCGTCAACTAAACGTCGATTTTGATGCAATTTGGTTTATGCAAGACGGTTGTCCCGCACATAACAGCAGATTAGCAAGAGAGTTTTTACAAAACACTTTTCCTAATTGTGTTATTGCCGGGAGGGGTACGATAACATGGCCACCTCGATCCCCCGACCTCAATCCCGGCGATTTTTTTCTGTGGGGTCATGTCAAAGAAAATCTTTACGGTCTTCTAACAATACCGAACTTGCAACAGTTGCAAGTTCAACTGTTTAGAATTTTCGAGACAATAACCCCTAGAAATATCTAGGGAGTGAGGCGGGAGTTTTACAATAGGCTCGGCTATTGTTTGGGGAGAGAGGGCGGTATTTTCGAATCCTATATTTAGTGACTTTCTTAGATTTAAAATTTATTTTGCAGAATTATTGATTTTTTTACTTTTATCTTTTAGAAAACGTTATTGCTTTTTTATTACTTAAAATTACTTTTTCGTAGCAGCTAAGAATACAATAATAATAACTTGGAGATATAACGACCTTATTATATCTGAAACAAATGGGCAAATTACGTATACAGAACGAATATGCAAACGACTATATCCTTGCGCGGTTTAAGTCCTACTAAATTCATAACTCTGCAATGTATGGTAATGTAAGCTACTGCGCGTAGAGGGGATTCGCTGTTGCCACTTATTGCCGGGTATGGCCCGTTGAGAGCTGGTCCTATGTGTATATTAATTCTTACGAGTTTAATTTTGAAAAAAATTACTCATTGAAAATTTAGTAATTAGTGTAGATTTAGTCCGCGAATTTTAGTATTTAATTTAAATTTGTGAACCGGTCAAAAAGTATACGTATTTTTTTTTACAGGGCAATTAATTATTTTCAGCACACTCTTGAAGTGCTCATTTGGATTGTTACTAATAAGGCCATCTGCCACTTTGTTTTTTTTTTGTCATTTTCTCTCTGTCCGCTCATAATTACCATTAGTAAATAGTAATGTACTTTTTGTAACTTTTTACCTCTCTCTCTTTCCGTATTAATAAATAGGGTGAATCTTTGTAGCAACGAAGTTTGTTTTCGATCCTCAGGAATTGGAACTGGCTTCGGTCGGCGGGATTGATCCCTCGGCCCGTGCGCGAGTTGCCCTTTTCTTTTCTTTTGAAAATCGAATTTTCAATACCATTTTCCGAATTTGCGACGTCCAGCGGAACAAAATTCGGTGGCGCCCTAGACCACCTGTTTGGTACTTTAGTCGTTTTACCTCTGGGTATCCCCACCTCCTGGGCTGAGGCAGTCTCAGGAGCCGGGTTGGCCGTTGGACGTTGGCAGAAACGGGAGGGTGGGCAATTTCAGTCGCCCGAGACCGGGACTGCTCCGTTTGCTTACCCTTGTCTTTTGCCTATTAGTTTTTATCAAGCTCGGCGATCAGCGTCGTAGCAGTCGGTTTGTTTTTTTTTGGGTTTGTCATTGTCTTTGTTTTTCTTTTGGTTGTTTTAATAAATTAAATATTTTGTATCTTCTTTAATTTCCAATTTTTATTTCATAGATAATATTTCATATCTCGTGAAAAAACAACAAAAAAAAGGAAGTTAAAGTTAAAAAGATAAATCACGCGTTAATTAGTTTGCTTAAACTTACTTTATTTGGTTGTAGTTATCATCGCAGAATATCAAGTATCACGGCAATAGACTCTTTTCTTGATAATTTTTTTTTTAATTTGTTATTTTATAGAAGCAACACTATGTACGTACGAATCATTACATTACTATAACATTGTATTAATAACATTGAAAATGAGTGCTGCTGTTAGTAACGTGCGATCAAGATAATTTGTAATCTAGTCATTCATGAATCATGAATTTGACTTTGTGTCTTTTCCGATTGTAACCGTTGTATAGTTATATATTCGAAATCAGTTTACCTGCCAGGCGCCGTTCAATTGTTGTCCGATCAGTTACACCTAAATCCTAATACGTACATGATTGTCAATGTCAATATTTGCATTTACTCAAAAGTTTATATTTATCTCGATATGATAAACAAAAGACAGTTGCTATATATTAAGAATATTTACATTTCCTATATAGATACCTGCATACAGTATTTTTTCCTGTAATAATCGACTTACGTCATATACAATATATGACATCATACCTAGTGCCGTTTCCAAATATTTCCACATAAATAATATAATGTTTATATTTTGATGGATAGGTTGTTTATTTCAGTTGAGGGCCCGAGTTTGGGTTTTATAATTTAAACAACACGGTGTTTGATGCTATGAAGACATTAATTGCCAGTAATATACACGTACGACTTTTTAGAATGAAACCATAGTTAAAAATCGTATATAGCAAAAGTCGTCATGAAGAGCATACAACGATTATGAATAAAATTTAAATTATTTGCTTGAACTGTTTATTTTATAGTTTTCATAATTAAATTTGTATCTTTAAGTTGTTGTGGACAGAAACATACAAAACAAACACAGAGCACTTTGGAAGCAGATTTAAGTGTATTTGCCTAAGAAAAATACTTATCAAATTAATAAAAACTCTATCTGGTGTTTATTGGAGTATTTATTTCCAGCTTTATACATAATAACAATAATTATAGATAATTTTAAAATAATGTCAATGTAAAAATATTTATAATACTGAGCAAAGTAAATTAAACAATTATAGTTAATTTACAAGTAATGTAACATTTCCTACAAATGAAACAGACATGCAATATGCATATCTGTAACTCTACACATGGACAATACACCTGGACTACACTTATACGTATTTTTTCGCTTATGTACTAGCATAGCTAGTCAAGCGAAAGGTCGCCTTTTTCGACATAGTCTCTTTCGTCCGTCAGATGTCACTTATTAAATAGTGCCACCTTATAGGACGAAATTTGCTATATCTTGTAGGCAATTTCAACGTAAATGTATATACAGATACAAATCTGTTCTTAAAAAGATTTGTATCATTTGTATACATTGCTTCACTAGCTTGACTGACGACGCCTATAGATGGCAGAAACACGTGTCTTAAGCAGAAGTAAATCCTGAAAATACGAGGTGTATTGTCCATGTGTACAGTTACAGATATGCATATTGCATGTCTGTTTCATTTGTAACAAATGCGTAATATGTGCATAACGTATTGATATACTTAAACATTTTTGTATATTTACCGCCATCTGGCTCGTGTTAATGGACTACACTTATACGTATTTTTTCGCTTATGTACTAGCAGAGTTAGTCAAGCGAAAGGTCGCCTTTTTCGGCATAGTCTCTTTCGTCCGTGAGATGTCACTTATTAAATAGTGCCACCTTATAGAACGAAATTTGCTATATCTTGTAGGCGATTTCAACGTAAATGTATACACAGATACAAATCTGTTCTTAAAAAGATTTGTATCATTTGTATACATTGCTTCACTAGCTTGACTGGCGACGCCTATAGATGGCAGAAACACGTGTCTTAAGCAGAAGTAAATCCTGAAAGTACGAGGTGTATTGTCCATGTGTACAGTTACAGATATGCATATTGCATGTCTGTTTCATTTGTAACAAATGCGTAATATGTGCATAACGTATTGATATACTTAAACATTTTTGTATATTTACCGCCATCTGGCTCGTGTTAATGGACTACACTTATACGTATTTTTTCGCTTATGTACTAGCAGAGCTAGTCAAGCGAAAGGTCGCTTTTTTCGGCATAGTCTCTTTCGTCCGTCAGATGTCACTTATTAAATAGTGCCACCTTATAGGACGAAATTTGCTATATCTTGTAGGCGATTTCAACGTAAATGTATATACAGATACAAATCTGTTCTTAAAAAGATTTGAATCATTTGTATACATTGCTTCACTAGCTTCACTGACGACGCCTATAGATGGCAGAAACACGTGTCTTAAGCAGAAGTAAATGCTGAAAATACGAGGTGTATTGTCCATGTGTACAGTTACAGATATGCATATTGCATGTCTGTTTCATTTGTAACAAATGCGTAATACGTGCATAACGTATTGATATACTTAAACATTTTTGTATAACATTTTCTGTTGCCATATGAGTAATAATATTTGCAGCGACGTGTACAATTAATATAATTATACAGAAGTTCAACGATATATATATATATATATATATATATATATATATATATATATATATATATATATGTATGTATATATGTTAAAATAAATTATAACCGAACAAGCGGTACGTCAATTAAAACTCATTTATTTATTATCTCTATATTTCACAACGAGTTTGTTACTTCTTCAGGAGATATACTACGAGACTAATGAACAAGACAGTAAATAAATTAATGTATAAAACTGTAGTAAAATACTTACAGATGTAGAGCTCAAAAAATGAAAGTGACGTACACAGACATTAAAATTGATTAAATTTAAAAAAGGTTATTTTTTTATAGTTTATTTCAACGTCTAAGATCTTAACATCGACAAAATTGAATGTATAGTCACGATCAAGTGCATGGTCCACCAATGCACAAGATCTCTTTCCAATACGAACATCACTTTTATGCTGTGTGTTGAGCTGTTTTAGCCATTGCGATATCTGGCCTATATAAAAGGCCTATATATGTCTTACTACCATGTTCGGATTGTAATATATATATATATATATATATATATATATATATATATATAAATTTTCATTAATCATCACTATCATGGTAATCTGAAGAAGAATCTGAATCCTGGAGAAAAATATTAATTTAGCCCCAGGATATTATATAAATTCATGTTAATTTTCAACATGTACCTACTATTATATACCTAAAAACAAAAAGGTTTACTTCTACATGTGAAAGCAAAAGCAATGTAAGTACTAAACTTCTGCCATTTACTTTAGTACTCTTTAGTGAATGTAGATCATTATCTTGCCACGATCTAGTAACAGTCCTATTTTGAAATACATACACATTGCATCCAAAAATTTACAAAAGTAAAGATATTTTTTCGCTTATATTTAAGATACATTCTTAAAAATGTTAGTCTTTTTAAAACTATAGGTGGAAGTCCCATTGAGTCATAACGTCGATCATCTTTTCTCCATTTAAAACCCAAGTTTCTTAAAATCTTATGCAAGAATTTTTGAGACCCAGAAAATATAACTTGCTCAATATAATTTTATAACGTAATATGTTCATCTAAAAAATTAATGATATAGATTTGGAGAATATATGATATAATTTTGTTTTCTATGTTCATACATCCGGTAAATAGTATTTTTGATTGCAACCTATCGCATCATCAATATCAGTTTTGTGCACCGTTCGGGTTTCCTTTGTAAATGTTTTCTTTTATGAAAACGTAATTCTTCGTTATTTTTTAGAGATTTCTATATAGAGGTAACTATTTACCGATAATATATAGTAACTATTTAATTAAAACAAACTGAATTTTCACAGCTTTTCAATGCTTTTCCGTATTTCAGAAACTTTAAGAAAATATCCGCCAGTACCATTTTTAAATCGAAAATGTACTTTAAATTTTAACATTCCAAATACCGATTTAACAATGGAAAAAGGAACGAAAATATTTATCAGTGCACTTGGAATACACAGGGATGAGGAATTCTATCCAGATCCAGAAAAATTTGATCCTGAAAGATTTTCCGAGGAAAATAAAACGAAACGGCCACCATTTAGCTTTATACCATTCGGTGAAGGTCCTAGAAATTGTATTGGTCTTCGCTTTGGTTTGATGCAAACCAAGACTGGCTTGTCGATGTTACTGGGCAACTTTAGGATCTCTCCTGCTAAAACCGAAAAGTACAATATAGATTTCGAACCGTTCTCCTTCGTGTTAACCAAGAAAGGAAACATAATGTTAAATGCGGAAAAACTCTCTGGTAAAATTTGATTATTTTAAAAATGTATTTAATTAATTGCATTGTTATTTCTTATTATTTACTGAACCATAGATATGTATCATTTTTTTTTTGTAATACAGAGCATCATATTTATAAAGAGAATATTAGTTTATTCTCCATATTCTGTCGTAGGATGCTAAAGAGGTATAATGTAATATAATATATATATATATATATATATATATATATATATATATATATATATATAACATATTTCAAATATAATTTTGATTAGATAAAGCATTGTGGTTTTATTTACACTTAGAAATTTGACTAACTGCGGTTTAATACAATAGTACTACAAAATCAACTAATTTGACATATAAGAAACTAAACGTTACTTGAAAAGGCATTCACATAGAATATTATGACCCATTGAAATATCTTAATGCGAACACACAGTCTCTAAACATAAAACAAAAACATAAACTGAACAATTTTCTTCGAAGAAATATAATAAAATTGATTGACAGCATATTATGCTACATCGCAAATGAAATTACGTAATACTCATCGTCGTTTACATTTAAGCAATGCAGTTTTTAACTGCATTGTAATATTGTAATTAAAAGAAGCAACAAAAAGGCATATATGAAAAGGATCTGATTTCATAAAAATCAAATGAAATTAATAGGAGCGATCCTTCTGAATAATGCAGGGCAAATGACTAATGCTTCCAGTTACAGACAAGTTCTAACAAGTTTTGTCAATGATGTTAATAAATGTAGATTCAAATTTTTTATATTCGTGAACAAGACTTTAGTTAATTAGGTATCTCGGCTATTGAAACTAAAGCAAAAATTACGCAGATCTGACACTTGTTATTAGTATCAAGAGCATTTCGAACGTTATCATATCTTATCTCTCGTAAATACTGATAAATAGAGTGGACCAATCCGGAGCGATATTGGTAAATATTTCATATAAAAGCCGAAAAACTAATAATTTATCAATTTATATATATATATATATATATATATATATATATATATATATAATAACGTTCGACGTGTGTGCTATGCCCCCGCTTCGGCGGAAAACGTTAAGATGGCATAAGTGTGACCATCGTCGACCGAGGTAGCCACTAAGAGTGTTCCCTTAGTTGCGATGAGCAACCCCGTACAGGGTGCGCTTCGCCTGTCTGCGCCTCGCCTCGTTGGGGCGGGGGTCAGACCGTCGAAGTACTGCACGGAATTGTAAAGAAGTTGTCGGGAAAGGGTTGGCGGCCCTACGCAACGGCTGGTTATCCGACCTCTCTAAATTCATGCGACCGATCACTAAACACACGCACGAACGCACCGACATACAAAACCCTACACTTACGCTCTCACACAAAACCACACACCCATAGAGAGACGCAAGCTGCCAGCAGCAACCAACACACAAGTTCATACCCAGAAGGAGACACAAATTGCTAGCAGCGCACAACACATATTTTCACACCTTGTTATCTATTTTTTGGAATACTAAGGCATGATTTATTATTATTACTAGAATGTATCTTTGAATAATTTAAACCATAGCAACTTAATTACTTGACATTTATATCCTGTCATTCATATTTTGTATTCTCTTGAAAAAGGCGTATACAGCCGAAACATGTAGAGTTTTTTAAATACATATATTTTGAAGTAATATACAGACCTTTAATCGCCTACTGATTAGGTTTACTATATATATATATATATATATATATATATATATATATATTAATTGATAAATTATTGGAATTTTTCGGCTTTTATATGAAATATTTACCAATATCGCTCCGGTTTGGTCCACTCTACTGATAAAGAATAATAACGACTCTTGAAACATAGACCTCCTACTTCAACTCGAAAACAAAAAGTCAGCCTAAGGACAAATAGAAACCAGAAGAAAGACTCAAGGGAGATGACGTTCATCTTTTGGTAAGGTAATTGTTACTGTATTTTGCTTGATTTTAATATATATTCCATTTATCGTGCCCCCCCCCCCAAATTTGGAAGCAGTCAGTTTTATGAAAAAAAGTTTCAAGTAAAAGTTTTACTACAAGAAGTGTCCTATCTGATGTTTTAGCAGTCGTACACCAAGGAGAACTATAAAGGTCATACGTAGGTCAAGTTTTTTTTTTTAATAGAACATGGCATTATTTTTTACAAATTCTGAAAAAGGATGTAATTTCGAGTAGAAAAGTACTAAAACTCATGTGGCCTAAAATTAAGATTCAGCGAAATATTCAAGAAAAACAAAATATAAATTGGAAACAATACATGAAAAACATAGTATTTTCAAAGCAATAATGTGGACGTATTACAAAATAATTAATAACAGATTTACATAACAGATAAGTCATATTTGGAATAGCGGTTGTAGGTAATTAGAAAGTAATTACCTACGTATAAGTTTGTTCTTTATAATTGGATATTAATAAGTCGAATGAATTAGTTGCTTGTTGTAATAATGGGTTATTTGTTGCCCCTTAATCCGGGAATACCATCGAAAAAGCCAATTAACTTTCTATTTGTAATCCCTTGCAGCTGCATAAATATGGGTATAAGTTTGTTCTTTATAATTGGATATTAATAGGTCGTATGAATTAGTTGCTTGTTGTAACAATGGGTTATTTGTTGCCCCTTAATCCGGGAATACCATCGCAAAAGCCAATTAACTTTCTATTCGTAATCCCTTGAAGCTGCATAAATACCTCACAAGCTAGGTAACTGACTTAATGTTACTTGCATCGTTGTGATAAAACTACCAGTGTTTGAATATCAAGAATGGATCCAGCAACAGGTGCAAAAATTGATATGATTTTCATTTATGGTGAAGCGGGAAGAAATATTCGCGCAGCGTGTCGTTTGTATGCTGTAAGATACCCTGATAGACACCAGCCGAATCGTACGACCTTTCGTCGTGTTGTACAACAGTTCACTACCACAGGAAGTATTGTGGAGAAGAAAAAAATTCGAAAAAAGAGTGTTACCGATGAAAACGCGCAAATTGCTGTTCTAGCGGCAGTGGCTTATTATCCACACGTCAGTACTAGAGAAATTGCCGGCCAGTTTGGAATCTCACGAACTAGTATTGGTCGAATACTGAAACACAAAAAATTTCACCCATACCACATATCGATGCATCAAGACCTTCACGGAACTGATTTTGAACATCGTGTACAATTTTGTGAATGGGCTCAGCAAAAAATTCGCGATAACAATAACTTTTTTCTCAATGTGCTATTTTCCGACGAATCCACTTTTACGAATCATGGGCAGATAAATAGGCATACTATGCATTATTGGGCAACGGAAAATCCAAAATGGTTACGACAAGTAGACCGGCAACATCCATGGAATGTCAACGTCTGGTGTGAGATAATTGGTATGAAAATAATTGGACCTTTCTTTATTACTGACAATTTATATGGTAATAAGTATAGCGACTTTCTACACAATGTGTTACTGACACTACCGACTACCGACACGAAGATGTACCCTTAGAGCGGCGAGCCACAATGTGGTACCAACAGGTGTCCAGCTCATTATTCACACGCGGCTCGAGAAATATTAAACAGGGATTACAGCGATCACTGGATAGGACGCGGCGGACCTACATCTTGGCCTGCTCGTTCTCCAGATTTGACCCCTCTCGATTATTTTCTGTGGGGTTCAATGAAAGAGAAAGTGTACCGTACTGCCCCAACAACACCGGAAGATATGCAGCAAAGGATAATAAATGTATGCTCAGAAATTACGGAAGACGTGCTAATAAACGTCCATGATTCGTTTAGTCGGAGAATTCTAAAGTGTATCGAGGTTGAAGGTCAACACTTTGAACATTTACTTTAATGAGTCCGAAGTTTCCGAAACAATTGTCCCGATTAAATTAAATTAGTGTAGCCCGGGGGTGATCGGATATTTTGTGTCTATTTATGTTATTCTTTTAATAAATTTTTATCATTTTTTTGGGTTTTTTCTTGAATATTTCGCTGAATCTTAATTTTAGGCCACATGAGTTTTAGAACTTTTCTACTCGCAATTACATTTCTTTTCAGAATTTGGAAAAAAAATGTTCTATTTAAAAAAAAAAAATTGACCTTCGTATGATCTTCATACGTTCTCTTTGGTGTACGACTGCTTAACCATCAGATAGGACACTTCTTGTAGTAAAACTTTTAATTGAAACTTTTTTTCATAAAACTGACTGCTTCCAAATTTTTGAGGGGGCCACGATAAATGGACCACCCGGTATATATATATATATATATATATAAGGTAAACTTAATAAGTCGGCGATTAAAGGTCTGGTTTACTTCAGAGTATATATATATATATATATATATATATATATATATATATATCTATATAAGGTAAACTTAATAAGTCGGCGATTAAAGGTCTGGTTCATTACTTCAAAGTATATATGCATACCAAGGTCACGAAAATATTATATATTTATATACATATATGGTAAATTTAATTTCAGTAGAAAATCGATTCATGCTCGCAATGAAAACCGGGCTCGGGGCAAATTTTGAGGTTGTTGCAAGTAGGTACCGAACTTTTTCATACAATTAAATTAAAAAGCATTTATACACAGCATTTATCTTTTTTTATAATTTCGTTCAATACACTTGTAAAGTTTTAAGTATTTACATTTTTTTTGTAATATTAAAAAAAAATTCGATTCGTGTTTGTTTCGTGCTCAGTACTGTGCTGCCTCTAAGCCTCTGGAGTGTCATAACATCCTCTAAGGAAGCATTGTTTTGCTTTGCCCATTCCAAGCAAATATTAAATGCTGATATAGCATCCTCCGATGTATTTTTTTTCAAATTAAGCACCACGTCACCAACTTCTTCACCGACAACTTCGTCATCGTCGATACAGTATTCTTCATTTAAGGCTGTAGTATCTGTAGTATTCTCAGTAATCCATTGCTCGATTTCAAAATGAGTCATTTGCTGCATTGGTTCTATTTCCTGAAGCAAAGTTGTAATATTCTGAAAATTAGATGCATCATCGACAAGCTGTAAACGTAGCTCTGATAGAGGAACGATATCTTCATTATCCTACTCAGATGGGTTTTCGAACAATTTTTGAAACGAAGTCCGAATAGAAGTTTCCTTAAGAGCATTCCATGCACTAGCTAAAAAGCATATTGCGTCTTTCAGATTAATGTTTCGCAGAGACTCATCAATAGTTTGTCCACAACCGACAATATGACTTAAAAGGCTTTTCTTGTAGCTGAGCTTGGTAAGCCTTATAACATTCTGATCCATGGGTTGTATTAGAGCGGTGCAATTTGGAGGAAAGCACATCATCGATATTTGGCTCAACTCGCCATCTTTTGGGTGGCATGGAGCATTATCCATGAGCAGAAGTGCTTTCTGCGGTAGGTTTTTGCTACGAAGAAACTCTTTCATCTGTTTTAAAAGAAATTTTACATTGAAAAAAATTTTTTTTTAGAAAAATTTACGTACTTCTGGTACAAATGTTTTGTGGAACCATTCTTCAAACAAAGCCAATGTCATCCAAGCACTTTCGTTTCCTTTGTAAACAAGGATAGACAGGGATATCAGTAAATTTTTTTAATGAACGTGAATTTGCCGATTTCCCAATAACCATTAATTTAACTCTATGATTTCCGGCAGCATTAGTACATGCGAGAAAAGTTAACCTTTCTTTGCTTATTTTATACTGGTGGTATATATATAAGGTAAACTTAATAAGTCGGCGATTAAAGGTCTGGTTCATTACTTCAAAGTATATAGATTTAAAACAACCCTACATGTTTCGGCAATATGCCTTTATTGCCGAAACATGTAGGGTTTACAATCAATAGCCCATATAGTTTAGGTTATGTCTGAGGAAGGTCTAAATACAAGACCGAAACGTCACGAAACCAAAATAGTGTTTTTCTACAAAAGGACACCCTAATTCGACACAAGTGTAGTAAGAAATTAATATATATATATATATATATATATATATATATATATATAAATATAATATCTTCGTGACCTTGGTATGATAAGGTAAACTTAATAAGTCGGCGATTAATTGTCTGGTTCATTACTTCAAAGTATATATATTTAAAACAACCCTACATGTTTCGGTAATATGCCTTTGTCAAGGGAATACAAAATATAAAATCTAAATTTTATATTTTGTATTAGAGGTTTAAAGGTGAAAGTTGATGTTAAGTCAGCCCACAAATTAGGTCCGGAAACCTGCCTGGTGGAGCTGGGAAATGATCGAAATAAAAAAGAGGTTATCCAAAATAAGAAAAATCTAAAAGGAAAAAGGGACGGAAGAGTATATATTAATAATGATTTGACACCGGAAGAGAGAATTGCAGCTAAAGCCTTAAGAGAGGTAGCTAAAGAAGAAAGAAAAAATGGAAAGAAAGTAAAAATAGGTTATGAGAAGATAAGTATAGACGACAGGTGGTTTAAGTGGAACAATAGTGCAGGAGTATTGGAGGAGGTTGTCAATAGTATGCAGAGCGGTTCAAAAAACTAAATAAAAAGGAAAGGAGTGATATGATGGCGAATTCAGCAGAGAAACAGGTTAAGAGAATGGGAAGTAAAATTAAGGGGGAAGAAATAGAAAGGAACAGTTAAAGATAGGAACTTGGAATGTAAGGGGTACATATGAACATGGAAAATTAAAACATATAGTAAAGGAGATGAGAGAATATAATTTTTATATAGTAGCGTTACAAGAAACTAAGCAAATAGGCCAAGATACAATAGAAACAGAAGATTATGTGTTTCTCAATTGTGGGGGAAATAATAGAATACTAGGCACGGGGTTCATTGTAAGTAAAAGGATAAAACCAAGCATAGTAAAATTCATGGCCAAGTCGGATAGATTATGTATTCTAAGAATAAGGGGAAAATTTCAAAAAATTACATTTATTAATCTTCATGCGCCCACAGAAGGAAAGGATATAGAAGTTAAAGAAGAATTTTATAACGAATTGGAAAGGGCATACGCTGAAGTACCTAAATATGACATGAACATTATGTCAGGTGATGCAAATGCTAAAATAGGTAGGGAAAGTGAATATAGACCAACTATAGGGGCATACAGTAAACATGAAAGATCAAACGAAAATGGCATACTGTTAATAGATTTTGCGAAAGAAAAAGATTTGGTTATTATTAGTACGTATTTCCAGAGGAAAGAGATTTATAAGGGAACGTGGCGATCACCCGATGGAAAAACTGTAAACCAAATTGACCATTTTCTGATTGAAAAGCCTGAGGAAAGGGCCATTAGGAATATAAGATCATACAGGGGTCCGGATACCGACACGGACCATTTCATGGTAGGCGCAAGGATGATGCAGGTGATACCGGATATTAGAAATCAGAGGAGAAGGGATAGGAAAAATAAAATGGCAAAGAGGCTAAAAAGTAAAGAAAAGCAAATAAAATATGAGAAGGATATAAGAAACGAGTTAGAGGGCGCAGTAGGGAAGGATAATATTGAGGAGGAATGGATGGAATTGAGGGAACAAATGGGAAAAACAGCTAGAGGCTGTAACAAGGAAATAAAGCAAGAAAGAAAGAAGTGGTTCGATGAGGAGTGTAGAAAGGAACTAGAATATAGAAAGAAACTGCGATTGAGGATGTTAAAGAAAAAAATAGAAGATGTAAGAATGAAATATGAACAACAAAGGAAGAAAACAAAAAGAATTTTGAGAGAAAAGAAAAGAGAGCACTATGAAGATGTAATCCAGGATATAGAGCAGAACTATAGAAATAACCAGATTAGAAATTTGTATCAGGGAATAAGAAATGAAAGGACAGGATTTCAATGCAAGACGGTATTTTACAAAGATGAAAATGGAGCAATTCTTGCCGGAGATGAGGAAATTTTAAACAGGTGGAAGGAATATTTTTAGCAGTTATTAAATGGGGAAAGTGAGACTGAAAGAGGCGAAGATGAAGGTATATTGCAAGAAATTCAATGTCAGGAATGGGAGCCTCCTCCAAATAAAGAACAGATTGAAGAAATAATAGGAAAGCTTAAAAATAACAAAAGCCCGGGCAGTGATGGAATAAAGACAGAGATGTTTAAATATGGAGGGCAAAGCTTAATGGAACGTATACAAAAATTAATAGAAGAAATATGGAGGCAGGAGAAAATACCGAGAGAATGGACGCAGGCAATAATTTGTCCGTTACATAAAAAAGGGGATAGAAGTGAATGCCACAACTATAGGGGTGTGTCCCTACTAAATGTGGCGTATAAGATAATGGCAACACATATAAAGAATAAATTGGTGGAACAAACTGAGTGTATGATTGGTGAGTACCAATGTGGTTTTAGAAGGGGTAGGAGCACCATCGATCAAATTTTTACGCTAATGGAAATACAAGCTGAAAGTCATGAGTACGAGATACCAACGATGGTGCTCTTTATTGATTTCAAGCAAGCATACGATAAGGTGAAGAGAAAAGAACTTTATATCGCATTGAAAGAGCTAGGAGTTAACAGTAAACTAGTAAAAATGATAGAGATAACCTTGCAAGGAACAGAAAGTATGGTCAGAATATTAGGAAAAACATCTGAAAAGTTCAAAATCGGAGAATGTGTTAGGCAAGGAGACCCACTGTCGTCGGCTCTTTTTAATATAGTATTGGAAAAAGCTATGAGACAAGCCAATATTAGTAGGAATGGGTTATTATACCAGAGGAGGCATCTGTGTTTGGCATTTGCCGATGATTTGGTGATCCTGACAAGAAGTAAGGAAGAATTAAAGTGTACATTGAGGAGAATGGAGGAAAAAGCAAGAGCAATGGGATTATATATAAATGAGGAAAAGACCAAATATATGGAGTGGACGCGGAAAGAGTTTCAAAAGGGAAATTACCTAAAGGTAACAGCTACAGGAGGCAAAGAATATCAATTCGAAGAAGTGGATCGATTTACTTACCTAGGAAGTGTATTTACGAGGAAACTGGATAGCGTGAAGGCAGAAATACAAGCGAGAATATTGGCAGGAAGTCGATGTGTAGGGGGCCTTAATGGAATACTGGAAAGCAAAAATGTATCGAGAAAGGCAAAGATTAAAATGTATACGACTGTAATAAGACCAATAGTTACCTATGCGTGTGATACATGGGTATTGAATAAGGCGGAAGAAAAAAGGTTAGAGGTGTGGGAAAGGAAGGTGCTTAGGAGGATATTTGGCGGAAAGAAAATAGGAGACATATGGATAAGGAGAACAAATGTTGAAGTGAGAGAACTTTACAAGGAAATAAATATAATAGGAGTCATAAGAGCACAAAGATTGCGATGGTTGGGACACATGGAGAGGATGTCTGAAGCAAGAATACCTAAGGCATTATTGACAAGAAGTATTGGAGGAAAGAGAAGGAGGGGTCGACCGAGAGCAAGGTGGAAGGAGGAAGTAGAGAAGGACATAGAAATATTGAAAATTGTCAGATGGAAGGTAAAAGCTAGAGATAGAAAGCTATGGAAAGGAACGATTAATCAAGCCATGGACCTACTAGGTTTGCAGAGCTAGTTATATATATATATATATATATATATATATATATATAATCACTTCGTGACCTTGGTATGATATGGTAAACCTAATCTGTAGGCGATTAAAGGTCTGTATATTACTTCAAAATATATGTATTTAAAAAACTCTACATGTTTCGGCAGTATCGCCTTTATCAAGAGAATACAAAATATTTTGTATTCTCTTGAAAAAGGCGTATACAGCCGAAACATGTAGAGTTTTTTAAATACATATATTTTGAAGTAATATACAGACCTTTAATCGCCTACTGATTAGGTTTACCATATCATACCAAGGTCACGAAGTTATTATATATATATATATATATATATATATATATTTAAAGAATACCATTTTCAAGACCAGACATCATACAATCGAAGAGCTTCGTTATTCTATTGTGAATTTTTTTGCTGACATAACCCAAGAAATCTTAATAAATGGCTTTGAAAGCATGAAGCGCAGAGTTCAACTTTGTATTCAAAATAATGGTCAACATTTCCGACATCTGCTTTAGTATTACTTTCTTCTAATTTTGACTATTGTAATATTTTTTTTAAATTAAATTTCTAATTATTACACACATTTACATGACGTAACAAAATTATCCGTTTGTAACAGAATACGCGCACTGTCACCAACCATTAAAGAAAAGCATGGTCGTCTCTAATGAGGAAAGTTTTTGAAAGCATGTTAAAACTTTATACGTTTAAGCAATTTTATTATCTATATAATGCAACACTACACTACTATCATTTCAATTTTTCCATTCTCAACCGCAGCGTACCTTTCTTCATAATGACATTTATCTTCGGATCAAACTCAAAATTGTACTTGTCACCCTCAACTGGTAAAATCATGTAATTACTCAATACCATAAACAAACCGGTTTTCGTTTGCATGACTCCAAACCGAAGCCCAATGCATACTCTTGGCCCTTCACCAAATGGCAGATAGGCGAATTGAGGTATTTTATTTTTATTTTCGTCGCTGAATCTTTCAGGGTCAAATTTGTGAGGATTTGGATAGTATTCTTCATCCATGTGCAACCCCAATGTACTAACAAAGACGGCTGTGTCGGCTCTTAGCATCGCGTCCGTGTCTGGTATTTTGTAATCCATGTTGCATTTTCTTACTAGAAGTGGAATTATGGGATATTTTCGTAGCGTTTCTGCAAAATATAAACATTACGTTCCTTAAAATAACAAATCTAATTTCCGAATCCTATCTTATTTAATAAAAAATAGTTAAAAGTTAAACGGATGATGTTCTTGGATAGATTATTTAAACTTATAACTGCATTTCATGGAATCATTTTATTAGTGTACCCTAAACTGAAGTGTGAACTTATCAAAGCTAAGAAGCTACTCAAATACAACACGCCTTAGTATCATGTTTTCCAGCCATAAAAAACTATTAACCACAGAATTCAACACCATTCGAAATCCTATTATGTGGAACACATTGAAAAAATATAATTTTCATTGTCAAAAGCGACAATCGTATTAAATATACAGCAGAATATTTAAAAATATAAAAAGAAGTTTAAGTTAAATTTTGAACGGAAAGCTAGTCATTCAGAATTGACAGATTGAAACGATGAACGTGTTAGAATGAATGTCTACTTATTAACTGTAATAAGTAGTATTTTAGTTTCGCTATAAATAATTCATTTTTAAATCATTTAGGACATTTAGAATTTATTTTATCAATGTTATATGCACGAGCCCTTATCCAAACTAACAAAAAAGCTTTTATAAGGGAAATTTATGTAATTTAATACAATTTTATAACAATATGGGAACTATACAAAAATGTTTTAAATATGTCTATACGTTATGCACGTATAAAGCTTTTGTTTCATTATGAAACAGACATGTAAATAAATGTACATATCTCTAACTGAATACTTGGACAATACCTCGTATTTTCGGCATTTACTTCTGCTTAAGACATATGTTTCTGCATTTATAGGCGTCGTCAGCTAAGCTAATGAAGCAATGTATACAAATGATACAAATCTTTATAAATAAAATCTGTATCTGTATATGACATTAAGCCGAACCGCTCATCAGATATAGCAAGTTTCATTCTATAAGGTGGCACTTGCTATATCTGATGAGCGGTTCGGCTTAATGTCATATACAGATACAGATTTTATTTATAAAGATTTGTATCATTTATATAAATTGCTTCATTAGCTTAGCTGACGACGCCTATAAATGGCAGAAACATATGTCTTAAGCAGAAGTAAATGCCGAAAATACGAGGTATTGTCCAAGTATACAGTTACAGATATGTAAATTTATTTACATGTTTGTTTCATAATGAAACAAAAGCTTTATACGTGCATATAACGTATAGACATATTTAAAACATTTTTGTATATCTACCGCCACCTGGCTCGTTTTAGAAGGACTACCTGTATTCCTTTCGGTTCGTATGAGCATAGCTTGTCAATCGAAAGATCGCTTTCTTTGGTATAGTCTCTTTCGTCCGTAAGATGTCACTCGTAAATAAGTGCCACCTTATAGAATGAAACTTGCTATATCTGATGAGCGGTTCGGCTTAATGTCATATACAGATACATATTTTATTTATAAAGATTTGTATCATTTGTATACATTGCTTCATTAGCTTAGCTGACGACGCCTATAAATGGCAGAAACATATGTCTTAAGCAGAAGTAAATGCCGAAAATACGAGGTATTGTCCAAGTATACAGTTACAGATATGTAAATTTATTTACATGTCTGTTTCATAAGGAAATATGGGAACTGTTTATTAGCTTTTAAGATAAAACCATATTGTAACTAATAAAAAATATTAACGCGAATCTATATCTAATATTACATTGAGCTATGTTGCTATCTCGACTTTATCGACTGTCCGGGATGTGCGTCGATACAGTATTTTACACTTTGACATTCCCAAGGCCTAAAATTGCTCCAAATTTCTTAGAGGCAAGAGCGTAACTCTGAAACGGTTCTTGTACACTGCCGGTGCTACTTTCTCTCCATGATATCCCATAAAGTATCAATTGGCGAAAGATCTGGACTGCTGGATGTTCATTTTAAGAGTATTTTTAGAGTAAAATAATATTTTCGGACATGCACCATTTTTTAGTAGGCAATATTATCTTGGAAGAATATCAACTCCATTCCTTTTGTTAGTGATTTTAGGTTATTTTGTAGGATGTTTTTACCAGTGTTCATTTATTCTTCTACAAAATTTAGCCTACCCAATGCTCTCGCTGAACATATAACCTCTTATCATCGCAGAACTTTATTTTTAAGACCGTCATTATAAAAGACTTCCCTTCTCATCACTTCATAAAATTGACATGTTTAGTTTATGAGACCAGGTCCTACGATCTCTTGCTATAAACATACTTGTCTTTTGTACCTGTGTGAGTGAAGACTTTTGTCTAACCTAAAGATTGAAAAATTAAAAATGAATTACAAACAATGTTCGAACTTAAATCTAAGTTTTAAATCCTTACCTGCTGCTTTACACTATAAAACATTTAACTTTCCATAAGTAGCACACGATTTCACATAATAATCCTGCTAAAGTTTAAGCTCACATTAGAATAACGTCGCTTATTTCGATTTCTCTGTTTTGTCCGCAGGATCAGTTGTTTTATAAAATTTAATAACACTTCACACTGTATGTCGCGATAAATTAACATCATTAACAATCACTTTCCTTATTTTCTTTCGGAAGCTGCTTTGTTTCGAAATATTGTTAGAATTGTTAACAACAAATGCTCAAATATCCCCTGAAATGTCAATTAATAAAATATTAAATACTACAGTTTGTCTCCAAACAGCACGCTTGATTACGAAAAACTATCCTGCACGTTTAAACAATTTTGTTATGTATTTCTTGAGCAATTACGTTATTATACTAAACAGCTAGTTTAAACCTAAAAATATCTGAGAATATTAAAAAAGAATACTTTTAGCAACATGTAGAGAGAGTACATGAACTTTTTCTGTTCGTTGTAATAAATTCATAATTTCCATTGAATTCTAAGGCCAATTTCACTGAAGAGCAGCCGTATATAACTATTAGTGAAGATTTTGAGGGAAGGAGTAAAAGAAATTTTTATGTGGTTTATATATAGCAAAATAATACCATAGCGAGCAATTAGGGGAGTACCATGGATGGTCAACCATTCGCCAAGTCTTTATTATTAAACAAATACCAGAAAATACATTTGAGCAAAATTTAAGCTTACAATCGCATCAACTACAGGCAAGCGTATAACCCCATTTAAAAAAATTAGTATGAGGCATGGAAAAGCTTTGAGTGCCGAAAAAGCTCATATGATTAGTGGTAATAGCTATGCGGAAATCAGGAAATTAAATAGGATTGGAATTCTCTTCTTTATCTTGGAAAGGAAATCAATTTTAAAAGAAAGCGGTACAAGGGTTAATGGCATGATATAAGGCCACGAACATCAGTATATGACTTATGCTGATGATATGGTATTTATGACTATATATATATATATATATGGTAGGCTTCAATTAGTTGGCGATTTAAGGTCTGGTTTTTAATTCTTTAAGAAAGGCATCATATGCCGAAACATGTAAGATTGTTTTAAATATATACATTTTTAAGTAAAACCAGACATTAAATTGCCAACTAATTGAATCTACCATAACATACAAAGGTCACGAAATAATTATATATATGTATATATATATATATATATATATATATATATATAACAATTGATAAATTATTGGAGTTTTTCGGCTTTTATATGAAATATTTACAAATATCAAATTAGAATGTATATAATTGCAGAGTAAGTGGGGATGTAAACATTGCTGTCTACAAATTACAAAGCAAATCATACGAAATTTTTAATTGAAAAATATGGTCTATGTTGGGACTCTAATCCAAGTCTACAGCTTGCCGGGCTGTCGCTTTTACCACTTAGCCACAATAGACCTAGGTTCAAGCTATTTGGAAATGCATTATAAAGTAACAGTGTTAATGAATCAGATGTCAGTTATTGAAAGTACATGTCAAGTTGAAAGCCGAAGTCAGTTTTGAAAGCTCAGTCAGTTTTGATAGCAGATGTCAGTTAGTGAAAGCAAATGTCAGTTATTGAAAGCAGGTGTCTGTTTTGAAAGCAGGTGTCAGTTATGAAAGCAAACGTCAGATTAGAAAGCAGATGCCTGTTTTGAAAGTAGATGTGAGTTATTGAAAGCAGATGTCAGTATTTTGAGAGCAGATGTCAGATTTGAATGTTTGAAAATGCTAATTATTACTCCATAGCTATATGAGTGTTGAGATAATTTCTTAGCCGTTTATTAAATATAACAATTGATAAATTATTGGAGTTTTTCGGCTTTTATATGAAATATTTACAAATATCAAATTAGAATGTATGTAATTGCAGAGTAAGTGGGGATGTAAACATTGCTGTCTACAAATTACAAAGCAAATCATACGAAATTATTAATTGAAAAATATGGTCTATGTTGGGTCTCGAACCCAAGTTTACAGCTTGCCGGGCTGTCGCTTTTACCACTTAGCCACAATAGACCTAGGTTCAAGCTATTTAGAAATGCATTATAAAGTAACAGATGTTAAAGTAACAGATGTCAGTAATGAATCAGATGTCAGTTATTCAATAACTGACATCTGATTCATTAACACTGTTACTTTATAATGTATGTATAATGTCAGTTATTCAATAAGTGACATCTGATTCATTAATACTCTTACTTTATAATGCATTTCTAAATAGCTTGAACCTAGGTCTATTGTGGCTAAGTGGTAAAAGCGACAGCCCGGCAAGCTGTAGACTTGGGTTCGAGTCACAACATAGACCATATTTTTCAATTAAAAATTTCGTATGATTTGCTTTGTAATTTGTAGACAGCAATGTTTACATCCCCACTTACTCTGCAATTACATACATTATAATTTGATATTTGTAAATATTTCATATAAAAGCCGAAAAACTCCAATAATTTATCAATTGTTATATTTAATAAACGGTTAAGAAATTATCTAAACACTTATATATATATATATATATATATATATATATATATATACATTAATTTCCAATAAGTGCCGACTACAGGCAAAATATTAACATCTGTTCCTTAATGTAACTTAGGGCTTCCGATGTGTTCGGAACTACAGTCCTTAATAGCTCAAGTGGCAGAGCAATGGTCCGGCAAGCCACGAACATGGGTTCGAATACTGCTTAAGGGCGAATTTTTTCAATTAAAAAGTTCGAATAATGCATAGTAAAATGTAGAAAAAATATTTACATATATATATAATTATTTCTTGACCTTTGCCTATTATGGTAGATTTAGATAGTCGGCGATTAAAGGTCAGTTTTACTTTGATATGTATATATTTAAAATAATATCACATGTTTCGGCAATTACTGCTTTTTTAAAGAAGAAGGCAGTAATTTCCGAAACGTCTAAGAATATTTTAAATATATATTAAAGTAAAACAGTACTGGAAGGCAAAGCAAGAGAATATGGCATAACAATTAAAGAGAATAAAACCAAGTACATGCTAATGAAAGAAGTAGATAGAGGAGGCATCGCTAATTTAGATATAAACTATTATATCACCGTTACGTGAAATAATACAACCTCTGAACTTTTCACGCAAAACATCTAACGGAAATTATAGCTAGCGCCAATTAAGTTGGCGCGATGAGGGGGTGCGCAGAAGCCGTTTTTAAAAACGTCCACCCCCACTAGTCAAGTAACTGTCAGAATACATTTGTCATTGACGTTTGACGGAACATAATGTCTTTGGTAAGGGATCACAGTGATACACGCTCAGAGGTTAGAATTATCTGACATTTGATGTAAAACCAAATACTAATCTCCCCACTACTTTTAATCCTGCGCGAACTTACCCCTCCTCGCGCCAACTTAATTGGGGTTTGCTATACATGTCCTCAACATCAATATCTTCCATTTCGTGCCAAAATTAATCGACTAACATGCTCCTATAGCGCTGACCGTTGACTGTTACTCTATGACCTTAATCGCTTTAAAAAAAGCAAGTCCCAACTACGCCGCCTAACCACAATGCACACCCTACAGTTACTTTCTGGGCATGCAATGGTGTCTCGTGCACCACGTGAGGATTTTCCTAGCCCCATATGTGTCAATTTTCTTAATTAACATACCCAAAAGGTTGGAAATGTCCCTCATCAGAGAAGAAAATTTTCTTCAAAAAATCAACATCAACTTCCTGCTGCTCTAATATCCAGTCTGTGTAAAATCTACGCTGTCCGTGATCTCTGAACTTCAATTCCGAATTTTATACGAGTGCCAACCCTTATGCAAAGTGCGCCAAAGGGAGCCATAAGAAAGGCCCAAAGTCTGAAAACGGCGACGAATCAATCATTCCCGGTCTTCAGCCACAGTATCATTCACAGCAGAAATATTCTCGGCTGAACGTTCGCCACGATGAGGTACAGGCCTATCTCCAATACTTCCAGTTTCCTCATTTTCTTTCACTATATTGCGAATTTTTCGCTCAGTAGGATGATTAATAATCTTCTCGTAAAAGTCGGTACACAGTTCGTAGAGAATTGTTATTGCTGTAGAACAGCGATGCACATACCGTGGCCCACTGTCGATATTTATGCGGTCCGCCAACGAATTTTAAAAATTTTTCGAAAAACTACAAAAGTAGGTAAAAATCCATTCAAATCAATATTTCTTAATTTTTTATTTTATTCTAACTTTTGTAATTGTTAGTAAGATATGTATCTTTAAGTACCTACTACCTTCTTGTTCAGGTTTACTACGTAGGACGGGTATGCTCCTCGTGGTTCCAAGCATATTGTTACGAGACTGGAAATCTGTTGAACCAACTAGATTACTCGAAGTTTCGCGAAACACGTCGATATTATCCCCGAACAATGTAGTAGGTTCTCGATGTTAGGTAACCCGTATAAATACAACGCATCGCCCGCTATCGGGGCAGTTAAATTTTAACTACGGATAAGCGAACGTTATATTGTTTTAATTGTAATCTTTGAAGAATAAATATTTCGTCGTTCGAACATGGCATCTACCTACGTAACAATATAATATCAATTTTGATATGGATAAACCAAGCCCCAGTAAAAAAACGTAGTTGTAAGGTTGAAGATGAAAATCGATAGTTTCAAGATATTTGGACCGAAAAATACTTTTTTATTTCATCGCATAACAAAAGTGTCTGTTTAATATGCAAGAGTTGTGTTTATATTCCGAAGGAATATAATGTGAAAAGGCATTATGAAACCCAGCATCAGACTTTTACCAAATTGACCGGCGAAAATCGAACGCAAAAAATTTCCACTTTACAAAGGGAACTAATAGGCCAGCAAGCTATGTTTACAAAACCAATTCAAGATGCTGAAACAGCTACTGAAGTTAGTTTTGAAATATCTCGAATAATAGCGGAAACTTGTAGGCCTTTTAAAGATGGTGAGTTTGTTAAGTAGTGTTTAGATATCGCCGCAAAAAGAAAAGTGTCCGAAAGATGCAAAGAGGTTTGAGAAAATTCAACTAAATCGGTTCAAAGAAGACTTACCACATTAGCAGCTAATATAGAAGAGCAATTAGCTACGAAATCGAAAAGTTTTGAGTATTTTTCTATAGCACTCGACGAATCTACAGATATAAGTTCCACTGCTCAACTCTTAATATTTTTACGATGTGTAACGCAAAATTTTAAATTGAGTGAAGAACTGATTGGTATGAGTTCTTTGACAAGTCAAACCAAGGGGAGTGACATGCTCAAAGCTCTTATGGAAAAATGTTCTATTATGGATTTGAATTTAACGAAATTATCTGGAATTACGCCTGACGGAGCACCTTCAATGGTTGGAAGTAAATCTGGGATAATGACTATGTTAAAAGAGTATTTACAAACTAAAAACATAGATACCAAGGAATTAATGCAGTTTCATTGCATTATACATCAAGAGGCCCTCTGTTCAAAATTATTGGGATTTGAAAATGTGATGAAAGTTGTAGTACCTTCTGTAAACTTTATAAAATCACGAGGTCTCAATCACCGACAATTCACACAATTTCTCGAAGATATTGAAAGCGAATATGGTGATCTCCTATTTTACACTGAAGTAGGGTGGCTAAGTCGTGGGTTGTCACTTGAGCGGTTTCTGAACTTGATTGAAGAAATCAAAATATTTCTGGCGGAAAAGAAAAAGGACGTCTCCGAACTCGACAACCCTGATTGGCTGTGTGACTTAGCGTTTCTTGTAGACATCACAAATCACTTGAATGTCTTAAATACGCGACTCCAAGGCAAAGATCAATTAATTTCGCAGTTATACTCTCATGTTTCGTCCTTTCAATGCAAATTGAGTCTTTTCAGGACACAAATAAATTCAGCCAATTACAGCCATTTTCCGAACTACAAAAAAATTATGGAGAAATTCAATATAGCTCGTGTCAATTTCGCTTATGTTGAAAAAAATTATATTTTAATAGAAGCTTTTCATGATCGTTTTCTAGACTTCAAAAAAGTTAAACCTCTATTAGACATTTTCAGCAATCCTTTCAACATTTCACCCGAAAATGCACCGGAATCAATACAGCTGGAATTGATAGACATGCAAAATGATGATAATTTACGAAACAAGTTTAATGAAGGTAATTTACTCAACTTTTACCGTTGCGTTGACAAAACCGCTTATAAAGAGTTGCGAATAAATGCATTGAAATGCGCAAGCTTATTTGGATCGGCGTATATTTGTGAGCAAACGTTTTAAGTGATGGAACTTAACAAAACAAAAAATCGAAACCGTCTGGCAAATGAAAATCTGGAAGCAATTTTGCGTGTGGCGACAACTAATGTGGAGCCAAACATAAATAAAATTGTTAGGTCAATGCAATGTCATGCATCAAAATAATAAAACATGAAATATTACATTGTAATGATTAGATTACATTACGATTACATAATTACAACAAACATTTTTGAATGTTCTTTTATTTTTATCATTTGTAGTAATTCATACTATTTAAAAATAAAAATATTTGTGTTATGTAGTGGCCCGTCCTTGGCTTATAATTTTCCCGAGTGGCCCCTGTTCCCTATAAGTCTATGCATCCCTGCTGTAGAACAATTGAACAATTTTAACACGTTAATAGGTGATTATCCGATCCATTTCGTAAATGTGTTGTTTCAAACTAACATTCGATGTGTTAAACAGCGTCATTAATGACAACTGTCTAATTTACAGTGTAGCCAACATAGGAAACTGGAATTGGAACCCATTACATGCACATATTATTTTATTCTGTATTTCTAACAGTAAGTACTTATTTTGTTTAATTACGGATATTGGGGGTCCGTTAATGTTTGAAACTGCACTACCACTACACTTGAATAAAACCGTAATAATTAACATTAGTGTCACATAACGTAAATATAAAAATTATTTGAATAAATCAAACACAATACCCCTACTTTTGAAATATGGTTTTTAAAAATGTTTGAATACAGATATGAACAACTTGTGACCAAAACAAATTTTGATGCAAAAACAACTTTGTGTTTAAAAGCAAAATATAATAAGATTACGTATACTTTTCCACTTTGTTTGAAATGGTTTCATATTAAAAATAATTGAAGAACTAACAAACTATCTGTCGCCTTTTATTCATCACTGTTTTACTGACAATATTACATGTTTCTGCTAATTTCAACAGGTCGATGATGTCTGTAACAAAGTATACTAAGGTTTAGTGCTATTGTTCAATTTTTCTCTGAAGTTGACGAAAGAAAATTAATAAAGCAGTTGTGAAAATGCAGTGGAATCCAAGCACATCGAAAGTTGTCTTTTTTAGCAGAAATATGGTTTTTATTATGCAGTAATAAATAGTTGTCCATATTTGTTGCATTTTTCGCGGAGTAATGTAAATGTAAATATGCTTTCTACATATTACGACGCTAATTTATTCGCATTTTTTATAGAAAAAAAAATCGCCCTTAAGTAGGATTCGAGCCCACGTGCATGGCTTGCCGGACCATTGCTCTAACCACTAAGCTATTAAAGGCAGTGATTTCGAATCTTTGTGGGGATGCCTTGAGTTACATCAACGAAATGAATATATCTTGCCCGTAGTACGTCGTTGTGCAAATTTGTTGCTTTTTTCGCGAAGTAATGTAAATGTATATGTTTTCTACATATTACGACGCTAATTTATTCGATTTTTTTATGGAAAAAAAATTCGTCCTTAAGTAGGATTTGAACCCACGTGCATGGCTTGTCGGACCATCGCTCTAACCACTAAGCTATCAAAGTCAGTGATTTCAAATCTTTGTGGGGATGCCTTAAGTTAATCAAGGAAACATATTAATATATTGTTGATTACAGTCGAGATATTCTACTTACATATAGGTAAAATATCATCAATCTAAAAACTCGCTGAAAATTATTCGAGTTACAGGTATTCGAGAGATCATCCGAATACTAAAAACATCCGAGCACTAAGTAGATTATTAAAATTACTTGATTATTATGCCCATCACTAAGTAGTTAAAATCAAAAATGTTTTGTGTTTTGAAATTTGCTACTTGTATTTTTGAAATGCAGCTATTTTGACTCCAAAATTTTGTTGTGCCGATTTTCATTTTTAAAATGAATAAGCTGCACTTTTGTTAAAGTTGCCCAGATGCAACATTATACAACGCAATTACTTTAAATTATTTTTAAAAAGATAAAGTTACTTTAGTTAACCCATTTACGGACAGTGGTGCGTTTACGCACCACTGCTTACAATTTTTTTTTTCGCTAATTATTTAGATGCAGATTTTTAATTTTGTATGATAACTAAACTAATATATTGAGTTAAATTTAGCATCAATCTATTTTTTTCTAAGACTATAACTTATTGAGATAGCAATTATTAAAAATAGACAATTTTCAGTTTTCACCAATCCCCGAAGTAAATTTCTATAAATTGTTGTTAGTTTTTATTTTAAGTTTTTAGAGTAAACATTCTAAATTCTAAATGTCAATACTAAAACATTAGTTTAAATGTTTGTTATTAGTTTGTTTAGAAAAAATGACAGTAGATTACTTGGTGCGTAAACGCACCATTGGCTGAATGCGTATTGCGCATGCATTTTTCAAGAAAATACAAGTTTAGACTTGTTTATGTTTTAGATTCATAACCAAATGCATTCAGTCTTTAACGTTCCTTTGCAGTATATAGACGCAAATAGACTTACGGTAAACAAAAAAAATGCCGGTTTACCTAACTCAACGGGAATTGGAGGCCGCCTTAGACGAAATAGTAAATGAGTTAGAAAATAGAAATGGTACGTAAAATTTGTAGGTAGTGTACCCCATAACATAGTAAAGGTGAATATTTTTAGATAATATTGATGTAGTGTATATTCCGCCGGAAGTTGATGAATTGACCGATGAGGAAGATATTGATGATAATGTGGTAATTGAACAGGTTCGTCCAAATGAGCAAGAAATTTCTGGTTTATTTGAGATACAAAATCATAATGATACCACTAATGAAGGTCCTATTGATTCTGACGATGAGACGTTAGATGTAAAAAGACAAAAACTTTTAAGACAAAAAGTATCGGCGCCTGTTTGGAAAAAAGGCGAGACAACCTACGCAAACTTACCTGTTTTTGACAATACTGGAAGAGAAGATATAAAAAAATAATTTATGTGGCAAATCTCCGTTGGAATTATTTTATCTCTTTTTTGACGAAGAAGTTTTATCGAGAATAGTGAGCTATTCTGTCAAATCTTCTTATGACAATAATCGTCATGATTTTCAATTGGTATAACAGACCTAAAACGGTTTCTAGGAATATTGCTGCTTTCCGGTTACCATATACTGCCTCAGACTGATATGTACTGGTCTACCGACGAAGATAAAGGTTTGGTCATAGTTCGAAAATGTATGCCTCGCAATAGATTTCGAAGTATAAAACGTAATTTGCATTTATCTGATAATGCTCAGTTAGACAAAAATGACAAATTCTCAAAACTTCGCCCGATTTTCAACATAATGAACAAAAGGTACATGCAGTTTGGCGTATTTGCTCACGATCTATCTATCGACGAACAAATGGTGCCCTATTTTGGGAAACATTCCTGTAAAATGTTCATAAAAGGAAAGCCCGTGCGATTTGGTTTTAAGATTTGGTGCCTAACTTCTGCCGATGGATATTTATTTCAGTTCATTCCATATGGAGGGGCGAATGCATCAAATAGTAAATCAGAACTTGGTTTAGGAGGCCAGGTTATTGTTGACTTGCTCGCAATTGTGAAAAGTCCACAAAAGCATTGCCTTTACTTTGATAACTTTTTCTCGTCGTATAAGTTATTGAAGTTTTTGAGTCAGAAAGGCTTTTATGCTACAGGCACCATAAGAGACAACCGAACGGCTAATTGTCCATTAGAAAACGTAAAAAGCATTTCCAAGAAACAACGAGGAAGTTTTGATTCTGTATTTGACGAAGAAACCAAGATATCTTTGAACAGGTGGAACGATAATTCAGTGGTGACTATTATTAGTAATACTTTTACACTACGACCTTTATTCACTGTTAAAAGATACGACCGAAAAGAGCGAAAGGAAGTGATGATTTCTCAGCCAAATATGATCGCACAATATAATAAATATATGGGCGGCGTGGATTTGGACGACAATGGCGTTTCTAAATATAGAATAAATGTGCGTGGCAAAAAGTGGTGGTGGCCGATATTTATAAATTTGCTAGACTGCACTATTGTTAACGCCTGGAAAATATACAACATAGCGAATGAAACCCAAATGACGCAACTGGAATTCAAATCTTACATTACAGTACGCTTGGTGAAGGCAGAAGATGACAATCGAAACAGGAAAATTAATCAAGCAGTTGGAAGCTCGATTCCTGATGAAGTTCGCCTTGATAACATTGGTCATGTAATCTCGATGCATGCCGATAAAGCTAGACGTCGTTGCAAACTATGCAAAAGTCACACAATTTACATTTGTGTAAAGTGCAAAACACATCTACATTTAAAATGTTTTGAAGATTACCACAAGAAAATATGAACATGTGTTCGGCCAACGCACCATCTTTTTTCATAAACGCAATTTTTTTTTCGAGCTGATATGTATCAAATCGTTTTTTTTAAATATGTTTTTAGTAATAAACAATACTTTTTTGTAAAGTTTTCTTTTAATATACACCTTGGCCGTAAATGGGTTAAAGGAATTTTTGAGAAAGTATTATGAAACAAGGCGTTATTAGCGTAAATTGGAAATGAACAGTTTGTTAAATTATTAAATATTACACCAGAAGTTGAGGAAACTGGCAGCAACGCAGCACTGACACCAGGAAAACTCCTTCACATTATCCATCTTGAACTTATTATAAATGAGAATTAATGACTATTGAATCTCATTTTACATGAAAACGTCGCCTAATGTATAGCCTTAATTTCTACAATTTAACAAACTAAGTTCGTACCAGTATGCAGAAACGCTACACGTCGCCACGCTACCTTCCGGATTGTTAGGATAATTAAAAATTTGTGAAAAGTCACACCTATCCAGTCACATTATACATCGATCAAACTCTCGATTTTTTTGCCAGATAACCGTCATTTTGACGTTTCAGGTAAGACAGTTATTTTTTATATGCAGAAATATTCACATTTTCTCTATTTGTAGTGTAATTCTTAGTATCGAGTACACTGACTTGTGTACTAGTAGTGTTGGAGGCTTAAGAGTATTCACCTAAGAATATTTAAAAATTAGTGCTAATAAATCTTGTAAATAAAACCTTTTCAAAAAAATATGCAATTAGAATATATTCATTACCCCTTGCATATTTTTTTAAATTTCTCCAGCCACATAACTGTTGGTGTTTTCTTGTACTTTGCTTTGCACTTTTTAGGTAATAAACTTGACTGCTTCTGACACCAATTGTAAAATTTCTTGATTATTCTCGTTTTATTGAGTCATTTTGTACGTCTTTTCACAAATTATTTACTCATATTTTGTTACTATGTCAACAAATGCTTTACATGCCTTGATAAAATTATTATTCTTCGACATTGTCATATTTTTTTTAACAGCCAGCGTTATTTTCGTCAACTACACGAAAAAATAGCATGATCTACACGTTAGAAAAATGAATTTCTATGTTCGTGCAAATTTGATACACCCGTGAGCTGCACTCAATCGTGAATTCAAACATTTACTCACTGGAAAACTATCAGTTTTCTAAACTTGTAGATCAATATAGTACTGTTGCTACCTACTCGGCAAACTGGCGCAGCGAAGGCGTCTGAAGATGATCGAGATAAAAAAAAGCTGTAGTTGTATCTAGTGATGGGTTGCTACGAAGCAAACTGCTATTTTGAAACTGCTAACTATCGTTAGCAGTTTGTAGCAGCTAACGAATATGAAAAGAAACTGCTACTTTTTGTAGCAGTTTTCCGATGTAAATATTTCTGACGTAGCAGCTCTAACGGAAAGTAATATTAAGCTAGCAATATTTTTTATGCAGCAGATTATCTATTCGTCGAGTACATAACATGTACCATAGAGTTGTAGCAGTGTTAAAAAGAATTCCGTACTGCCATAATGCCAAATAATACATACCTCTAACTTAGTATTGTATATAATGTACATATTACAATTAGTATAATTTTGTAGTAGATACTTCGGTACTTGTAATAAAATCAATGGTTTTATGACTGTTAAATATATTATTAATACCAAACTTTAGTAGCGTTTTTTTTTCATAAATTCTGTTTCACTGCGCACTCCTCTTGTTTTCTAAATGCCGTAAATTTATTTTTTTAACTTTTAATGACTGAAGGAAAGGTACAAAGAAAATATAAGGGCTGAACTAAAAAGTTTATATAAAAATATTATTTACAGACATAAGACAATGAATAAAATATAATGATCAAGAAAAAAAAGTACTATAAAATATAAACCATAAATATAAAACAATTCTAGTAAAAATACAATTATACATAACTAACATTGCAATGGTTTCATATGCTTCGTGTTTGCATTTAGAAACAGTATTTGCTGTACCGTTTTTGCTTTAAGCCTATTTCTTCTGGCCACTAATATTGTACCTGCTTTTGAAAATACTCTTTCACAAGGTACCGATGTCCCTACCACACTAAGTTTTTCCTTAGCTACCTCTGAAACAAACGGGAAAGAATATTGTTGTTGCCACCAAACTAAAGGATTTTCCGTTCGCGGTAGTAAAGGTTCCTCTAAATGTCTTTGCACTTCTACTATTGCTTTTGATTCTACTGATATGACGGATTGAAATACTTTTGACTTAATATTTTGATCCAAATGTTTAAACAGCAAACACTTTTCTTCACTTGCATCTTTGGCATTTTGACTTTTCTCAGAAGCTTCTGTTACCTTGTTTTTTATTTTGGCAGCAACTAAGTTTATCACTATTTTTTTTACTTTTTCAAAAGTACTTTCATCAGAAAATGCAAAATTCTTAAACCTGGGATCTAATAATGTAGACGTAATCAAAGTGCTACTCTGTTCTAAAGTAGCAAATCTTATATCAATTCCGCTTCCAATTTCTTGTAATAATGAATATCCAATTTGTGAAAATTGTTTCTGTTTTAGTTCGTTATATACGGTTTTTAAACCATTGGCTATAACGATAACCGGCGATCCAGTCAGATATTCTTCGCCACTTACTATTTTAGTAGCATCCTCCATAGGTTCCAATATTTGAACAATTTCTTTAAATAACTCCCAATCTGTAGATGTTAGAATTGGCAAATCTTTATCTATTAATGCTACAGTTGTTCTTACTACTTCTTCAAGCTCAATAAATCTTTCTAGCATATAGTATGTGGAGTTCCATCGTGTGGGTACGTCTTGCCGTAATTTTTTTGGCTCTTTATTTGCCTGTTTTTGTATATCTAAAAGTTTTGCATTAGATTGTGGGCTTCTTTTAAAATGACCAACGATTGTTTTCACCTTTTCGACTAATTCATTAACTAATGTAAGTGATTTAGTTACGATAAGATTTAATGTATGAGCAAAACAGCCAAAATGCTTAAGTTGCAATTCTTCTGAAAGTGCTTTTTTAATATTTGCTGCATTATCTGACACACTTAATATGATTTTTCTGTTAATTCCCCACTCTAAAAGTATACTTCTAATTTGTGTTGCCAAATTTTGACTAGTGTGGGAGGTATTTGAAACTCTACAATCTAACAGTACTGATTTCATTTCGAAGTTTTCATATATAAAGTGAGCGGTCACAGCTAAATAATTATCATTATTAATGGAAGTCCAACAGTCTGTGGTAATTGTTAAGGCTTTTACATTATTTGCCATGTTTTGGATCTGGTGATAAGTTTCTTCATAAAGTGCTGGAAGAAATGTAGTGCTAATAGCTTTTCTGGTGGGCAATGTATATGATGGATTTAATAAATTAATTAGTTTCTTAAAACCTTTATCTTCCACAATACTAAATGGTTGCAAATCTAGAGTGAACAGTTCTAATAACTGGTCATCAATTTTTTTCTTAGCCCTAATATTCATTTTCCGCGGAAGCAAGTAGTCAGTAATGTTTTCTTGGTACTTACTTTGTAGATTTTCAACTAACGCTTCAGGTCTATTTATTGTAGTTCTTGCTGATGTAGATGCTTGAAGCTCGGCTTCATTTAAAATAGTAGATCTTTTAGTACCAAGATTCTGTAGATTTATAAGTGGATGTTTTCTTTTTAGGTGAGTTTTCAAATTTGTAACAGAAGATTTGTATGAAAGCAGTTGTTTGCATATATTACAAAAGGCTTTCTGATTTTCAATTTTAAAGAAATTCCATATTTCAGAAGTTTTCCTTTTTTCTGTTTTAGAAGCCATCTGTGTGCATATAAACTGATATGTTAGGAACTCAATTTCATAATATTTTCTCGTATACTTACACTTAAAGTGCAATTGATACTATCGCTTAGTATACTTAATATATGAATTTTCTTCAAACACTGACAAGCACTATAACTTAAACTTTCAGATTGTAGTTTATTCTAATGTTGAAGTTTGCCTGTAAGTGATAACTAAAATACTCTAATTTTTGGCTAGCCTGGTTATTTATATGAATTTTTCTGCTGGTAATACAAAAATCGATTTGTAATAAACTGATGACTGATGTTACAAATACAAATGTATAATCAAAAGTGTCGCAAATGCAAAAATTAAGCGCTTTGTTTATTGTTAAAGTTTAGAAAACATTTTATTATAAGAGGCAGGTAGTGTTTATCCACTCAAAGAAGTAATTGATACATTTCACAATACTTTTCTTTTAGAAATTTGGTTTGCAGAACAATAGACTATACTTTTTATACTTTCGTTATAGGAATAGAACATATGCCAGGATAATAAGGAATAAAGAACGATTGTCCAGAAACATTCAACAAAATCTATTAGGTACTCTAAACGAAATATAAAGCATATCTTCTTTATTGCTATTTACTACAGTAATTCTTTCATACAGAAATCGCTTACCGGCAAGTATATGCATACTGGTGCATGTACACCCATACATTTTTTTGAAAATTCGTAGAACTATTTATAAACTATCGATTCAGAAACTTCTTTCACGTATTAGTATTAAAAAAAGGATGGTTTATTTTAATACTAAGGTAATAATACATATAATCATTTTTCAAATACCAGAATTTAATTGCATTTGTATTGATTATAGCAAAACCAAATAACAATCAATATTGAAAAAGACAGAAAATGTTGTAACGTTTATTAGTTATTATGTAAGACAATAAGATATTAAAAAATAGCCGTATTTAATGAAAAATGCTTTATTTAAAGTATATAGTACGTATGTTGCTATATAGGAGAAACTGCTACAAAAAGTAACAGTTTTTTTGAACTGCTAACGAAAAGTAGCAGTAGCAGTTTGTAGCTGCTAATGAAAAATAGCAGTTTTACACATCATTAGTTGTATCGCACAAAGTATGGGAGCTTCTATTTATTATCTGTGCCCTTAGTCAGTGGAGACGGGTGTGTATAGAGGTAGGTATATATCTAGACTTGCTACGGGGATTGCCACGGCAAAGAAAAAAAAATAATTCGTATTTTCACGATCAAAGAAAAATAAATGATTATAATAAAATTAAGTAAATGGATGTATTATATTTAAGCATTGTCTAAAATCAAATGAAAAAATATTAATCAATTGAAATCTTCACCATGTATAATTATACCTACTCTATGTTAAGGTAAAAAAATATATATAACTCTATACAAAATTCCAAAACTAGATATCGCAAAGCGGTGAACACAGTACAGTGAACGGTGAACATAATATCTCAAAAGTTACACGTAATAATACTGTTAAAAATAAATGGAAAATAATTACTTAAGTTAATTACATAGTTTATTCCCGCAGATTTTTTTCTAAAGGTACCAATAGAGATAAATTCACAATAATTTCATAAACAGAAATAGCGATAGTCAAAATATCCTACTCACAAATACAAATGATTTAAGTTCTAAATTCAAAATTATGAAATTACAAAAATGCGTCGTCATTTATCGACACCTGCATGTATGCAAAAAAGAACATCTGTGGTCACGTACGACACGGCAAAAACAATTGTGACCGCAAAAGAAATTACTATAAAATATATCGATATCGGAATATGCTACAAAATTTAGATTTTAATTTCCAAAATACGAATGAATAATTGAACCTTAAATGCAAGTAAGAAAAATACTTTAATTCACAAGAATTAATTCTTTAAGTTATACTATACAAGATATATTAAATTTTAAATGAGTTGGGTTCTAAACCGCTATGCAAGTTGATTAATATGGCAGTAAAAATGCTAATAACTATATTAATATTACAAAAATGAATTTAAGTTATGCTAAAAGAAATTAAATTGATTACAGCAAAATATGAAAGCAATATATGTAAAAAATTATAAGACGAAATTTAAATTACACAAAAACTTTAATAATACGAATTACTTGATATCCTGTCCCTGTCCGTCGAGGGTGGTAATTAACTCCTCAGGTCGATCGCTGTTCGGGGAATTAGAGACGACCATAAATTGCCTTGAAGTATAGGCTGCAGTGCCCGTGAACTCCTCAACAGGAAGCTATTTCTTTCCGTTTACGAAGACGAAATGTAACCAAGGTTGGGTTATATTTTCCTCAAACCTACGTAAGTCGCAAACGGCAAATTGGCTGTTCCAAAAATTAGAATCCACCCTTTGACATGATCCGTTTATAAACTATGAATTAACTAAAGGTTAAAGATGCGTGAATTAACTTCCATGAAGATGTAAACTCGTAATTTTTTAAACGACTTTACACCACCAAGGACTGTCTGCTAATTCTTGAATCTCACCAGCGTGCAAGCGGAAGGGGTGATATGGTTACCAAAGTTAACCACAGACAGAGGAACAAGTATCGGAATGAACGTATTTAACATAAGATACCGAGACTCTTCAATAAATAATGAAGACTATTAATCGATATTAAAAAGGGAAATTAAGGCGTAACATTGTATACCATCCATGTACTATTGTGATCAAAATAAACGACTACAGTTAGGCTTGGACGCCACTGGATTTTGAAAATTTAAGTTGTGTGAATCTGTTAACATAGGTTAAATTAAATGTCATGTAATTTCATGAAATAGAATTACACAATTTCAATGTTCCCCAAACCGTGAACATAAAGATGACAAATATATAAAATAATGATGATGTCAGGTTTAAATAGCATTAATTTTGTAGTGTAGTCGTTTATTTTGATCACAATGGTACTAACGAATTAAAAAAAAAAGTGGTACAGTAGTGAAGTTATATGTAAAGTCAATTTTTAAACATTTTAGTATTGTGACGTCATTTTTGACACTTATATCCTTCGTTTCTGTTATTTGACACTCATACGTTATTTGAATATTTAAATTTGACGCCTACATTTAGTACGGGGGTCATGATATATATTTTGAGATACAAGAAAACCACAAGTCTTTTTACGAAAATTACGAAGTTTCCACAACGTAAAAGCTTGAATCCAGTCACATTTTGTAATACTCTCAAAAAATAGATGAATGGCTTCATTAATCTCACCCTCCGTCGTGAAACGTCGATCACGTAAACGTTTCTTTAGGTTAAAGAACAACCAGAAGTCTGACATGGCTAAATCAAGCGAATAGGGTGGATGTTTAATAACTTTCCTTATTTTCACGTAAAAATTTAATTGTCTGCTGTACACTGTGTGACGATGCATTGTTGCAATGCAATGTTGACTGACTCAAGAACTGCAGGTAAACATTTTGTGGTGTACCAGTTTGTTGTGACTGTACGTTTATTTTCCAGCTTGATTGTTTTTACTAATCCGATACTACGGAAGAAAGCTGCGTACATAACTTTCTTGACAGCCCTTTGCGTTCTGGCCATTGTTGGTGTTGGAGCATCTTCGTGAATCCACACACGGCTCACCTGGTGGGTAGGAATATCGTAAAACGGGATGTAAGTTTCAACACCTGTTACTATTTTTGATAGAATGCGATGTCCACCATTATTTAAAATTTCTAACATTTTCCGAGCGATTCTCACTCGCTCTGCTCTTTGGAAATCGTTAAGCGTGTGTGGCACCCAACGATAACAATTTTTTTCATGCGAAGATGATTATGTAAAATTGGATTTACTGTTGCGGATCCAACACCAAGAGTTGCCTCAATCGCTTGATAGGTGCATGTTGATCTTCGTCGATCATATGTCTCACTCTCTCAATGCTTCCCGCGGTAACTGAAGAACAGGGTCTACCAGCACGTTCCTCACCACCAAGCGATATCCGTCCTCTTTTAAATTCGCTATACCAGCGAAACACAGTTGCACGTGAAGGACTTTCATCACCAAATGCGAGTTACAATCGTTCAAGACTTCGTTGTTCACTTAAACCGACCTTAAAATCGTAGTAGGCCATTGCGCGTACATGTTCTCTTTTCGATCACAAATCGTATCTACCACGTTCATTCTATGACAGCAGCGATTCAACTGACAGTCAGAGTTTACTACTTAAGGATGGTGATATTTGGAAATGCAGTGTTGCCACCTCTAACTTCTCTAGTTTCAAAATATAGAGCGTGTCCCTCGTTCCTGCATCTACATTCACGCAGCTTAATTTAAACCGATTAAAATATGACTGTACCACTTTTTTTGGAATTCGATAATTTTGTGAATTATTCATAATCAATAATAATAATTTGAGAATAAGAGAGAGGGAGAGACATGGAGAGAAGAAATTTGCTGAGTGATAGACAAAACTAACCCTATATGACATCAATAATGAAAATTAAACTGTAAGTACATCTTATACTGTTTGCTTTACTGTTGAAACAACATGATTAATTTTGGTTTTGTAATAATTAAATCTAATTTAAACTTGTGTTGTTTCGGAAACTTTTTTTATTGTTCCCTTATTTAGGCATCTACATTATTAAAAGGCATTTCATTTACAATCAAGACAATCAATATCAATACGTTATCTAATATATGTATTAAGAATATTTATTAGTTTTACTACAGTTATTTTTTTCTTTTTTTTCTTTTCAAGTATCCAGTAATTAATAACTCAAAATAATTTAAAACTTGACTCAAAACAATGTAAAATATAAATTAAATGCAAAGGTTTCTGGTGTATGAACAAGGACTCGAAAAAGTGTGCAAGTAATAGATAGATGAAAACAGATACGAGCAAAATAATAAATCAAAAACCGGGACAAATACTGAGTCTTTCCAAATATCTATAAAATATTGAAAGTTGATAATTATTTGAAAGTGCTTTTTTTAAATTTAGAATTAGTTTTAGGGAACAAATTTATTATATATTTATATATACAGGGTTGGGCAAAAGTAACGCATCAGTCGAATAATTCCGTAAATATAAACTTTAGAACAAAATGTTGTTAACAAAAGTTTTTTAACAAGTTATTTTGTATTGGCTTCAATTATTTTTTTTTTCATGATGATTACATATGACAGCCAAAAATTTGTATTTCTTTTTAATGGAAATAATATTATTTTTTAGACAATTCGGAATCTTTATTAAGTTCTGAATATGAATATGTACTTTTTTCATGGGGTTAAATAATAAAAATATTGAGAAAAAAATAAAATTTAATAAAAGTAAACAAACTACAAAATTAAATTAAATGCTCAAAGTGACGTCCTTCTACGACCTGACATTGTCCTAAACGTTCCCAAAAATGACGAATTGTATTTTGTAAACTATTAGGTAGCATGGCTTGTATCTCACGAGTAATGTTTGCTCTCAAATCCTCTAGGTTTCTAGGTTTCTCCTTGTATACTTGCTACTTCAAGTGTCCCCAAAGAAAGAAATCCATTGGATTTAAATCGGGAGACCTAGCGGGCCAATCAATAAAACCCCGACGTCCAATCCAACGATCGGGAAAAATTGTGTCTAAATACTGTCGAACATTAATAGCATAATGTGGTGGTGCTCCATCTTGTTGAAACCATAGATTACGGTTTGGCATGCTTGGTTGATTATCGTTAGGAAATAAAATCAACAGATCTGGTACAATATGGTTACGCAATAAATGTAAGTAACCATCATTAGGTTGTGTTCCAAGAAGTACGGACCTATGATTCGTTGCCCAACAATGCCAGCCCACACATTATGTTTGTGGCGATGCTGTGTATGATTTTCTCGAATCCAATGTGGATTCTCAGTCACCCAATAACGGCAGTTATGCCTATTTACAAAGCCATTTAGACAAAATGTAGCTTCGTCAGAAAATACGATGTTGTTTAAAAAATTTGGATCGTTATTGGACAATTCCATTATTGTTTCACAAAACTGTAATCTTCTGTCCGGGTCATCTTCGTTAAGTTCGTGCAGTAAGTGTATCTTATAGGGCTTGTATTTGTTCGCTTTTAATATTCGTCTAATAGATCTGCTACTCATATCATTTTCTAATCCTAGTTGAGTGGTTGACGTAGTGGGATTTTCCGCTACAGCAAGTAAAACATAAGAGATCGGTCTTCATTGGTGATTTCTTTTGGTCGGCCAGCTTTAGGTATATCTCTAACATCGCCCGTTTCTCTAAATTTAGTAACCAATCTCGAAACTGTTGATTGAGCTATAGGATCTCGATCCAAATAAACAATATTGAATAAAGTGCAAACTTCGTGATGTGAACGTTGCCTGTCACCATATCCGACCATCATAAGAATTCAAAAGTATTTTTAATAATATAAAATATTATTAAAAATGGGGTGTGAGGAACACAATACCAGTTATATATTTGTGAATGTATCTCCTCTCCAGAGACGCAGATACGTATTTCACCTTTCTACAGGATCGTCGGTACGCCCCTGCTGGAGAAGAGATACATTCAACCAAACATAACTACCTTGCTATCAAACAGAAATTATTAAGACAGAGCGTGAAAGAATATTCAGCGCCGTCTACATAATAACTGCCGAACTAAGCAACGTGCTTCTATAGACGGTAACAACCATATCTATAAAAACTGTATTATCGTGTCTTCACTACTTGTCGGGCGAACCGAATGCGTATATAACAAAATAATTTGAAACATCCATGAGTGGGTAAAACAACACCAATTTGTATAATACAAAAGTATTTTTAATAATATAAAATATTATTAAAAATGGGGCGTATCGACGATCCTGTAGAAAGGTAAAATACGTATCTGCGTCTCTGGAGAGGAGATACATTCACAAATATATAACTGGTATTGCGTTCTTCACACCCCATTTTGAATAATATTTTATATTATTAAAAATACTTTTGTATTATACAAATTGGTGTGGTTTTACCCACTCATGTATGTTTCAAATTATTTTGTTATCATAAGAATTTCTATTCTTTCTTTAGTAGTTAATTTGACCATTTTCACACAAAACACGTATTAAAAAAGCAAGTTTTACGATGGAAACTATTTTATTGTGAAACGTCAATAATTCAATGACGGTCAAAAAATCTACAATTTCCAAAGCAATCTACAAAACACTGCACTAATCCAAATGTACGTTTATTAAATTTTATTTTTTTCTCAATATTTTGATTATCTGACCCCATGAAAAAAGTACCTTCATATTCAGAAATTAATAAAGATTCCGAATTTTCTAAAAGAAAATATTATTTCCATTAAAAAAAAATTTTCATTTGGTGTCATATGTAATCATCATGAAAAAAACGCAAATGATTGAAGCCAATACAAAATAACTTGTCAAAAAACTTTTGTTGACAACATTTTGTTCGAAAATTTATATTTACGGAATTATTAGACTGATGCGTTACTCAACCCCGTATATTACACTGCTCAACTTTTGAACTGGTACACTTATATAGCATGCAATAAAAGTAAACAACCCTTCGTAGGCGTTAGGCATGTCTTCCTATATGATCAGGGCTGTGTTTCGGAATGCAAACAAATGTCTATCGAATGACATTTGCGACTACATTGTTGTTTGTTGTTATTATCTGTCATAAGTGCAGTTACTGAGCTCGCGGACGCTTATACTTTTTTAAGTTTTAAAAGAATTTTTCCTAATTTCTCGAATAAGTTTTAATGCAGACTGGTCGATTGCATTTTAGAGATGCCATTAAGGCATTTAAGTATTGAAGAGATGAGCCAAGCTATGGGAATGCTTACGACTGGTGCATCGCTAAGAACTGTTCCTGCCCATTTCAATGTGAGCCACAATGTGACCAGAAAAGTTCGAATGCGTTTTAATGATACTGGATCTGTCCAACATAGACACGACGGCGGGCGAAATCACAGTACAACCGTCAGGGAGGACCGTTTTATTATGGTTCAGTGTCGAAGGAATAGATTTTGCAAGAACTTGCAAGAACACTATTGAATGCAACAGGTACTCAAGTATCCACTCAAACAGTAAGAAGAAGGCTCCATGGGATAAATTTAAGGTTCAAATCTTCTAAAAAATGCCCATTGTTGACCAGAGCCCTCAAAAGAAGAAGGCTAGAATGGGCACATTAACATGCAGTGACGAGACCAGAGTGCATCTCCATAGCTCAGATGGAAGAGTTAGAGTTTGGAGAAACAGAGGAGATCACTATATTGAGAACAACGTGACTTACCATCAAGCTTATGGAGGTGGTTCAATTACTGTTTGGGGAGGTATTTCTGCGACTCGTCCTATTGAATTGGTTATGCTTGGAAATGCTACAATGAATAGTGTCGGGTATCTTAATGAGGTATTACAACCTGTAGTGTTGCCATTTGCTAATGAAATAGGCGATGGTTTTGTGTTTGTTGATCATAACGTGCGTCCTCATAGAACAAGACAAATTAATACATTTTTTGAAGAGAACAGTATTACGTACATGGATTGGCCAGCGAACTCTCCAGATCTTAATCCCATAGAGAACGTATGGGATTACCTGAAGAGGTTGTTAAGATCACGAGGTGTGGATCCAAATAATCACCGTCAGCTCCGAACTGCCGTTTTGGAAGAATGGCAAAATATTCCCCAGCATTACATTCGGAATTTAATTTCCAACATGCCAAGATGTTGCCAGGAGGTCATAAGAGCTAGAGGAAGTCCCACGCATTATTAATATTTAAGTGTTTGGTTATCTTTTCTTTCCAAAGCAAACTTTTCTGTAATACTAAAATGTAGATTTTGTTATTTTTTTATTAAAACATTTGAAATTCGTTATTTAAGTTTTATTCTTTTAATTCTTCGCCTTAAAAGTGTTTCCCAGAACCATATACTATCAATTAAGCAAGAAAGTGTTGCTCAAAAAGTAGTAAGTTGTTATTTATATATGTTCTTGTAAGTGTACCAGTTCAAAAGTTGAGCAGTGTATATTATATATTATTATATACTTTAATTTAGAATTAGTTTTAGGGAACAAATTTATTTTAGGGCGGACTCTTGCTAATAATTAGAAGTAAAATATATTCAAAATTAAATTACACCGTTTCATTTGAAAAGCAGAATACCGTTAAATTGAGAGAAGTAGGTTCACCGGTCATTAAATGTAAAATACCGTTAATTTAGATTATAAGCGTTTCCAAATAAACTGGCTTTGAAACTGGACTAAAAGTAAATCAATTTCAGTAAAAATTTAATAAAAATAATTATTATTAAAATACAATTAGAAATAATTGACGGTAGGCCTAACTAAAACAAAATTTCTTAAACGATAATAATAATTGATTACCTTTAACAACTTGATCCAAATATTTCATCTCCATGATATCATCGTAAGTCAATTTACCGTCATGTTCTTCAATCGTTTTCTTTATTTCTGCTCTAAGTTTATCTTGCATATCTTGGTTAAATGCCAATTCATGTAAACATAATGTCATTGTTGAAGAGGACGTTTCAAATCCTGCAAGGAAGAAAGCGAAACATTGGGCTGCAATTTGTTCGAGGGTTAAAAGTTCCTGCTTATTTTGGCGCGCTTTTTCCTGCATTTCCAAAAACAAATTTATAAAGTCATCACGTTTAACACCCTTAGCGACTCTGTAATCCAAAACGTTCTTAATTGCATTTATAAAAAAAGTTTCTACATCTTGGGGAAAAATTTTTAATCCCAAAGTTTTAACGACTCCTGGAATAACGAAAGCAAAAAACTGAATCAATAAAGTTCTTAATCCAGGTTTAAGAACTTTTCGTCCATTCGTTCTAAATTCAGCATTTGGATCTTTAAAACTATTGCACTCTAAGCCGAAGACGCAAGATCCGATGACATCTGTGGTATAGCATCCAAAAATTTCTTTAACATCCAAAGCAGCTCCATTTTTGCAGAATTTTTCAATATGTTCTAACATAGGATCACCACATTGCAACAGAGTACTGAACATTTGTTTTATCTTTACAGAAGTAAACGTTTGTGTTAATTTAGCGCGCATACTTTTCCATTTCTCGCCCTCTAAAGCAAATAAATGAGCAGCGAGAGGATTTGTTTTTTCATCTACAGGTAATCCACGTCCACTGAAATGTTGAAAATCCTTTGATAAAATACATTTGATCAATTCAATATCTACAGGAATGTAGATAGGTCGAGTAAACAAGTATATACCGCCGTGTTTCAATCCGCGTCTCTTCAATTCGCTGTAACTGTTCTTAATATCGAATTTCAAACCATGTTTTATTTTAAAGGGACTTTCCATGCTACCCCAAACTGATGTAGATTTGATATATGGAACATTAGTTTTAGCCCAATAAGTTTGTGTCCGCTTTACGTAAATAAAAAACGCTAGCGAAAAGGTAGCACATAGTAAGAACAATTCTATAATCATGGTGGTATATATGTATGTACAATTACTTCGAAGGTAATTTAAAAGCTGCCGATGCCTCCGTGAACTGCAATATTTATTGCCTTTGAAAACGTATATTTATCTGAAAACAATTGAAAGGGCATCAATGAGATTAATTTATATATAGACGAGCAGTATAAGAATACTGTGTAAGCGAAATATTCCGACATACTTTAATATGTAATAGCTGTTAATATTAACCCATTAAGCGCCGCGCTATAAACTACCAGTTATTTTATATTAATTTTAGGTATAACTAGTTTAATAAGCAACAGTTTGGACAAAATCGAATTAAAAAAAAAATTTTTTCTCATAGTTTTTGAAAAAAATTATGTTGCGTTTCCGCATCAACGGCGGAATCTGTTAGTAAATGAAACAAAATAAATTTTTAAGTATTTTGCGTTTATTTGCAAATAGATACAAAAATAACTATATTCTTTAGTTAACAACTATAAGTAACATTAAAATATAGTAATTACATATTATGAAAAGTTTCAAAACAAGCAGTATGTAAGTGAACGTTACATTTTTGACACATATATACTGTCTGGCTATGACATTTTCTGCACTTTTTTCTTGATTTTTCGGGATGACGAATAATGACGTGACCAACTGTGTCTGTTCTCATCTCGTCTGGAAGCTCTGATTTTGATGGTCGGCCTCGTCCTTTGTAAAATGAAACCGATCCTTGCTCATCTCCAGTATTTACAGATGCGCTAGCTTGCTCAGTTTTTATCAGTGCCATTGCAAGATACGACCGAAACTCCAACTGCGACATTTTAGTGTCATTTGCTAAATTATAAAATTTCCAAGCGTTGACAATGGTGCTGTCAATAGTATTTATAAATAGGGACCACCACCACTTTTTCCCCGTACTCTTATCCGATAATTAGCTATGCCATTATCGTGTAGGTCAACACCTCCCATGTTCTTATTAAATTCTTTTATTAGAAATGGTTCGGGAACACTTACTTCCTTCTTTAATTTTCTATCGTACCGTTTGACCTGGTGGATTGGATTTACTGGTAGATGGTTAGACATCATGGTTACGATATTATTATCGTTCCATCTTACTACGCAAATGTTAGAATTTAAATCACATCTGTAATCAATTGAACCCCTGTCCTTTTTTTTCATGTCTTTTGGTATATCTAAAGGACATCTCTCTGTTCTATTATCTCGAACTGTGCCAGTAGCACATATATTTTCCTCAGTTAGATACTGAAATAATTTGAATGAGGAGAAGAAATTATCAAAGAAAATTCTATGATGATTAGGATTATCTAAAACCTTCAGTAAACTTATAACAACATCTGCTCCAAGACCCATGTCGCTTTTATTCTCACGTGCTCCTGCATATTGGATAAATTGAAATAAATAACCGTCTTCCGAACAAAGGCACCATAGTTTAAAGCCAAAACGCACTGGTTTTCCCTTTATAAACATTTTGCATGAGTGCCTGCCAAAATACGGAACCATCTCTTCATCAACCGAAAGATTATGAGAAAATACACCAAACTGTAGATTCTTTCTGTTAATCACATCAAATAATGGCCGTAATTTGGAAAATTTGTCTTCCTTATTAAGTTTTCCATTGTCAGAAAGATGTAAATTTTTTTTAATATTGCGAAACCTGTTCCTTGTCATGCAGTCTTTTACTAATTGGATTCCTTTATCTTCGTCTCTACTCCAACTGAGGTACTCTAACTGAGGTAATGTATGGTAACCAGATAATATCATAATACCAATAAACTTTTTTATATCCGAGATTTCCATAGTAAAATCGTGTCGATTGTTATCTTGGGCGTACTTTAGAGAGAATTTTAAAATAATTTCAAACACCTCGTTGTCAAAATAATAAAAGAAAACTTCTAATGGTGATTTATGACGAAGTGTTTCTTTTATAAAATGTTTTAGTATTTGTTCTTGGAATATAGGCGAATTATTATAATTAGGATGTGTTTTTCTCCACTTTCCTTTATAAGATATGGATTTCCGTTTTTTTGAAGTACTGGGTGCATTACTGTCCTCTTCAAAATTATTTTCCGCGGTCAGTATTTCAAATGTTCCTGCTACGTCTTGGGACAAAGCATCATCTACAAAAAGTATATTTTGTGTTATAAAAATAATAATATTGAAGATAACAAATAACAATTTACCTTGCAATAAATTTTCATCTATTTCTTCCTCATCCGTTAGTTCATCCACGCCAGGGGGAATAATTACAGCATCAAGTTCATCTTCCGACCCAATATCTTCCAACGCCGCTTCCAATTCTTCGATAGTAAGAGCCCTTTTGGCGCTCATAATTATCCTTCCACTTCATTTTATTACCACTCATATTCACAATATCACGATAACAATAATATTAGACCGATGTGTAACTAATGATGTTTTCAAAACCAAAATGATATTCATACAGCCACGCCGTGACTAGCAAAGTTACAGCACATGCGCTGTGCTTGCACGCCACGCCCCATCATGAAAAGTTTATATCGTGTATTGCGCCGTTGATGCGAAAACGCAACATTAAGTTTAAATAAATGTAACTAATATTTAAATATATATACATATTTTTCGTACTTCCGGGCCTAAAGTGACAACTTCACTCCCTTGTGACAGGTACTATAGTGTCACATTTAATCCCTCCGGGATTAAATATTGACGAAACTCCCGGAACGATTAAATCAAAAACAAACGAATTTAAGGGATATTTTATTGAAAAATATAATTAATTAGAATGGTAATTAACGTTAATATTCAAATTAATATTGTGACAGTTCGTCATATTGACCAGTCTTTCCTGGGTTAATGCAGCAGGTAACTGACGAGTAACAGATAGGTCCTTTTCATATTGAACTGGTGTTTGTTTCGAAGATCCTGCGGAAACAGGAAGCGAGAATGAGGACTGTGGCATAACTATAGTGGACGAATCGGCGACTTGACCAAATATTTTATCTGAAATTTTTTGTTTATTTTTAATAGACGATTCAATATATCCCTCGGCCACGTTGGAGGATTTCCATCCTCCATGTCTCTTCAGCAGGTCTATTGTTGCTCCCGAATCAGCTAACAAAGACGCAGATGTGCGTCTAAAACAATGTCCCGTATAAGACGTCGCATTTTCTAATTTCAAGAAAGCTGCTATTTGCCGTGGAAATGTACCAAACATGTTTTTTCCTACTACTCTCGTAGTACATTCTTTGTTGATGTATTGAACAAAAAATTTTGAATGAGGTGTCCCTGTCTTTCGCAATGCCACATATTTCCGAAATATCGCCACAAAACTGATGGCACTGTTTTCTGAATTTTTGATCACAAAATTTCGGTCAATTTTATTTTTGGTGCTTCTAATCGCAATTAGGAAGGAATCGCCCAAATCTCTCACATCGTCGATTTCTAAATCAACCAACTCTTTTCCACGACAAGCTCCCGCAACGCCCAAAATAAGTGCAACCTACAAAAAAATTGATTTCTTAAAATTTCTGAATATAAACAAATTTCCAAATTTACCTTAAGCATTAAATATTTATCATCCGGAGCCTCCCGTAAGAACTGATCTACCTGCTCAGACGTGAGAATTCTTGACTTCTTTGGCTTAAATCCCTCATTTCTTCTCTTCAAAAAAGCTAATAATTTTGGAAATTTACTTATATCAATATCTTCTCTAATGTTAATAACCGATTTCAGCATTGAGTAATGTGCCCAGAGAGTTGAGGCACAAACCGCTTTTGATTTATCATTGAAGTAGACTAACAGCGCATTTTCAGTAGGTTGTCTCACATTTTTTAAGCGGCACCACTTTTTAAAAGCATCGTACTGCTGCTCGTATAGTTTTCTAGATTTCGGTGGTAACAATTCTTCACCTACTTCGGCTGCTCTTTTATCAATATCAGATACACCTTCTTCACTCATGATACCAATAATTATCAATAACAATGTTTCTTTACAATGACACTAGTAATGACAATGTTTCTAAATTATAATTGTCACAACGCAATGTTACTATGGTAACTTATTTCAAAGACAGTTTATTAAATGAGTTGAAGAGAGAAAAAACTGATTGAAATTATTGAAATAATTAATAAAATCATACCGGAAGTACGAAAAGTATCGTATATACCTTGCGACTGAAGTACATTTAATCCTTCAGGTAAATTATGGCCCTCCCTGCGGTCGGGCCATAAACTTTACCTTCAGGATTAAATGTACTACTTCAGTCCCGCGGTATATAATGTACTATTCTTTTTCATGTAGGTGAAAACAACACTTATTATCTATATAATACTTATAAAAAAATATATTTAGTAAAAAAGATTATTATTTTATAAAAAAAAATAAGGGAGCATGTTCGAATCACTGAAATTGGCAATTTTCAAAAATTTGTAAAATCAATAGTAACGAATATTTGTTAATAGAAAAATATAAATTAGCAACTTAAAACCTTCCTTAATAAAAACCATATAAACAAATTTTGAAAATATTATATGAAACCAATAAAAAAAAAATAATTTATATAATGTTGCGTTTTCGCATCAACGGCGCCTAATGTGTTAAGCATAAAATGCTAATGCACGAAAACTCCCTCGCAAACGAGATCAAAGAAAAAAAAAATTTAATAAATGCGCGTGGCTGGACCCGACTCTGGTAAATTTAGTATTTCTTTATAACTGCAGCGTTACCCCTACTGAAGCGTGATTGTGGGAGTTGTAGATGCGATGATGTATACTGTAAGTCAGAAGTCAGTCTGTTATCAACTTCCGTGAAGTATGGCTTATTCAAATCTCGAATTAACAGATATCGTCATACTATACGGTGAAACAGATGTAAATGTTGGAGCTACTACGTCTATTTATGAAGGACGATTTCCGAACCGAAGATGTCTATCAAATGATTTAATTTTACAAACCATGTACAGATTGAGAGATTGCGATATATTGCACCCAAGTTATGAAGGCCGTGGCCGTGAAAGACGATCTTCGACAACGTACTTTTCAAGCTGCGACCCATATCCGTGAAGACCGAGCCGTGTTAAATCGTTTACTTTGAAAGTTTACCGGTCGTTTAGAAGCTTGTATTTACACAAATGACAACCACATTGAACATATTTTAGCATTCCATCTATTTTACACAAAAGAGGCAAATAGAAAACAGAAAAAAATTAGCATTTAATTAAAAATTACAAATGTAATTTTTATATAATTTCTCGGCGTGAATTTAATACTAAAACAACTAAATAACAAATTGCATGTCATCACAAAACGGTTAGTTATACCGTTTAAATTTTTTGAAGAAATTCGTTATACAATTTTTTCGAAATGTTACAGAGGTCAGGGATTTGACCTACTTCTAATAACAACAGAACAGCTGATGCATCTAGGAAATGAACAAATACATGTTTATAAACTTATCACACAAAGACGTTACTGAAATGTGAAAAGTATTTATTGATGAACTTGAACAAATAAATGCCTATTTGTTTGTTGGATCGACAACATGTAAACATATAATTTTTTTAATTTAATTTCAATCTGAATTCCGAACCGCATTTAAAACGTTTATGTTCCTGAATTTCCGCAAAAATTAAAGTTTTAATAGGATACAATATTTTGTAGATTTGAATTGCTGTCTTACGTATCTACTATATATCAGAGTACGTCGGAATATTTCATTTACATCCTGTATATCTATTGATGTAAGTACAGATAGCATCTCACGGTTTACAAGAAAAATAATATTCTTGTTTAATTTTCTTACTATTTCCTGATTTAAATAAAAATTCTTTGTTTATAAACTACTCCCATATCAAAAATATAATTTCTGGGATCAAACATAAATAAGACATGACTTAGCAAAATAGTACCTGCCTATTAAATTTACTAGAGAATATGCTAAATGTTTCAAAAACAATTACGGTTAGGTATAGATAATGGTATATGAGAAGCATATCGATTTTATAGCAGATTCTAAAAATGGATCAGTACTGCTACTCTGAGACAACCTGTATAAACGAAAATATTTTTAAACTATACCCCTTTAATAACTAAACAACATTTGTTTGAAAAGTGTTTTTGTAGTTTCAAACGGTATCGAGATATCGACCGCCACCTCACTATTGGGACACCCAGTATATATATATATATATATATATATATATATTAATCGATAAATTCTTGGAGTTTTTCAGGTTTTATATGAAATATCTATAAATATTATCAAATTAGTATGTAATTGTGAATGTAAACATTGTTGTCTACAAATTACAACGCAAGTCATACCAAAGTTAATTGAAAAATTTTGTCTACGTTTGGACTTGAACCCAAGTCTACGGGTTGCCGGACCGTCGCTTTAACCAATTAAGCCATGATAGACCTTGGTTCAAGCTAAATAGAAACGCATTATAAGGTGACAATGTTACTGATTCAGATGTCAGTTATTGAAAGTATATGTCAGTTTTGAAGGCAGAAGCCAGTTATTGAAAGCAGATGTCAGTTTTGAAAGCAGATATCAGTTTTCAAAGCAGGTGTCAGTTTTGAAAGCAGATGTCAGTTTTTTTTTAAACAGCTGTCAATAGTTGATAGCAGATGTCAGTTTTGAAAGCAGATGCCAGTTTTGAAGGTTTTAAATTGCTAATTATTACTCCATACCTGTAGTATATTTAGATAATTTCTTAGCCGTTTATTTAATATATTAACTGATAAATTCTTGGAGTTTTTCGGCTTTTATGTGAAATATTTATAAATATTATCAAATTTTTCAATTAAATTTCGTATGACTTGCGTTGTAATTTGTAGACAGCAATGTTTACATTAACATTTATTTCACAGTTACATACTAATTTGAGAATATTTATAAATATTTCATATAAAAGACGAAAAACTCCAAGAATTTACCTATTAATATATTAAATGAACGACTAAGAAATTATCTAAATATACTATAGCTATGTAGTAATAATTATCAATTTCAAACATTCAAAACTGACATCTGCTTTCAACAACTGACATATGCTTTCAATAACTGACATCTGTTTCAATACTGACATCTGCTTTCAAAAAACTGACATCTGCTTTAAAAATAACTGACAAGTGCTTTCAAAACTGACATCTGCTTTCAAAAATGACTTCTGCTTTCAAAACTGACATCTACTTTCAATAACTGACATCTGAATCGTTAACATTGTCATATAATGCGTTTCTAATTAGTTTGAACCAAGGTCTATCGTGGCTTAATTGGTTAAAGTGATGGTCCGGCAAACCGTAGACTTGGGTTAAAGTCCCAACGTAGAAAAAATTTTTCAATTGAATTTCTTATGACTAGCGTTGTAATTTGTAGACAGTAATGTTTGCATTCACTTTTACTTCACAATTACATACTAATTTGATAATATGTATTTATAAATATTTCATATAAAAGCCGAAAAACCCCATGAATTTATCAATTAATATATTAAATGAACGGCTAAGAAGTTATATATATATATATATATATATATATATATATATATATATATGATAAACGTTATTCAACGTTTATCATAATTAGTATATATACACGCAGTATAGAAATGAAAGTCGTGTCTATTTCTGGATGTAGGTGCACCGATGATTGGTAAAACCATGAAACGCTGGCGTCTGCACATTCCAGGGTGGATACGACTTTCACACATTTTTTCATATATATATATATCTAAACACTTATATATATATATATATATATATATATATATATATATATATATATATATATATGTATAGAAAGAGAGAGAAAGAGAGAAAGAGAGAAAGAGAGGGGGGAGAGAGAGAGAGAGAGAATTATTTCTTAACCTTAGTATGTTATGGTAGATTCAATTAGTTGGCGATTTAGGGTCTGGTTTTACTTCAATATCTATATATTTAAAACAAGCTTACATGTTTCGGCATATGATGCCTTTTTCAAAGAAATTTTAAATATAAATGACAGTATATTAATATTCTGTAAATTGGCATAATTTTACGCAACAAACATTAATACCTATTCTGCAATTTTAATTTATGCCAAATCAGAAATGAGGTTATTATTTTCATAATATGTCAATACATGATTTATGCATGGAATTTTCAATGTTAATGTAAATGTGTCGTTGTACTGGATCTGTTGGGCGATTTAACTTAAAGGAAATATTAAACTAATATATAATTACCTACAATCTTACCCTGGGAACAATATCACAGTTAATTTAATGCTATTAAATTCATAAATGCTATCATATATATTTTAAAGTAAAACTAAATGTAACGGTTTATCAAAGAAATTCAAGAATACTATTAGATTAGTAAAAGTGCCCTCTCCCGAATTAATAATTTCAATTGATGATGGTTCCAAACTCAATTAATCTATGTTAATGTTTTTTTTTTGTTGATATGTCTTATTAAAATTAAATAACTCAGATCACGAAATGATTGTTATTATACATAAAATATAGAAATATAGAAATATAGAAAGGACAAAAATGAGTGCTTATTAGCCTTTTTATATTTTGCAGGAAATTATTTGACACTAAAATTTAAAATATTACGCCTGCAACGATCTTAATGATCAACTATGCCAATAAGACATACATATTTGTTTATTAACTAAATAAGGCACAGAAAATACTTACAACGCTGACAAAGCACAAATATTTTTAACCACCATTTACGACTTCGAAGCCAATGTATGAATAAACAAGGTTCGACTATACGCAGAAATAACGCATATAATTAATTAGAGTAACTCTAATATTGAAAGTTGTAAAGCGCCATCTTTGATTTTTTCTCATACTATTTTGGGCATATTTGCTATAGCTTCTTATGTATTTGATTTTAAATTGTTTCAATGAAAAATTTTCATTTAAAACATACATAAGCGCCTACCAAAATATTGCTAAATATTAAAGGCACATAAAATTTTTATTAAATTCCTTAACACATACAATTTTTTCTTCTCGACATACAGTGTCGCTTTTTCATTGTACACTAAATATTTACGCTCAAAGTATCATATTTAAAAGAGATCAAAACGTATCCGTTTTTGCGCTCTTCCTGATCCTGTGAAATAGAGTGCAATCACTTGAAAAACAAAAGATGATCTAATAACGTGATACAATGCAGCCGAATAGCATCTTCATTAAACAACACGCTTTATGACAGGCCCTTCCAAATAATGACAGGAGAGGGCAAGAGTAAAATGAGACACCTTAATAATGTATTGCCTCAAGGATCGGTTGTTGCACCTGTCCTGTTTAATCTGCATATTTCTAACATGCCACATATAAAATCAAAAAGTTTGGATATGCTGATGTCACGGCTTTTGCATGCAGGAGTAAAACCATAGAGGACACCAATAATATACTTCAAGGGACTTGTCCGTGCTGCTAAAATACTTCACCGAATGGAGACTAATCCAGAATATTAATAAAACAGAAGTGTCGTGCTTTCACCCGAATAATAAACAAGCACAAGACAAAATATCTCCGCTCCAAGCATAAGGAGTGTATCGCATTCCATGTTCGTGTGGCAGTGTGTACATTGGCGAAACTTAGCGGCCAGTCGGTGTGCGTGTGCCGAACATGAACGTTGTACTAGACTGTTACATATAGCCGGTTCAGCGCTGGTAGAACACAAACTCAATTCCGGTCATTAAATTCTATTCAAAGATGTCAAGCTTCTGTCCCGTGAATCGCATTATTTCGCTAGGAAACTCCGTGAATCTATTGAAATTTACAAACATCCCCGCAATCTCAATAGAGACGATGGCTATACGTTACATCCAACGTGCCAAACTCTACTAAGAATTACCACGCCCATACGACGCATGCCATTGGCTCATTGTCCCCAGCCAATAGCAGGCCACCATCTGACCCGGTCCCCCCTATATAAGTTGTGCCGGTCTCTATCATAGCATTCTTCAAGCTACTGCGAAACGACGAACATCTACGGACAGCCCTGAAGATGTCCCTTCAAACAGTGGACGAAACGTTGGCAATTACGCCTAACTTGACGCGGTTCCAACCCTGAAACCGAAATCTACATCTAATAAACAAGCACTTCTAGAGCCGCAAGTGAATTTCAATAACAATTTGCTTCGTTATAATCTTTACCCAAAATATCTGGGAGTAACAATGGATCGAACACTCTCATATAAAAAATGTCTATAGACCACAGCTTGGGGTGTAAACCCATCCAGCCTTAGAACGTTAGCTCTTAGCCTTGTTTACTCGGTAGCTGAATACTGCGCCCGGTCTTGTTAAACAGCTTGCCACGCAAAGAGGTCGACATCAAACTCAACGAGACCATGAGAATAATTAGCGGTTGTTTAAAAAGTACACCTCTACCCTGGCTCCCGGTTCTAAGCCATATTGCACCTCCCACCATCCGGAGACAGGAAAGCCTTGTGAGAGAATATAATGAAATAATCGAATCCTCACCTTCCAGTACACAGTGATTTGCCTAATGCCGCCCTATCGAGACTGAAGTCGAGATCTCCTCAACTACTTCTAGCAGAACACCTTATAACAGAAGATTTCAACACAAATGATAGATGGAGAGAGTATTAGGATGCCTTGAAACTCGCTCAAGCGGTCCATATAATTGATCCTACAGTACCCTTACCAGGAATGAAATTGCCTCGCCATAAGTGGAAAACATTCAATAGAATAAAAACGTCCCACGGATTTATCGTGACTCATTCTATAAATGGGGACTGATAATACACCAACTTGCGAATGCGGAGAACCTCGCCAGACTATTCACCATATTACAGCTAAGTGCTCCCTTACAGAATATGGAGGTGAAATGAGTGGCTCCTTTGAAATAACTGACGCCGCGTTAACATTTAGATGTATAAACATGTTAGCCATTCGCTAAATAAATAATCCATTGATTTTTGTTTAATTGAACACCCTGTATATTATTGGGTATTTAGCTAGCTTATTCAATTCTAAATACAGTATAATTTTCTTTTCCTTGTGCAATGAATAACGACATCATAACAACAAAAAGACACTTAAATAGGATGCAAAAATCCTATTGAAGAAATTGTTCAAAATGTCCACCATTTTCGTTGATACACATATGAGCTTGGCATAATAAATTATGTTGGGATCTTCTTAATATTCGGAGTAATTTCCTGTGCTGCCAATTATATTTTATTATAGTTCTTCTAGGGTATTCGACGACAAAGTGCAATGGAACTTATTTTTTATAAATATCCAGACAAAATAAATACTTTGTTGTGGAATCTTATTAATATTTCCTGAAACGATCCAACCAAAGTCCGTGTTTTGTCCTAGAAGGCCGTTTTCTATTTTACGGATGCCATTTGATATGATTTGACCATATTCTTGAACTCCAATAAGAATATTAATAGGTCCAGGTTTGTTAAATGTAGGATCGGCAAGTACTTGGTTTTTCCATTCGTCCATGTCTATTTCAATATTCTGTTGCGGAATTGTGTGAGTCAATTTTGTTAAAATGAGTAGATCGGCATTCATGTAGAATAGACTGAGAAAACTAGGTGTTAATTGAAATGTAATTTTACTTGTTGCAATTTTTGGCGTTTCGCTTCCCAATCCATTGATTTCTACATGTACCTTCTGTTTTGGAGGACCAAGTAACTGTGCTGCGTGCTCTGTTATAAACGATGCTTGTGATCCTGGATCAATAAGAAATCGTAACAACTCATGGGTCTTATTTCGTGTTGTCACTTTTACCAGTGCAGTAGTTAGCAGTACGGAGTTTTTATTTTTGTTGCTGGGGCCATTGCTTCGTGCCAAGTTGTCGTACAAGGCTGTTGTTGTGTGAGTACTGGCCTCACTAGTTTCTGTTGTAGATGGTTTCTGGTAACGTTTCGACTTATCATATCACAATAGTATATGATGAACTCTATTGCATGTTTTGCAACGGTTCTTACTCTGACAATGTGTTTTATTGTCACGTGATAAACAATTATAAGACAATTTCTTTTCTTTAATAAATTTTAATCTCTCTTGTGACGTGAATTTCTTGAATTTAAAACACGTCGTAATGAAGTGTGTTTGTGTACAATATTGGCATACAACTGTATTATTGTGTTGATATGTTTTCTCCTGGTTGATCATTGGACTTTTCTTCTTTATGTTGGATATTGTTTCTAGTGATTGAAATCTTGTTTCTAAAAATCATAAAAGTGTTTGGAAATCTTGTATCTGATGAGGATTTTCTAAGGATTGCAAATAAATTCGATTGGCTTCTGGATCCCATTTTCTTGTAATGATTCTACTGATGATGGATCCCCAAGTTTCGGTGTTGATGTCTAAATTATTTAAAGCTCTCAGGCATTCGGAAATAGCATCGTGAAGGTGCTTGATCTTTTCGGAGGATTCTTGGTGTATTTACGATAGATCCAAAATTTTGTCTATTAATTTCCCTACAATTAGTCTGGTATTGTGATATCTTCTCTTCAGTAGTTCCCATGCATCTTCATAATTTGCCTCGTTGATTTGTAGTTGAATTACTCGGCTTGGTTCACTTCGGACATGGGTTTTTAAATATTGTATTTTTTCGGACTTATTCAAGGATGGATTTGTGTGAATGATTCTGACAAAAATATCGTGGAAGGTGGTCCAGGAATCGTAGTCACCATAAAAGATGAGAATGTTTATTTGAGGAAGATTTATGTTCGGTTTGCTACAGGTAGTGGAGGAATTGGCTGTTGCTTTTTCTAATTTTTCAATGTCTTCGTATTTTGCTTCCGTCTCGGCGAATGTATTTTGCACGAAGTATTTGTTTATTTAATTTTCTTCAAAAACTCTTATGTCTTCGTTGAATTCGTATATCGCTTCTCATTGCCTTGTAATTTTCTTTAATAGGGCTTCATACTTGAATTTGGATTTGTTTTCTTAGATTTCTTGTTTTGCTTGGTCTAAGGATGTAAGGAGTTGCTGAATTCTTGTTTGTTGCCTCTTCAATCGCATTTCTTGACTATTTCTTTCTTCAGAGGTCTTTTTCTGCGAACGTTCATTTAATGCGTCCATGATGAATGTTCAATCGTTATCTGGAGCGGAAAATGAAATTATTTCTTTTATAATTTGATATATAGTGAATTTAAAGAGATTTCTTTAAATTGGATAGTGGAAAGTTTTGTGCTACCGAGAGCAACCTCACTCCTGAAATTATGGCTTGCTCCGTAGCTTAAGTAAAGATAAACACTTTTAGAAAGCAGCCTCACTTTCTACTGTGGTCAAACGGTGGCTTAACGACACAGTGCTTAATAATTGTAATAGGATTGTTTTGCGCTACCGAGAGCAGCCTCACTCTCGAAGTTTTTGGCTTCGACCATAGCGCTGGTATCAGACACTACTAGAAAGCAACCTCACTTTCTACTGTGGTCAAGGATGGCTTGATAGCGTAGTGCTGTTGGTTCGATGGACCATGGATATTGATTAAAGAACAGTACATTCCTTAATGATTTATTTAACAAAAATTTTGGTATACATACAAATTCTATATATGTATAACTTAATTGTAGCGGTTCTAAAAATGTTAATTTTATATACATTAAATGAGAGTAATTAAAAATAGAGGACAGTCAATATTTGTTGCGGTATCGCTGATATTATCACCTTGATTTATTAAGGAGTTTACACAGATGCTTATAATGCATTTTTATGTTCTATTACTCGTATTTCACAATATTTATGCGATTACTGTTTACTTATAAGCAGAACAATGAACTAGTTTATTTTAAATACCTGACCTATGCTTATTTGCGAATAAGCATAATAATCAACTATTTTAGATTAAATACCTGACATGGATATGCGAATTATTTGATTGCTTAAGTATAATATGTAAAATATATAGTATGCTATAATTATAAAATATGAAACTAAACTATATTAAATAGATTCATTATGACACACAAAAAAGTAGTCTAATATTGAAAGGTCGGGCAATCTCGGAGGCCATAAATGTGGGCTTTTATTCCCAATCTACCTATTTTCAAATTCTAATGGTAGAAAATTTGTTACTAATTGCGCGTTATGCGGTGGTGCGTCATCTTGGAACCACATTTGTCTCCGAATAGCTAATGTCAAATGGTCTAAATATTCTTGAAATTCAGTTTCAAGATAGTTTAAATCGGTTTTGATTAACTATGCGGTTATAAAAATAGGGTCCTAATAACTGATCCCTTATCTCACCTATCCAGACATTTGTAGAAGAACATATTTGACGTGGAGTTTGCTGGATTCGACGAGGATTCACGTGTTTATTAAACACACCAATCCTATGAAAGTTTGCTTCATCAATCCATAAAATGTAGTAAGTATTGTCTTCCAATATTTAATAACCAATTGCAAAAATTCACCGTTTTTTGCAGATCGAGCGGTTGTAAATGTTGCACTAAACAAATTTTAAAGGGTTTGATTTTGTGTTTCTTAAGGACTTTCATGATTTTATGCTTGATGATGCCAAGCTCTTGTACAGCAATTCGAGTTGAAGAAGCGGTGTTCCCTCTAAAATACTCTATTTATATCTCCATTTCTTACTTTTCTTATTTTTTTAACTCCCGTGTCTCAATCCGTGCTTCAATAATTATGTATGCAAATTTATAAATGTATTCCTGTGCGGTTGTCTTCGATCAAGGTATTGATTAACGTACATATTTGCAGCTTGGCGGCAGTTATTTGATAATTGAAAGTATCGTAACTTATCTGCTTTCTCTGCATTACTGAAGTCCATTTTTAAATGCTTAATATGGTGAATTACCCAGGCAAACTACAATAATTATTCACTAATCGCTAAACTGTGTCATCTCATCAACTGGTATACGAACTGACATTTAAACAATATTTTGCATACAAAGCAAACTTTTTCTTTTGTATTTTTTGTTACTATGGCGTTATTCATTGCCTAACGAAAAAGAAAATATATACTGCATTCAGAATTGAATAAGCTAGCTAAATAGTCAATTAAAAAGATATTAGCTCATCTTTTGTTTTTCAAGTGATAGCACTCTATTTCACCGGTTTGGAAAGAAGGCAAAAAAATAGTATCCGATACGTTTTGATGTCTTTAAAATATGATACATACTCTCAACAAAAATATTGATTGTACAATGGAAAATCAACCATTCTGTATAAAACTCTTTTACCTGTTTAAGGATATTGTCTTCTATGTCTCTAAAGCGACCCTCTTTGCCACATAGAATCTTGTTAATGCCAGTGGCGGCTGGCGCATAAGCGCTGCAGTGCTGCAGAGCTCCCAAAAAATTGGGCGGGTGAACCTGTATTAGTTATAACTAGTTTTCTTTTACATAATTTTTACGACATTTCTGATGTTTATAAAAGCGATATTGTTGTGAAAATTCTCCCCCTGTATATCAAAAAATTTGCATATTTTTCTACATCATCCTGTAGAGGACATCAAACCCTATAATTTGACACCTCAATCATCAAAATCCGATCAGTAGAAGCCGAGATATACGCTTCCGAAATTCCAACACTAACGCCGGTTATATATATGTAGTATATGTATTATCAAATAATATGCAATAGGCGACCTGGGCGACCAGTGGAATAACCAACCTAATTCGCGGGATCGCTCACTTGTTCCTTATCTGGTCCACACGTACGGGCGCTCAGAGCTCTTTCCAACACCCGCGCGCACCGCGCTACCCCCGCGCATGTCTAAAACCAATGGGTGATTTTATAAGGCATCTGTGCTGCATTCGCTCCAGCGCTGTCGTGTGATTTGGTATAGGTATTAAATATTTTCGCGTGTTTTTTTACTGTGCGGCGAGTTTTACGTAAAAACAATATTAGAGTGCGCGTGCTTGTTTGTGTTTTTTGTTGACAATTTATATAAACTCTGTGTATTATGGAGGTCTTTAATTTAATTAATGTGAAGAGATTCTTTAAATATTCATTCGAAGAAAAGCTAAAATTAAAAGCAAATGGTAGGCCATTAGTAGATATTACTATTGAAAAAACTCGTGTAAGTAGAGGGAAAAGTTATACACGTAAATTTAGTAGCGATATTTATTCAAAAAACGATTGGATTTGTGGATGCAACAAAAAAAATGCTTTGTATTGTTTTCCCTGTTTACTTTTTGGTGGCGATAAAGCTTGGACGGAAATAGGGGTCACGGATCTAGAGCACTTGAGTTTGAAAATAAAAAGACATGAGAATTCTAAAAGCCATCTTCATAACTGTATGGAATTTGCGTTACTAGGGTCAACTAATATTATGGCTCAACTAGATTCTGCTTATTGGGTAAATATACAGAGACATAATGAAAATGTGTCAAAGAATCGTTATATTTTATCCAAAATTATTAATTGTATAAAATTTTGTGGAGCTTTTGAATTGGCCCTTCGGGGACATGATGAGAGCGATACTTCCGAGAATCCGGGGATATTTCGTGGACTTATTAATTTTTCGGCTGAATTAGATGCAACTCTAAGTGAGCACCTAAAAAATTGTTCGGTATTTAAAGGCACTTCCAAAGAAATACAGAATGATCTGTTACAGTGCATACTTGAAGTCTGCCAAGAACAAATAATTGAGGAAATTAATAATTCTCCGTTTTTGGCGATCATGGCGGACGAAACAACGGATGTTGTTGCAAAAACTCAAATGGTAGTTATTTTTAGATATGTTCGTGATGGTGAGCCAATTGAACGTTTTTGGAACTACGTCATTCCTGAAAAATGTGATGCAGAAACACTTAGCAAAACAATTTTAAGTGTCATAGATGCTTTAATTCAAAATTCACCTAACAAATTGATTGCACAGAGTTATGATGGAGCAGCGGTGATGAGCGGACAACACGCAGGCGTTCAAGCATTGATTAAAAAAAAGTACCCTTTTGCGCACTATGTACATTGCTATGCCCATCAATTAAATTTAATTATATCTAAAGCTGCTTCTGCAAATTCGCAAGTACGTGTATTTTTTGGAAATCTACAAGACATTCCCGGCTTTTTTAATAATTCACCCCAACGAGTAGAAGTGTTAAATAAGATTGTAAACAGAAGGATCCCCCACGGCGCTACAACCCGTTGGAATTTTAATATCAGGACCATTAATGTTGTGTACGAAAATAGGGCCTCTCTCATTGAGTGTATGGAAGAAATAGAAGAACAATTCTCCAACAACACAGTCTGTAGTGCAGCCGCCTCTATTCGCCGTACATTAAATGATCCGATCTTCAATCTTTGGCTGACTTTTTTCCATCATGTAATGCCCCATGTAGATATCCTGTTTAATCAATTGCAGCAAAGAAAAATTGAACCCACTCTAGTTAAAGACGCTATCGAAAATTTTGAACGCAGTATAGGCCAAGTTTGAAATAATATTGACAACATCATAAGTGAAGTATCAGATTTAATAAGCGATGAGCCACCACCAGAAAAACGCAAACGTCCAAATAACAGCAGATTTAATCATCGAATTTCGGCTTTAGAGGTGTGTGATGTTATTCTAAATTGTGCAAAAGATCGATTTCATTTTAAAGAGCATCTAGTAGTGGCATCACTTTTTTTTCGGAATGCTTTGGAGAGTATTGCAGTAAATTTCCTGAGGACAAACTCACTTCCGCATGCTCCTATTATCCCACCCTTGATAAAGAAAGATTACGAACTGAATTGTCTGTTATTTACTCAAGAACTGATTGTAGATCTTTAAAAGGCGCACTACCTCTTCTAAAATTTTTAATAAAAAACAATCTGGGAGATACGTTGAAGGAGACTAGAAAATTATTAGAAATTGTAATAACAACTCCCATGACAACATCAGAGGCCGAACGATGCTTTTCAACACTAAATCGAATTAAGACGTTTCTCAGAAATTCAATGACCGAAGATCGTTTAACATCTCTTTCCATGCTATCTATCGAAAAAAAGTTTATCTCCGAAATAGACAATTTTAATGACAAAGTGATAACAAAATTTGCAAATCGAAAAGAACGTAGAATAGATTTAATTTATAAGAAATAATTTGTTAGTAAAGTAGTGCTTAGTGACTCTTATTTTTTCGTGTGACAATTGACAATCGTTCCAGAAATCCATTACTTCAGTGCGGAAGGCGAAGAAAGCACGATAAGATCGATGGGAGACAACCTCTTACTGCCCGTGCAAGGTAAATTTTTTTGTAAAACTTGCAGAACACCTTAAAATTTTTAGCACGAGCCGCCACTGGTTAATGCTATGATGTGTCTCAGAATAAGAAGGAGTGACTCAAATATCCCGCCAAAACTCGGTTCATACAGCTTCAAATTTGACCTACCGTACGTGTACACACCTGAGAGTGTAGGTGTTTGTTGCCATGTCTTTTATTTTTATTACATACTTAACATAATCTATTTCTGACGTTCCGAAAAACACGGGCGCAAATATTCATTATGTTACCCATATTCCTACAAAATATTGCTAATTTAAAGTAAGATAAAAACTACATTTCGAATTTATAACAAAACTATCTCAAAAATACCACATAAGATTATAAAATTATCAAAATAAAATGAAGTAGAAGGAATAGTAAAAAGTGAAACCTATGCACTATTAGTCTGTTTCAGTCATCCTGGATGCTAACGATTACTGTCACTTATTAACTGTCACTGTTTCCGACATGAATAATAAATAGTTCCAAGATATCGCCCATTAATCTATCTAGGTCCCGCATTCTACTTGAATTACATGGTCAGTACAATTTTTCCATTTGTTCGCTGTAACATTTGTAAGCGTTTCCATTAAAAGTTCTTGCACATGTGATATTTTGAACGTTTTATTTTTTGAAGCAACTTGAATTGCAGCTTTTCTCCAGGAAGTTGGTACATTTTCAGCTCTACGTGAATGATGTTGCATTGTCCATCACTATTACAACATTATCTGGTAACTTTGGCAACATCTTTGCAAGGCAATCTTCAAAAGCAGTGCTATTCATTTAATAGCCATAGTTTTACACTTTCACTTACTTGAAATTAATAAGTTTTAAGAATCTGTGTAAGGTAGCTGTACTTATTTTTGGTATAGGTGCATCTCTGATACTTATTCTGCCATGATTTTATTAAGAGTCTAAAGGTTTGATTTAGTATAGCGGTAGATAACAATAACAATGACAGAAAAATGCAAGAAAACGTTGACAGGTTTTATATATATATATAGTAAACTTAATAAGTCGGCGATTAAAGGTCCGGTTCATTACTTCAAAGTATATATATTTAAAACAACCCTACATGTTTCGGCAATGATGCCTTATATAAATTTATATTTATATTTTTTATTCCCTTGACAAAGGCATCATTGCCGAAACATGTAGGGTTGTTTTAAATATATATACTTTGAAGTAATGAACCAGACCTTTAATCGCCGACTTATTAAGTTTACCTTATCATACCAAGGTCACGAAAATATTATATTTATATATATATATTGTTGTGAGTCAACCTACCTCTTTAATTAATTCTTTTCTTATTAGATATCTGTTTCAAGTATGTTATATCTTGAATGTTCATATTTGTGAAGTATTACTTTATAGTTAGAATTGTGTAATTTTAATAGAAGTTCATAATTGGTTTTGAATTCATGTTATCGTTTAATATTGCATGTTATATTGAATCTATTGTTATGTTTTGCTAATTATTTAAATAACTTTAACTTATTTTCGCGAGGTTTTGGATTTTTAAAACCAACTATGTTTTATTTCATTTGTGAACATATTATTGTAAGCCTTGTTATTTTTATATCTTCTGTGAACTTCATTTTCATATTTTGTAATTGAGATTACGTGGGTGGATTTTCCTATTATATTTTCTTTTATATTATTTTAGAAACCTTTGTATAAATTCCTTAGAATATCTGATTTATACTTTTACAAAATTTCTGATGGGAGTCTTGACGACGAAAATAGTTATTTACGAATTAAGTGCGTGAAATCATATTTCGCGAATGAGTGACCAGTTTAAAGCGCGAGCCGCAGGCGAGCGCTTTATGGACACGAATTCGCGAAATATTTCACGCACGAAGTTTGTACAATATTTTTTGTACGAGAACTATAAACAATAATAATATTTATCTAAAATATAAATATAATTTCAAAATTTTTATATTTATATGTATTTTTAACATTATTACTAGTATGTGTCAGTATGGCCGAGCGGTCTAAGGCGCCAGACTCAAGGTTTAGCTTGCCCGTTATACGGCTTCTCGAGCGTTCTGGTCATCTCTGAGGGCGTGGGTTCGAATCCCACTTGTGACAATTTTTTTTTTAGTTTTCTATAAATTTAAAAAATAATATTTGTTGCTGTTCTGACATTGAATTACATACCTTCCAAATATAACAATTTCTATTTCATTTCCTTTTATTTTCATAGAAAAACAACGAACTGGGTAGCATATTATTAAGGTTAGGGATTTATGATTTTAAAATGTCACTAAATTAATCAAGTTCCAGGAAGTACCAATTTACTTTTACGCACTCGTGCGTAAAGTGACTTTTTACGCACCCAAATCGAATCGTGAAATGACAGGTTTTGATAAGCGAGTACAAAAACATTATTGATTGATATTATTTTTTTTCTGACGGAGATTAAAAGATTTTTATCTGCATTTTAAAAATTCAGTTTTTTTTTCATTATTCCAATTATATACCGTATTTAAAATGTTTATGGTCATGTATTGTATATAAAGAAGTATTATAATAAGTACTCTGGATATACTATCCATATACGGAGAACATACATATGCTGAAGAATAGATTTATACGGAAGAAACGCTCTTAAAGAAGAAATCATATTACTTTTGATCTATTTTGGTAAAAGAACATCTCTTCAGGAACTTTGACTGAACATAACCTGGAGGGAGATACTGCAAAATTGTATAATCAGCATCGTAGCGACTAAGATAGTATCCAGTAGTTTGAATTAAGCAATGGACAACTAATCTAGATGTTATAATTGGAAACTTTCCTGAGACCTACATCCAAAGAGCATCAGAAATTGTGGACTACAAAATTAATTGTATTTATCAGGTATCTAAGTGAAAATTGTAATATATAAATTTGTTAAGGATATAACATTACTTGAAATCACTTTACTACATAATATTAACTCACGTCATCTCAAACGTCATTTTTATTTATTTTTAAATGTCAGATTTGATAGTTGTATTTGTATCTTGTGATAGTTGAAATTATATCATTTAAATATATTTATATACATAAATTTGACGCTTTCGTTTTATTTCATGTATTAGTGAATGTCTGTCTGTGTATCGAGAACTCGCTTCGAGACCCTTTGAGATTAAGTAGTATCCTTGCAATCATTATTATCTATTATTTAAGATTCTGAGCTAGCTATTCTATCATTTCATTTTATTTGTCAATTATTTTTAATTATTATTAAACTAGCAATTCTCCACGGCATTCACAGTATTATATCATTTGGCGCCAGCAACGTGGGGCAAATTTATAGATACTCAGACAGTTCATGTAAAATACATGAAATAAAAGGGAGTAATATATCAACTTATAAAAATAAATCAGGAGCATAGTCATTTTAGAAATTGTATAATAAAGATATTTCTTTAAACATCAATTACAAAATAATATATACTATATTTCTTATCTATAACCTAATAAACAACTTTTACAACTAAGATATATATTAATTCATATTATCAATTATGGAAACACGTTCACGTTCCGGTTCAAGAACGGGAAAATCAGATGATGGACAAGAAAAAGGAGAAGGAGAGAGGTCGACATTACCAGAAACTCAAACTGCACAAGTAGAGATGCCGGTGGAACAGATGAAGATTATGTTTGAAGCGTTAATGGGAAAACTTGAGAAAAATCAACAAGATATGAATGAGAAATTCGAAGAAAGTCAACAAGAAATGAAGAAAATGAATGAAAAATTGGAACAAAACATAAATACTAAAATAGAAGATACTATTAATTTACAAAATAGGCAATGGGGATTGCTCTTAAAGGACACTGAGGAACGTGTACAGACAAATGTAGAGGAAAAATTGTCCCTACAAAAGGAAGAAATTAGAACATTAATTGATACTAATAAAGTTAATCTGGAGGAGCAGATGAGTATTCATCAAGAGAAATGTTCGCAAAATTATAATACAGCTAATCAAAAGTCAAGGGAATACGAAGACATTTACAATAAAGAGATCCACGCGATGAAGAATAATTTACAGGATTTGATGAAGGACCAGTGTAGCAATAAAGATATAATCGACACCGAAATAAGGAATATGAGGGATGCTGTCAATCAAAAATTAGCATCGATAAATTATCATTCCTACGGACCATCATTGCTAAGAATTGAAAATTTTATTACTTTCAATGGCGATAATAACTCAGTCCATCCGATGACATATCTAACTTCAATGGTAAGGCATCTTGAAGATATTCCAGATCAGAAACAACGGATGCATGTACTGAGAGCTACCCTGAAGAATAGTGCATTAGATTGGTTCATGCGGATTGAAGAACATTGCACTGATCTCAGTAAATTTGTAGACATGTTTAAAAGGAATTTCTGGGATGAGACTCAGCAGAATCGTGCAAAGACACGCTTACTTACCGGGAAATATAGAATGGGACTGACATCTCGAGAGGCGTATGCTTCTAAGATCTACAATAATTGTAAGTATGTTTCCGACTTAGACGAGGCTTCTATAGCGCGTCAACTTTTGAACCATTTTATTCATACGGATACGCACGCGATTATTTGCCAGAGGGTGAATGATATGGATTCTTTGATGGACATACTTAGGAGATTGGATGATTATTCCGAGAATAATCAGAATTTAGGTGGGAATAACAATTTCAGGAGCATGCTTAATAGGAATTATAACTCTAATAATCCAATCAATATGAACCGAACGTATAATCGATCTGATCTTTTTAATAATCGGTTTAACAATCATAATATGGATAATTCTCGGTATAATAATAATAGTGCGCCGTTTGATATCAATAACAGGAATATTAATACACGCCCTCAAAATTCATTGAAAAATGATTTTCGTCAAAATCCCAGTTTTCCACAACCGTCCAATAATAGATTTTTTAATAACTATCATAATAATTTTAATCGTCCTTCATATGATAATAATAATTTTGGTCATAATTCAAGGAATAATCATTTTTCAAGAAGGACTAAGAATAATGATAATTATAATTCAAGAGGACGTGGTTATATAAACAATTTGCAACGTAGACATAGATCCTTATCTCCGACTATTCCAGAACCCGATTTTACCCAAAAAAAAACTCCGTTTGTAAAACTGGATCCATACGAAAATCCGAGACCCAGTACCAGCGCGATAAACGACTAAATATATTCGACTGTAGCATACCTTACAAATTTAACAATATATCTTTTTACCAAAACCCCGAAGAGTTTATTTCTATAAACGATAATGAAAATAAAATTTTAGATACGTATAATTTACCCATTATTAATATTAAATTAGATGAAGGCATTATCAATTGTTTGATAGATACCGGTGCAGAAATATCATTGTTACAAGAGGACAAGGTTAAATTAATAAATAATTATAAGGACAAAATCATTAAAATTAAAGGCACTGATATAGTCGCCGCAAATAGGAAACGGATAGGATCAATTAATCAGAGAGTAGCTGCTGATATTATTATTAATAAACATGAATATTTAGTACCATTCTATATAATAGGGAAATTACAATACGATGCTATTATCGGTATCGATAATATTAAAACTTTAGGTATGGTATTGGACTTCGAGGAAGGAAAGATTATTATTAAAGATAATATAATTAATTTAATTAAAACATTGTCTGAGGAGGAGGAAGTAGATTATTTTAAATATAAAAAGATAAGTTAAATGAAGAGATTAATAATGTTATGAATAGGATTAATATGATTAAGAAGAAGAAGTTTACGTGTGGTAATATGGTTGAAGGTTTAAATAATGAATATATAAATATAAATGATGATTATAATGGAGTGGAAAATAGGTTAGTAGGATTAGGTTTGGATAATTATGAAGAAGATGATGTTTTGGAGGTGCGAGAAGAAGTGAAAGTTGGTAATACAGTTAATAATTTAAAAGAAATAGAAGATTTAATAAAGATACAAAATATTAAAGACGATCATGTTTCCCATAGATTAATTGATATATTATATAATAACTTGCAGTTAATAAATGCTGATATTGTGTTTGCTAAAAACTATGAACATGTGATCAGAATTGACAAAGAAGATCCGTTAGTTAGTAAGAATTATCCGATTCCCTATTATTACCAGGATAGAATAAACAAGGAATTGAAACGCTTAGAAGATACTGGTATAATAGAAAGATCTAACACATATTTTATAAATCCTATTGTTATTGTAAAGAAGAAAGATGACTCGTTAAGAATATGCTTAGATGCACGTGCCTTGAATCTTAGAATTAAACCAGAGTTTGAAATGCCTCAAAATATTGATGTTCTTCTTACGAAATGTGGTAACAAGAAAATATATAGTAAGTTAGACTTGAAAAACGCTTTTTGGCTAATCAACTTAGAAAAGAATTCACGTAAATATTGTGGTTTCATTATAAATGGAGTGGTTTATCAATTCCGAGTTTGCCCTTTTGGTTTAAAAACTTCGCTTGCCGCTTTAATACGATTTTTACACCAGATATTAGATAAGTACGAAGATTTTACTCTACATTACCTTGATGATATTATTATTTTTTCTAATAGTATACAGGACCATTTAGTAAAGGAGGATTGAATTTTTATACCAGCATCATATATGTTACGAAAACAAGTATAATTTATAATATTATTCAAAATAATGATGCATGTTAGATATTTACATACTTTAAATGAATGAATTTATATACACATGGATTAATAAGAATAGGGGTTAGATAAATAGCTGTCAGTCAGGTATGTTACAGGTCGAAAAGGTATAATTATATATATAACTTAATAATATTTAATATTCAACTACTAATATGTATAAATTAATATTTACAGTTCGGAAAAAAAAATTATATACAATAATTTTATTTTAATTTACAATGACTAGTTAATATTATTTTTGAAAAATTTTCTTATAATTTAAATATTAATATTATGTTCTGATTTAAATATATAACTTTGATATATTTTGTTCTATGGAAATAGTTTCCATTATATGCAGTTTTTATTAAGTACTGTTTGAACGTTATAAAAGTTTTAGTTTGTTTAGTTCCATCACATATATTGAACAATTATCTTCAGATTTACAAGACTAGTATTTTATTTGATGATTACAAGATACAATCTTCGTTTTTTTTTTTATTTTTATATACCTTCTATTTTTGTATTTAATTTTCCGAAAAAATTCCGACTTCATCGAATTTGTTTCGTTAACAATGGGGATAATGTTGTGAGTCAACCTACCTCTTTAATTAATTCTTTTCTTATTAGATATCTGTTTCAAGTATGTTATATCTTGAATGTTCATATTTGTGAAGTATTACTTTATAGTTAGAATTGTGTAATTTTAATAGAAGTTCATAATTGGTTTTGAATTCATGTTATCGTTTAATATTGCATGTTATATTGAATCTATTGTTATGTTTTGCTAATTATTTAAATAACTTTAACTTATTTTCGCGAGGTTTTGGATTTTTAAAACCAACTATGTTTTATTTCATTTGTGAACATATTATTGTAAGCCTTGTTATTTTTATATCTTCTGTGAACTTCATTTTCATATTTTGTAATTGAGATTACGTGGGTGGATTTTCCTATTATATTTTCTTTTATATTATTTTAGAAACCTTTGTATAAATTCCTTAGAATATCTGATTTATACTTTTACAAAATTTCTGATGGGAGTCTTGACGACGAAAAACATTATTGATTGATATTATTTTTTTTCTGACGGAGATTAAAAGATTTTTATCTGCATTTTAAAAATTCAGTTTTTTTTTCATTATTCCAATTATATACCGTATTTAAAATGTTTATGGTCATGTATTGTATATAAAGAAGTATTATAATAAGTACTCTGGATATATTATCCATATACGGAGAACATACATATGCTTGTGATTATTGAAGAATAGATTTATACGGAAGAAACGCTCTTAAAGAAGAAATCATATTACTTTTGATCTATTTTGGTAAAAGAACATCTCTTCAGGAACTTTGACTGAACATAACCTGGAGGGAGATACTGCAAAATTGTATAATCAGCATCGTAGCGACTAAGATAGTATCCAGTAGTTTGAATTAAGCAATGGACAACTAATCTAGATGTTATAATTGGAAACTTTCCTGAGACCTACATCCAAAGAGCATCAGAAATTGTGGACTACAAAATTAATTGTATTTATCAGGTATCTAAGTGAAAATTGTAATATATAAATTTGTTAAGGATATAACATTACTTGAAATCACTTTACTACATAATATTAACTCACGTCATCTCAAACGTCATTTTTATTTATTTTTAAATGTCAGATTTGATAGTTGTATTTGTATCTTGTGATAGTTGAAATTATATCATTTAAATATATTTATATACATAAATTTGACGCTTTCGTTTTATTTCATGTATTAGTGAATGTCTGTCTGTGTATCGAGAACTCGCTTCGAGACCCTTTGAGATTAAGTAGTATCCTTGCAATCATTATTATCTATTATTTAAGATTCTGAGCTAGCTATTCTATCATTTCATTTTATTTGTCAATTATTTTTAATTATTATTAAACTAGCAATTCTCCACGGCATTCACAGTATTATATCAATATATATATATATATATATATATATATATATATATATATATATATATATATATATATATATATAGGATAAAATAAATTTAAAGCTGGCAAGCGGTCTGTCAATTAAAAACTCATTTATTAATTATATCTATATTTCGCAACAACTTTGTTGCTTCTTCCGGAGATAAAAATGTAGAGTTCAAACAAAAAATAATAAAAGTGGGGTACAACGGAAAATAAAATTGAATCAACTTTATTGTCCGTGAGTTTTTAATTGATAGACCGCTTGCCCGATTTTAATTTATTTTATGCAATATAGTACGGTCGATAATTTCTTTTAAATTTATATATATATATATATATATATATGCCATGCGACAAAATATATTCATAATTGAATATAAACGTTTGCAGTTAACAATCATAACCTCTACAACCAAATAGTACTTAGGTCTTAAAAGAAAGTTTGATATTTAATATAATTTGGAGAAACAACGAACATGAGTTCTCTAATATCTCCAGGGTCGTGAAGATTCTGTCTGAGAAAGAAATTAAAAGGTATGTTAGCTCAGTATTAACATGATAAACTAATTGAATTCAAACGACTTGTCTTGGTTCTTAAATTCCGTTTATTAAAAGGAAAATCTTATCTTTATAAGTGTATATTTAATTAGGTACATTATATTAGGTAATATTTAACAAAACATTCGGAATAAACAATAGATTAATAATTTTTATTTTTATTGAAAATTTAATTATAAATTTTAATGGTTATGTGGAATTTCTTATAGGTGAAAAATTGAATCTACGGTAATGGGACAAATACTAGGCTACATAAACAAATAGATTCTGATAAATCAAATTGCTGAATAAATGAATTTGTATATAACCTCCCTACTTACAATGTTTTAAACAAAATGGTCATTAAAGCAATCTTTATTTACCTTCGGTAAGTAAATGTTTCTGTTTACTTTAAAAAAAATGCAAATAATAAAAACTTATCTATATATATTATATCACAATTATCCGCCTAGTCTCTGGAATTAAGTCTTGCTTCCCTGACGCACGGCTGGTATATTTTAACTTCAGGAACAACGGTCACAATCCTGGCAGATCTCGTAGGTTAGGATCCCCCGATTATTCAAAGGTATACAAACTTTTCTAAATTCTGCTTTTCTAATTTACGGTCACAATCCTGGTAATATAAGGCCTTGTAATGTTTCCCAATATTTATCTAAAGCTGATACACATTTTTTGTGGCTCATTAATTGATAGCGGTGTATAAGATGAAAACAGTTCAAATCTTGGTAATATAAATTATGCTTATTTTTTTATATATTTTTTCAAAAAAATTCGTTTTATCTAAAACACATTCCATTAATTCAAGTGCAAAAATTCTTCTCTCTAATTGTTTTCAATAACTCACTATGGCAACCCAACAGCTTTTTCTGTTTTTGAAGCTCATTGGTCGCTTTAGTTATATAGAATTTTCCAAAATATTTGACATTTATACTATAATTTTGATTCTTAATTAATATTATGAACTTATTGGTTTACAATTAAATTTTCCTTCACACATAACCTTTGATATTACCAAACATTAACAATAGTATACAAAATTAACTAGATTTACATACCTAGTTCTATAATTTTGGTAAATGTAAGAAAGTCATATACTTTTGAAAGTTAATTATAGATTTGACATTCTAAATTAAGAAAACAATACAAATATAATAGACTTCCAACCTTCTAAGAAATCCCAATAACAGAAATGTAACGAATTAAAGCTAGTGTCTTCAATAAATCAATTAACACTTTTATTATAATATATATACTTATACACCATACCTACTTATATTATATATACTCATATTATATATCAACAAAATACTAAATTTCAGCACTGTTTGTTTAAACAGCACGAAGAAGAAAAGGAAATACAAGAATGAAAGCAAATACATTTATTGGTCGCTAATAGCTAGTAACTAAAAAATCTGTTAAAACAGTAATAGTTTTGAAATATTTAATGTGTTTCGATTCAACGGCAACGCTCCGATTTTAATCACAATCACTATCAGTCAGTTAAATGAGTTCGTTTGGTCATACATTATTAATCCGTTTACATACTTTTTTTTACAAATTTCACATTCACAAAACAGTGAGTACTTCTATACTTTCATAAATAGGTATTAATTTAAACCTCAGAAGCGAAAGCTATATTGACAATCCAATTGAAAGTATCCAACGACATAAAAAACTGGAAGATAATTTGTATTAGCTTATTAAAAGTTACACATCTATCTCTCAGCGCTAAGGTTTGCAAACGCCAATACTCGAGTTCCCATTTCTTCAGGATCCTAAGCGGACTAGATCTTTCTTGAACCCACTATTTCCACGTACTCGCATCTGTAATATTGTGACGATTCGTCAACTGTCGTCCTGTCACTTCTTGGAGGCCAACGAATCGCCCTCTTTCAAATTCGCTGAAACTTGCTGTCATAGTTTAGTTATAAAAAAATACTACTGACCCACAAAAAAATCGATCTTTGAATAAGGACACACACATATATTGCTAACGGGAAATATTCTATTTCTCGAGAAACATTTGTAAATAAATGTCAATAACTAATGGTTCCTTTTTCTTGATGGTGGGACGTGCTACATAAATTTCGAAATAATAATATTTAAAGTTCTTAGTGCTACACTTTCAATAAATAATATTGTATCCAGTAAAAGCAATACTGTACCCATACGTAGAATCTCGCGAACTTTTTCACTCTTGTAGTTTTTCTGCTCTTAGCATTACCTTTCCTTTCTTCGTTAAAATAAATGTACCTCTTTCAAGCTCAATAAAGTACTTTTCGTCTTTGATAGGTAAAATTTTAAAATTATTTAGTATCATAGATAAACAAGTCTTCGTCTGCATCAACCCGAAACGGAGTCCTATGCAATTTCTAGGTCCTTCGCCAAATGGTAGATAGCTGAATGGGGGTCGCTTTGCTTTATTTTCTTCGGTAAATCTTTCAGGATCGAAGTTCTCCGAATCTTTATAGTATTCTTCATCTCGGTGTAATCCAAATATGCTGATAAATACTTTGGTGCCTTTATTTAGAGTAACATCAGTGTCAGGGATCTTATAGTTTACAGAACATTCTCTGTTTATGATTGGTAGTGGTGGATATTTTCTCAATGTTTCTGAAAAATATTTACATATTAATTTATCAAATTAAAAAAAATGCTTTTGGAGTAGTTATGAAATGCCAAGGCTAAATAAACAATTATCAACTATTTTTAGAATAAATAAACGATTGCTTATTTCATAATGATCTATATTTATCTCGGTTTGAACCTTGATAAAATTTAATAATTTCAATACAATGATTGATATATATATATATATATATATATATATATATACACTTTAATCTGTTAGTTTGTATTGATCATTAACTGTAATATTATCAATTGAAAATGTTATATACAGGCTGGTCTTTAAATAGTAAACCACCTGCATCAAAACGTTGTGTCATACACTCCTTAGACCAAGGAGCTTTCTCAATATCTGAACCTAATTCTTTATCCAAAGAAGTCAACCATGTTACCAATACCTTAATCAACAACAACCAATCCAAGCATGATATCCAACACACCATAAATCATCACCTTAACTTAACGCCCTTCTGTCATTTCTAAATTTCATTTATCATATATATAAGGCATCGCCATTCCTATCAGAAAAATGCTATATCATTTATTCATTTCGCATGAGAAGCGAAATGAAAATTAGTGATTAGTGGATAAATCACTTTTATCACATAAAATAATAAAACTAATTTATACACCAATATTTAAATTCTTCTGAGGGAGTCGCTTGCTATGTGGGCCATAGTTTCTTCCATGTTTCCGCAGTCGTAGAAGCTAGTATCTGCTTATTTCCCTTTGTACAGAATTGAGTTACATGGCCTGTACGAAACCTATTTAATTAAGACCATTGCCCTACGTCGGAGGGTTAGGGCCAGCAGAGGTTCCGAAGGATTAGAAATAAAATCTATGTTGTTCATTTCAGGGTGTTGTTCGAGGAGTGCTATCCAGGAATCATTCGCATTGATGGGACGTTGAACTTCCGTATGCAGCCAAATAGGTCGCCTAGATTTTAGTCGGGACCTGGGGATGTACTCCAAGTCATCGTGTATGGGTAGATCAATGTTATAGATAATCTTAATCCATTCAATCTGTGCTGCAGCGAGACATCTGCTATCCGGCGGGGCTATGTTAGAAAGAATCGGTAATCAGATAATAGGAGTAGTTGTAACAGTACTAGTGGCAATTCTTATTGCATCGTTAAGTTGAATATCTATTAGCTTGGTTTGAGAGCTTCGATACCAGATAGCAGCACAGTATTCAGTAGGAAAGTAAGCCAGTGTAATGGCTGTCGTTCGCAAGGTCTCCCAATTCGCTCCACATGAATTTCTGGGAAGTTTATGTAATATATTATTACGGCTAATTTTATAGAGGTGCTGAATGAACGTACTAACGTTACACCCAGATATTTAGGGTGGGGGTTGTATCAAACATATAATCAAAACTATATTTTAAGCCCACGCTTAATTATTAGCCCCCTTTTCTGTTAAGGACCGCAACCATTTAGAAACGCGTTGGTTTGTATAGACTTTCATTGGCGAAATAAAGCGTTCGGTAAGCACTTGTGTTGCTGAACACGGACTACTGGACTAGAGCACTGTGCGTAACCTGATCTGCACTTGCTGAACATAGCTGGGAAATACGATATCAAATTCAATTTCAGTCTGCCCAGATTCTATTCCGCAACACTTATTACTTTAGCAATTAAATATGTGAGTGTATAGAACTCACAACAACAAAAGCAATTAGAAACAATGGCTGCAAGAAACTATAGGAAATTAAAAATAATATAGTTAAATATCCTCAACTTTATACCTTTCTATAATATATGATCAATCAGACGATAATTACATACTTAGGAAATATCAATTCAGAGAAACAATAGAGCACAACATACATTTGGAAACTACTTGCTGAAACAGACGAACATACGACACACCGGACCCAATACTTGAAGGCGAAGACTACGAACTGTACTACACTCATATATGGATCAAACTGTTGCAAAAGATTTGTCAGGCGTCACAGTTATCGACAAAAATGACAAAAGAACTCATTTAATAGACACTGTAATATTGAGTTATGTTAGTGTTGCATTAAAAGAAATAAAATTACATAGTTACTTCAGGTACATTAACACGTTAACACGAACATCCAAAAAGCAATCAGACACAAAACAACATCAATAAGTAGAAAATTTTTATAACAGTGATCGTGACTTAATGAAGACCCATCAATCAATAACAAAATCTCAAAATGCAATAAGTACAAAATAATAATAATAATAATAATAATAATAAACGGCCTTATTGTGTTTATAAATATATGCATGCAAGCTTTGTGATGTAGAAATCATGCATAGCTGCTGTCGGTTCAAGTTGAGCGTCTCGTGTTTCCCACTTTAGTACGTGAATAGCTATCATAATTAAAGACGGCAGACTATGTGCCCCAGCAGTGGCGCTGCGTGGAGAGTTTAGCAGAATAACAGTGCGCTTACTTAAAAATAAATATATCGAATCCCTATACAAAACGTTAAGAAAAAACATAAATAACTTACCCAACATGATTACATTGTTGCAAAAAAATGCGGATGTGCGCGATGAAAAAACTGCACCTTAATATATGTTTCTGTATTAGTCTCGGAAAGGTTCGTACGTAGCGACGTATATATATGTTTATATACAGAGAAGGATTGTTCGACGTTGAGAGATGTTATATTTGCATAGTTAAAGCGCTATTTGTATCTGTACAACGGATCTTCAGTATTGGTAAAAAGTTGCCCTAATTTTGTAAAATATACATTTTTATCTAATACAATGTTAAATTTTTCACGGACACAATCACTTTTTTCATCTTCAAGGATATGCAGCACTAGTTTTACGTGGTCAATAATTGCTAATGAATCCGGTAAGGACAGCGCAGTGTTCTGTAAATTTTTTATTGCGTCCAGTATTGGAACGTAACTGTCGTAAATAATTTTTAAATTTGCTGCAACTTGAGGATTGTTAAATTGAACCTGGCTGAGCCGTATTGCAGCTGCTTCTTTGGCATCTAGTTGTAAAATCACTGATTTAATTTTTTCAAAATGTTTATAATAATAAAATGCTGCTTCTAACCAAGTACCCCATCGTATAAGAATTGGTTGCGGCGGCTCGGGTATATCAGGACACAGCGAATGAAATAGCCGAATCCGTTTCGGAGATTTAAGAAAAACCGCTTTCGTTTGTCCTATCAGTTGATCCACATCAGGATAAGTTGTACGTATAGTGTTTGTTACAAGGTGTAAAGCGTGAAGCAAACATGTGCAATGCAGCAGGTTTGGTTGAATCGTTTTGAGTAAGTTTGCTTTGGAACACATAACCTTGGCAGCATCGGTAACTAACATTAACACTTGCTTCGGTAAAATCTCAAACTTGTGTAGTGTTTCTATTAATACATCATATATCGCTCTGGCAGTACACCCCTGCATTCGTTTACAGGTTAGTAAATAAGGAGGAGAAGGTCCTTGCGGAGTCAGCGTCCGTACTAGAATGGCTAGGATGGACTGTTTTTTAATATCTGTAGTTTCGTCTATTGTTAACCACAGGAATTTTTTTTCACCGTATTTTTCGTACAATTTACAATTCTCTCACGCACTGACGGTACGTAATTCCGTAGCGTACTTCTTGCTGGTAATTTCCACGTAGGATTGTATTTCTTCCAAAACTGACGAAACATTGGGTGTTCCACTTTCTGCATTGGTATATTGGTCGCAATTAACATCATTAATTAACATCACACACAAATTTATTATATGATGTGCGTCCACTATTATTCGATTTATATTTGTCACTATTTATATGTCTTTCACTGACTTGCTTTCCAAGTTAATAAAGTTGTCTCACAAACTAAACATTTCACTACGGTACCGTCATATATTAAATCGGGAAACCGATGTAAAAATTTCTTTACTACGTCAGCATGCAACCGAGTCGATGCATTGTTTCTACGCACTCCCGACATTTTCAACACGATTGTGTTAACAATGTATCGCTTACAACGTCTCAACGGCAACTGAATTGATCGTCGTACGCCTCTACTCGATCCCTCCACATCACGCTAGTGTTCGGGCACATAGTCTGCCGTCTTTAATCATAATGCATATATGCGTGCGCGTAATTCGAACACAAAGCATTGAAAATGCCGAAAGTCCATTAACTAGTCTGTTTGCTAACAGAGTAAGCAAATTTTTATGGAAATTCCATGACTTAAGATATAATGTTAAAGTAGTGAGGTGCTTAGTTTGAGAGAAAAGTGTATTATGTTGGAATCCACGTTTGTGTAGAGAGACCGTATAATGAATTTCTTTATGATTTAAGTGCATGTAATGTGCCGGTTAAAAAATCGGACAAATAATGTTTCGTCAGTTGTAAAATATTATTTTACTTGTGTGTACACAATTTTTACGCATTAAAACTTTCTAATATTTGAGGACATTTGTCTATATTTCTAAGAATTTTTGCCGTTCTTCATTTGCCGCTAGGGCTTTCCAACCAGCTATTGTATACATAGTTTTACCCTCAGCGGCACACGAAAATACATTTTTAAATATACATGTCTCTGTACATTTTTATATTTTTTATTTGTTCGGAGAATCGGCCTTTGTCCAGCAACGTGTCAGTACTGCACTTTCTACAAATTCGTAGAAGGTGCGCACCCCTAGGGTGAACTACCAATGTTACTTGTTAAGAAGTTACTGGAAAAAGGATGAGTTCTTCGTTATATTTGAAACAAGCATCACGTACTGTGTATTAAATATCAACAAAGTGTTCAATCGCCAGCACAGTTTTTATAATAAAATTAATTTTGTATATAGTAAAAGTGAGTTTTATTTGTATAAGTCTCTCTACAGACTTACAACCTGTGGTTCGAAAATAAGTGCCAAACGCCAGCGCACAAACTACTTTACATCAGTTTTGAAACAAATTCAATCCTACGTGGAAACTACCGATGACGCTACGTAGGTATTTACCAACGGTGCGCGAAAAAATAAATAATTATGTAAAAACCGTAGTAGAAAATAGAAGACTGTGGCTCACTATAGATGAAACTATAGATACAAAAAAATTCCATTGTATCGATCCTTGCATGGACAATGACTTCGCAAGGACCGTCACACCTTTATTTGTTAGTTTGTAAAAGACTGCAAGAATATACTGTTGAAGCACTTCGCAATGTATTAGTTAGAACACTAGACAACGTTGAAATTTTACCAAAGCAAAATTAATGATGATTACCGCTGCCGCCGCAGTTATGCATCGCATGGGACAATTATTCAAAGAAGTTCAGCCAAACCTACTACACGTTACATGTCTTCTTCATGCTATACATCCTGTAGCAGACACTATACGAAAATGTTATCCCGATAAGGATCTTAAATATCCGAAACGCATTTGGCTCTTTCATTCACAATGTCCTGACATCCTGAAACCGCTGCAGCCAATTCATACACGATGAGGTACATTGTTAGAAGCAGCATTTTATTATTTTAAACATTTTGATAAGATAAAGTTGGTGATTTTACAACTAAACCCTAAAGAAGCAGCTGCAATAAGGCTCAGTCAAATGCAATTTCTAAATCTTCAAGTTGCAGCAGATTTAAAAATTATTTAGGAGAATTACGTTCGAGTAGCGGACGCTATAAAAGAAATACAGAACACTTCGTTGTCCTTACCGGATTCTGTTGAAATTGTTGCCCACGTAGAAACAGTGCTACATACTTTAAATGATGAAAAAAGTATTTGTTCCAGAGATAAATTTAATACTGTATTACGTAAAAATGTTGATTTTACTAGATTAAGACAACTTTTTAACAGCAGTATTGCGAAAAATCCATTGTACAAATTTAAAAGCGACTTTAACTACGCGAATATTACATCGCCAGCTGTGGAACAACCTTTACTTCGTATAGGCAGATATATACACCGCAGAGAATAAATCTCAAGGAGACTACTGTAGAAACGCACGCTACGCTACAGATGTTCACTCACGCACATCCGGATTTTTTCTAAGCATCGAAGCATATTGGGTAAGTTGTTAGTATATTTTATCTGCATTCTCAATAATACTACGACAATTTTTTTTCTAAATAACGGTGGGATTCGGTAAACTCTACGCAGTGACGTCAATGTTAGCCGGTCTAAGTATCTGTCTCTATATATAACCCACTTGCTTTATTTACGTAGCATAATTTGGATAAGGTTACTGAAATAACGGTTTATCGAACGAATTTTACACCTTCATAATATAAATTCGGAAATTTACCGATATACTTTTTTTTTACATTATCAGGCGATAGTCCCTTATACTGAATTCAGTATGATCAGCGTAATCCATTGCATGGTCAATTAGTGCTTCTGAATTTAATCCCGGAGATTTATTTAATAATTCCTATAACTCATTTGTAGAGTGGGCCATCGTGTCTCTGATATGCAGACATTAAATTTAGAAGCACTAATTGACGATGCAATGGATTGCGCTGACCATACTTACTGACTCAGTCTTATGAGACGGTATACAAACGAGAGTTAAAAGTTGGGACGCGGAAGACTACAGATACTAACAAATTCGGGCAATTAAGATAAAGGTATCCTGTTTTCAAGACATTCAAAAAATCCCAGTAAAGTGTGTCCACCTGCTTACCAAATGCCAGTCAATCACTTATAAAAACAGAACTGAAGTATATTTGTTAGGGGACTGCGTCCTAAAAAAACCTGCTGATTTAAATTAATTGCGCTATGATAAGTATTAAATATTGATTCGGGGACGATATTTTACAATATTTTTTAAACGTTAGATAATATAGATATCGGCCTATAATTCTCTTCCGAAGTGATCTTCAGCTCCAGCTTTTAATGTTGGAAAAACATAATCAAGTTTCCAACTATGAGGGAATACACTAGAAGTTAGAGAAGTCTGGTGCATTGTTGATAAAATTATAGCTAAAGTATTTCTCATTTGTTACTTTTTTTAATTTCAACAATTACACTGGCCTGCATAAAATTTGTGATGACGTGATTTTTGTTTGTTAAGCTCAGTTTTTATATAGCAATAACTAATTAAAATACAGTTGGTCTCTACTATCCACAGATTTTTTTTTTGCACAAAAGAAAAAGAAAAAAATATTAAAAAAAACCTAAAATAGGCGTTTTAATACATTTTAAAATGAATGTACTACTTCAAAGTCTAGGTATTAACCCAAAAATGATTTTCTGTTGTGGTTTTAAAGAAATTTGTTAAATAGGCTCTCATTACCTCATCTAAATCTTTTATTACATGTATTAATTTTGGACAAGATTTCCGGGAATTTTTACTTGCTAAATCCTATTTATTATGCTTTCACTTTATTAGTACTGCGAAGAAGGATTTCAAGTTTATCACTCCAAACAAAATGTATATTTTAATGTCATTTACTTCATTATAGCTCTGAGTGTCGATCAGTAAACAAGTAAAATTAATTTGTCTTTAGTGTTGTGCGTGGTATTTGATAAATAAACATTGCTTAAAAATATGTCTAGCCGGTGTTGCAAAAACAAGCCAGATGATTTCTGTTATATTTGTGGATATTTCGTCTTGAAAAATTTAAGAGACCAATTGGTGAATTTGTGAAAAATGCATATTATGTTTATTTCAAAATCAAATTAGGAGATCAAAATAAAGATTGGGCACCGCACGTTGTTTGTAAGGTATGTGAAGAAGGTTTAAGACATTAGACCAAAGGGAATAGAAAAAGCCTTCCTTTTGGAATACCGATGGTTTGGAGAGAACCGCAAAATCATCATGAAGATTGCTACTTTTGTCTTTGTGATATTAAGGGGCATAATAGAAAAACTTTGAAACATATTTTGTATCCAAGCAATATTAAATCAGCTATCAGACCAGTTCCTCACAGTGATCATGTACCTATACCTATACCCCCCAAAGTACTACAAGAAGATATTGAAACCTCTTCAACTTCCGGCTCCGTACAGATGGATAGTGATTTTGAACCATCAACCTCAGGTCAAAACCAACCTCAGCTATTTTCACAAGCCGAACTGAATGATTTAGTAAGAGATTTAGGACGTTCAAAAGATCTTTCTGAAGTACTGGGGTCTAGGTTGAAACAAAAAAATTTGCTTGCCCCAGAAACTACCTTTTCTTGGTATAGAAATCGTGAGGCTGGATTTGTAAAATATTTTGCACAAAACGGACCACTCGTGTACTGCCAAGCAATTGCTGATTTACTTACTTTCCTCGTAGCTCCTGAGTACACACCTTCTGACTGGAGACTTTTCATCGACTCTTCAAAAAGGAGCCTTAAAGGTGTTCTTTTACATAATGGCAATGTTTTTGCTTCTGTTCCGGTCGGCCATTTTGTTCATTTAAAGGAAAACTATGAAAATTTACAGGAATTACTTTTAAGAATACAATATGAAAATCACAATTGAGAAGTGTGTGGAGATTTAAAAATTTTCGGCCTTCTCTTGGGTCAGCAGTCTGGATATACTAAATTTCCATGTTTCCTGTGCGAGTGGGATAGCAGAAATCGAGAACAGCATTGGATAAAAAGAGACTGGCCACAAAGGGTGACTTTAACACCTGGAACCAGAAATGTAATTCGCGAAAGTCTTATTGACCCTCAAAAAGTGTTACTTTAACCGCTTCACATAAAACTTGGACTTGTGAAACAATTTGTTAAGGCATTAAACAAAGAAGGAAATTGTTTTAAATATTTGTGTAAAACATTTCCGACTCTGTCAGAGGCAAAATTAAAGGAGGGAATCTTTGTAGGCCCGCAGATTAGGAGCTTGGTGAAAGATCAAGAATTTGAAAATGTGATGGAAGATAAGGAAAAACATGCATGGCATGCTTTTAACGAAGTTGTACATAAATTTCTAGGGAATTATAAAGACACAAACTATGTTGAGATCGTTGAAAATATGCTGGAAAAATTCAGGATTCTTGGTTGCAATATGAGCATAAAAATTCACTTTTTAGATTCCCATTTGGACTATTTCCCAGAAAACCTTGGGGACGTGAGTGAAGAGCAAGGAGAAAGATTTCACCAAGATATTAAAGAGATGGAAGAAAGATACCAAGGGCGCTGGGACACAAAAATGATGGCCGATTACTGTTGGACATTGAGAAGAGATCTTCCTTTAGCCGAATATGACAGAAAAACAACCAAACGAAGCTATTCTGAAAAACGAAAACGTTTTTTTAAGCATAAAGCATAAAGAATAAATAACTATTTCTAATAGTTTCTATGTGTATATTCTTGTATTTTTTTTAATATAATATAAAACTAGCTTATAAATTAAATAAATCGTGTTTTTTCTATATTTTTTATTTCACTGGTTTGGAAAATAACTTTACGTGAAACAAAAAAAATAAATGCAGATTTGAAATCAGCGCTACCCAACTGTTAAAATTTTTAAATCAACTTTCAAAGTGTTGAAAAATGCAGGCCTGTGTTGTTCATGGATTTTCAACTACTAGGAAACACACACACGCACACACACGCAAGCACACGAACACACACGCGCGCGCGCATACACACACACGCGCGCGTTCACGAAGCACGCACGGCCGCACACGCACGCACACGCACACATTCACGCACACACAAAGAATCTTCAAGGAATATTAAATTATAGATTTAAAATTCCTTGAAAAAGGCAGTAATTACCGAAACATGTAAGATTATTTTAAATATATACATATTAAAGTAAAACAGACCTTAAATCACAGACTTCCTTTGTTGGTTGGTTTCTTTGAAACCAATAGCTAGCCAATTTAATGTAAGATATCGATTTTAACATATAACGCCCATATTGTGTTTGTATAAAACAGAATACTCAAATTCTTATTTGCATCTTTGCGTAGTAGTTACTCATTTGATAATTCGGAAAAAATATTTTTCCTTTTTAATTTCCGTGGGCCTATCGTCAACGAAATTCTTAAGACGTAAGCTGATATAGGCGTGACTAACGAACAATTATTATCTAACAATTTTAAACGTACTTTAGTGCCTCTAGAGTAATTCATTGAAATATTGGGTTGATTTAACGACGATTATCCTTCCCTAAGAGCTGTAGAGCAGAAATACATATATTTTAAAAAGAACTATTTTCAACCAAACGACAAATATAATTCTGAAAAATCAATAGAAATGACGACCCCAAAAATGTAACTGCAAAAAAAAATTCATTGAGCAACACGGCCACAGAGCTTTGAAGCGGTCTAAGTATCTGTCTCTATACAGGCTGATTCATTTTCGGCCCTCACCATGGGGATCTCGCTTATTATTGGAGATAGAGTATAGGTTTAAATTTGGCAAAGTTGTTAAATTTTGTGTTTGTTATAAATCCGTAAAGAAAATAGACCTGTGACAAATGACCTTCATTATTTAAAAAAAAAACGCGGAAACCCCATTCTCTTCTTTTACCTGTAGCACTGACATTTGGCCTTGTAGAGAAAATATAAAAACACATCCTTGTGGCCATTTCTAAACTTCTATTTAAAATTTAGTACCCTAAATTTTCATACGACGTTTCGTTTCTTTCTGGTCATCATCAACTATCTAATTTCTTATAGGCGCCATATTGGATTTAGACATCTTCAGAAAGAGGTTTTTTTTCTGATTTCAACCATGTACCACATGCTGACTAAAGTTTTTGACATTAGGTTTTATTCGAAAGAATAAATTATAAGATTAAATAAGGTAGCCATGGAATATCAATCTGTCAAACATTTCATTTATTGTTCATCAATAATACAAAAGTGTCATACACTATCGAAGAGAAACGAGATATGATAAGTATTTTTTATTCTTCGAACCGAAATTCAACAGTAGCGAGTACAAGATATCTACAATTATATCCAGAACGACAACAGCCTCATCGTATCATTTTTCTAGACCTCGACAGAAATTTGGTCGAGAATGGATCGTTTACTAAGCCGCGTAATGGTCAAGGCAACAGGAATTTAAATGAAAATCGACAAGATATTTTACAAATGGTAAATTAAAAGCGTGTTCTCAAATTTCATGTTAATCTTGTATTTTTATAGATAAATAATAATCCATCAATTTCTACACGCGAAGTAGCGTCAGAATTAACTTTACATAAAAGTAGGTTTAAACCATACAGGATCCATGTTAGTCACTCTTTACTGTCTGGAGATAATTTGAGAAGGCTAGAATATTGTAATTGGTTAATGGGAAGGAATGAAGAAAATGACGAAAATTTTTTAAGCAAAATCATCTGGTCAGATGAAACAAAATTTACAAATTCTGGAATGTTCAACAGAAATACGGAGCACTATTGGGCAGTACAAAATCCCCGACAAAATAGGGCTAGAAGACCACAACATCGTTTTGGAATAAACGTTTGGATGGGTATTTTGGCAAATTGTCTCTTAGGACCAGTTATGTATGAAGAACATTTAAATGGAGAAAGATATTTAAACATTTTATGTGCATACGTATCTGACTATCTTGACGACAATATCCCATTAAATCAATTACAATATTTATGGTGGCAACAAGATGGCGCACCAGCACACAATGCAGCTGTTTTTAGAAATTTCTTAAATCAAGAGTTTTCAAACCGTTGGATTGGAAATAGGGGAGTTGTTGAATGGCCTGCGAGATCACCTGATTTAAGTCCGCTAGATTTTTTTTATGGGGATATGTTAAAAATAATATTTATAAAGTAGATGCGCCACAAAACATTGAAGAATTACGAGACAGACTTTAGAATGCCTTCGATGCAGTTCCTAGAAGAACTATACAAATGCCAGAAGGCGTGCCCAATTGTGCATTACCGAAGATGGCCAGATAATTGAACATTTACTGTAATTGTCTGTTGTTTACTTTTCTATGTATTTTTATTAATGTTTTTGTTATCTTGTACTCGCTACTGTTGAATTTCGTTTCGAAGAATAAAAAATACTTATCATATCTCGTTTCTCTTCGTTAGTGTATGGCATTTTTGTATTATTAATGAACAATAAATGAAATGTTTGACAGATTGAAATTCCATGGCTACCTTATTTAATCTTATAATTTATTCTTTCAAATAAAACCTAATGTCAAAAACTATAGTCAGCATGTGGTACATGGTTGAAATCAGAAAAAAAAACTATTTCTGAAGATGTCTAAATCCAATATGGCGCCTAAAAGAAATTAGATAGTTGATGATGGCCAGAAAGAAACGAAACGTCGTATAAAAATTTAGAGTACACCACTGGATAGAAGTTTAGAAATGGCCACAAGGATGTGTTTTTATTTTTTCTCTACAAGGCCAAATGTCGGTGCTACAGGTAAAAGAAGAAAATGGGGATTTCGCGTTTTTTTTTAAATAACGAAGGTCATTTGTCACAGGTCTATTTTCTTTACGGATTTATAAGAAACACAAAATTTAACAATTTTGCTAAATTTAAACCTATACTCTATCTCCAATAATAAGAGAGATCCCCATGGTGAGGGCCGAAAATGAATCAGCCTGTATATAACCCACATGCTTTACTTACGTAGCATAATTTGTATAAGGTTGCTGAACTAACAGATTATCGCACTAATTTTACACCTTCATAATATTTTCGTATATATTTTTAACGGAACTTGCTTAAAATTACAGCTTTATTTATTCGTTTTATTATTTATTATTATTTCTTTACTAATATCATGTAATATTACGATTATATTGTCAAAATTTTCATAGTATTGACTCATCAATAATGTTTGTAAATCGATCAAGGCGTGGTTATACGAAAGATGTTTTTTAGTGATGCATATAGCCATAAAATCGAACAGTGGATCGACTCAAAGTGCTTTATTGCTTTTCAAAATATTTTCCACAAAAATTGATAAACTTCTGCATCCGTTCAAATCAGTTGTTAAAGCAGTTATTCCAGTCTTCAGCTGGGGCAGTCAAAATTGCTGTTTTGAAGGCATTTACTGCTCTTTCCGACGATTGAAATCGTCGACGCGCATACCATTCTTGATTTTTGGGAACGTAAAGAAATCGTTGGGACTTAGGTCGGGACTATACAGAGAATGATCTAATAATTCGATATTTTGCTGCTTCAAAAACTGAATTGTCTTTGGAGTTGTGTGCGAACTCGCATTGTCATTATGCAGGATGATTCGCCGTTGTGGGTTGGTATCTCGAAGCACGACGATTGTTTCTGCCAAACAAATGGTTGTGTAGCAATCTATATTAACCGTTCTTCGATCTTGCAAAGGAATTCCAGTTACATGATCTGATTTTGAGAAATACGTTCCGACCATCTTTTTCGACACACTCCGCGAACGGATAACTTTTGTCGGATTTTCTTAATCTTGAAACACTCAAACAGCGGACTGACATTTATTTTCGGGTTCGTAGGAATAAATCCAGGATTCCTTGTCAGTCACGATGTTGAACACCACAATCTAATAACGTTTTATATTCTTTGAGTTTCCGTTATTGAACCAGCTCGAAGTTTTTCGGTATCAATTAAAGCGAGTCGACTTTTGCTCTTCGGTTAAAAGATGCGGAATCCAACGGGAAACTAATTTTCTCGCACCCAGTTCATCATATAGGCTCGTTTAGATTGAGGTCATTGAAATGCTTATGGATGTCTCAATTTTACGATATATCGCATGTCTATCTTCTTTAATCAGGCGGCGCACACCGTCGATGTTTTTCTGGGTGACTACTTTTCCTGGCGGACCTGTCTTGGGGCATAAACGTAAAATTGTCGATTGTTGTGATGCTTCGTCTTCAAAAACATAAACCAACACAACAAGACATTGTCGTTGAGTTAATCCTCTCCAAAAGTTGTCAAAAATTATTGGGCGAAAATTTTCTTGATTCAATTACATCCTTCGGCCAACTTATAAACTTCAAAAATTCACTATAACTAAATCACTTGCCTTATCTTGATGAAACGTTAGATTTAGCTCAACGAAAGATTGAGATTAATTTTGACATCTGATGTTTTACTACTGGTGCCCTCTATGAGGCTATATCCAACACCAAAAGGATATCAGTTGTATATGTCGATGCGTCTTAGATATAAGCGTTTGTATTCAAGATCTTTAAAGTCATACTATATACATATTTACATTCGGTAAACTATAATAACGAGTGATCATTAAAATTGTCACTCAAGTAAACCATGTATACAAAAAGCATGTCGTAACTTAAGTACTTGGAGATCGGCCAATGTTTTCAAACGCCATGATTGTCATAAAATAAATTAAAATGTTGGATTTTATATTAAATATATTTTTAATTTTTATATAAATGTGAGGAAGTAACATTCTGTCATAAAAGCTTTATGCATATCGTTAAAAAGCATTATTTTTTTTTCTTTGATCAAACTATATGATATATAATTGACATTGATAGACGTTTGAATTAACATCTTACTGACTTAAGTTATTACATACTTTTTTATACACGACCTGCAAGAGTGAGAATTTTAATGATTGCTCGTTATAAACTAAATACATATTAGATATTTAATAATTTACCATTAACTACTTGATCCATATATTTCATCTCCATAATAGCATCATAGGTCAGCATTCCATTATTCCTTTTCAGAGATTCCCTCACTTCTTCCCTAAGTCGGTCTTGGATTTCTGGATTGAATGCCAATTCATGAAGACAAAATGTCAGGGTAGTGGAAGAAGTTTCAAAACCGCCAATGAAAAAAACAAAAACTTGTGCTGCGATTTCTTCCAGCGTCAAACACTTGATTCCGCTAGCTTTTGCTTTTTCTTGCATTTCAATAATTAGGTGAATAAAGTCGTTACGAACAATGTTATGCGCTTTTCTATAATCTAAGATGTGTTTGACAGTTTTCATGAAAAACTTTTCAACATCTATAGGTATCAATTTTACTGGAAAATATTCGTGTAGCGCTAGAACGCAAAAGCTTATAATTTGTTTTAGTATACTCATCTGAGGTGGTCTTGCAAGTTTGCGGCCGTATACTCGAAATTCAGCATTAGGATCTTTAAAACTATTACACTCTAAACCGAACGCACAAGAACCAATAACGTCTGTTGTGTAACAAGCAAGAATATCTTTAATATCTAAAGCATCACCAGTTTCACTTAGTTTGTCCATGTGTTCTATCAGAGGAACACCACAATCTAATAACGTTTTAAACATCATTTTCATCTTAGCTGAAGTAAATGTTGGAGTAAATTTAACGCGCATATTTCTCCATTTCTCGCCATCTAAATTGAAAAGATGCCCCAATAAAGGATCCTTTTTTTCGTTAACTACAAATCCGCGACCAACGAAGTGAGCGAAATCCTTCGTTAAAATGTTTCTTATTAAATCAGTATCTACGGGAATAAATATCGGTTCCTTCATGAAATATACTCCACCATATTTATGTCAAAGCCGCTTTAATTCTTCATAAGCGTTCCTAGCATCATAAAGATGTCCAAACTTCAGATTTAGAAGATTCTCCATGTTACCAAATATCCATGGTGGATCTATTTGCGGAACATTCTTTCTACTCCAGTATTTATGCGACCATTTTATATAAATGAATACAAGGGATGTTAAAATAAGAAATACAGCAATAAACTCCTCGACAAACATCATACTTTAACATTCACTTCACTAAATATTACAAATTCGAACTTAAAACTGCAAAATACAAAGTAAATATTTATCAATACCAATTCTGACTTCTCTTATATTCACAATACATCAAGTATGTGATTAGATTACATACACTGATAGGAATACTTATAGTTATTTTTAAGAGTTACGATCCCATTAGTGATTTCATTATAGAGGAGATAAAGTAAGATATATACCGGGTGTCCTTGAAATAAGAAAACAAACGTATGAAAAATGGAAAGATTAAATTATACTCCCATATAATATTTTCCTAAAATTCCTTCTCATAAGTGAGAACCAAAACGTCGAAAATATTTAAGAAAATTTTGTTACGCCACTGTGCGATGAACTATATTATAAAAGACGATATCATGAAGTTGAACCATAATAACAAAAAGAATAGTTTTGTTATTTCCATCTCGCTTTAAGTTTCCTTGAGTTGTCTACCGTTACGTACTGCCGATACAATTTTTCGATTAATGATAGATTGTTACCAAATAGGACGTTAAATGCCCGTAGAACACACATCTTATAGGTTCTGTTAATATATCATCTTTAAAAATTCACAAGGAAGTATAAATTTTTAACAGCCGACTTTTGTGCCAGATTATCGAACTCTTACCATAACAAAACATAGACACATAAAGTGATGGCAGTTCTGAAAGTCCACAAATTACTTTTAGTATGATGTCTAAAATGGGTTTATAAATTAATATGACACACGTCTTCAGTTTTAATAATTCACTTAGCATAGAGGATGTGTTTTTATAACATCAGTAACTGTTATGTATGTAAACTGACGGTGTTTGTGTAACTTCAATAGAGGTAGATATTTATCACTTATATATTTTGAATTCAGAGGTTGTTACAAGTTTTTGGCGATTTCTTGGTCGGCCCTGGTATATTCCGCTTTAATATAACGTATCGCTGCGACATCAGCTATTTGGGAAAGAATTTTTGAGAAGTAAATGCGCACGATGTTCTACGGTCACATCCGTTGTAGACCTCTGAAAGTTTAGTGGTATTACCAGTGTGCGTACACGATTCGTTTTAGCAGATTGAATATGTTTCATTGAATTAGCAAGATTACAAGAGTCTACGGAATTTATTATACAGCAATTCTAAATGATAGTATAGCACGCGCCAATTAAGTTGGCGCGAGGAGGGGTAAGTTCGCGCAAGATTAAAAGTAGTGGGGAGATTTGTATTTGGTTTTACATCAAATGTCAGATAATTCTAACCTCTGAGCGTGTATCACTTTATGATCCCCTAGCAAAGACTTTATGTTCCGTCAAACGTCAATGACAAATGTACTCTGACAATTACTTAGTAGTGGGGGTGGACGTTTTTAAAAACGGCTTGTGCGCACCCCCTCCTCGCGCCAACTTAATTGGCGCTTGCTATACGTCGTGTTTGATTAAGCTATGTATTAATTTTACCCTTCTATCATCTGAAGGTGAGTGAATAACTAAAGTCTTTTTAGAACCTTCCGTGACTTCATGTTCGTATTTCGTTTCTTTTACCGCCTAATTTCCGTCTACAGGGTTTTATTTTTGTACGGAGAGATGTACTCTGGATGACTGTTTCGTCTCGCTCCCGAGCCGTCGTAACACCAGAAAGGCTGAGATCGCGTGGAAATATTTACAATCCACGTGTTCCGGATCCGACTCTATTTTGCAGAAGGGACCTTTTGCGTAGCAGGGAAAACAATATCGGACAGCATTACTCGAGAGCAGCTAAGTAAAATTACGCAGTTTAATTATTTCAAAACGGCTGTTTGGTCATTCCTCTAATAACAAAAGCTTGCGTCGGCTCATAAGACTATCAGAAAAACTAGATAAAATATTTAAATTCGCCAAGTCATATCGTCTTTTTCTTACTTACTTTTTTTTGCTTTGACGGCCGTAATTTTTATGTACGAATATTTTTATTAAATTAGTTTATATTATCTTTAAATTATCAGATTAATTTATCATAAATATTATTGAGGAATTTTGCACGTAACTAGAAATTTGTAAAATTCATTTGGGCATGAGAACGCAAATCCTTTGTTATTGCAATAATTTATTTGCGTTACATAGGATCTTATCTATACGTACTCCATTACATGTAATTCTTTAGTACCTATTTTTTTCGTTTTTTCTTGTTTGAGGTTTAATGTTTATATCAAAAATTTGTATATATACTATCATTCAAGAATTTTGAACGCTTAAATTTTGCACTTTTTTCTGTTATATTTAATGAATTCATTTAAATTTGGTACTAATTAATTTAATAACATAACATACAGAGCCTCGTCCGTTATTAATTTTATGGGACAACCTTTACATATTCCCTTCTGTTTGTATAGCTCGAGAATCGTTGTTTCACGTTTTTCTCTCTTTACCTTTAATGTGGAAAATTTTCCTTTATTTGTTATTACCTCCTGATTTTTTTTCTTCTCCCAACTACTTAAGACTTTTTGTGGTGGGGAAGTCCCGAAACCCTTAAGATATATTACATTTATCATTATCAATTGCTCGATGCTAACGAACCGATTCGCGCTGATATCTCGCAACATCGCGCCGAATTCCCATAAAATTCGTTACCTAGCAACTTCCGCGTATTGAATTAATACTTATTTTATTTCGAAGACTCTCCAACGTCCGCCGAAACAAAGAGAAGAACATTTATCATATCTCAAAATCACCCCCTGAATGTCACAGATGATTACTCACTTATTTGAAATTGATAAGAATGAATTAAATGTTTTATTTTTTTATCAAAATAAGTAGTGAAATAAAAAGTGAAATTCATTAAAATTTGTTTTATTTTATCCCGTTAATAGTCAAAATACTCAAAATCACCCCCTGAATGTCACACATGATTACTCAGTTATTTGAAATTGAAAGAATGAATTAAATGTTTTATTTTTTTAACTATTATCAGCATAAAATAAAACAAATTTTAATGAATTTCACTTTTTAATTGACACTGCAACGATCGTTTCGCTCCAACCTGAGCTTCATCAGACATATAACTAACTTATTTACAAATTTTTTAACACAAGTATACGATAACAAACACATGTTTTATTTTAAATATTTGAAGGAATGGGTACTTTTTATTACTAAAATGTCTATTCACTAACTTTCACTTCGGTTTATACAATGCTGTTCTTAAGTAATAAAAACTAGGGGTTTACATTATATTACAGGGAGGTAAAGAAATTCTATGGAAAAATACAAAATGTGACTGTCTGAGTATCAAATAAATAAATTAAGTAAGGGTGAATTATTTGTTTCTAATTGATCATTTAATATCTTGTCGGTTTTCTTTAATTTATTGATTTCAAGTGAATCTAATAAATTAAGTTTTTTGCCCTTATTTTCTACGTGTAATATTTTAAATTCTCTGTTAAAATTGTGGTTCGTTGAATTAATATGAGACGCATATGAAGAGTCACTTTTATTATTTCTAAATGAAGAAAAATGTTCTTTGATGCGTATTTCAAACGATCTACCTGTCTGTCCGATATACGTCATAGGGCAACTGCCGCAGGTTAACTCATAGACTCCTGACTTTTTATTGTTGTTTGTTAAATCTTTATTGTTTTTTATAAATTTGGATAAATTGTTGTTAGTTCTATACGTTGTATTAATGTCAAACTTTCTTAAATATTTACAAATTTTTGTGCTTGAAGAGCCTATAAACGTGATCATTTTAAATTTTTGGTTGTTATTATTTAATATTGTGTAAACTTGTGATATGGCTTTTGTAAGGAGGTTTTTATTTAAAATGTTTTCTATTATATTACTTTTATATCCGTTGTTGATAGTTAGGTATTTGTTTAATTAAATTTAACTCTTTCTCAAAATTTGTTTGGTTCAACGGAGTATTGATTAATCTATGTATAAGACTGTGATAAGCCGCTAATTTGTGTTGTATCGGATGGCAAGAAGTGTTATGAATAGTTATGTCTGTAGTTGACGGTTTGTGGTAAATTGCAAAGTTACATTTGTTGTTAATTCTAGTAGTTCAAAATTTATTCCCTAGTATCCCTCCAGAAAAAACGGTTATTTTAGTAAAGGATCTTCTCCATAAAAATAATGTAAATCCAATAATTATTAATGAAATTCTTGATTTACTAAACATATGCATAGAACAAAATTACTTTCAATTTAATGAAAACATATATACTTGCAAAGAAGGTTTAATCATGGGTAATCCCCTATGTGCGTTATTAGCTGAGATTTTTATGGATCATCTTGAAAATTCTATTTCAAAAAATCCACTTTTTCAAAATGTATTATTTTGGTACAGATACGTAGATGATATATTACTAGGTTTCATAGGAACAAAGAGACAATTAAATTTATTATTTGATTATATTAATACATTGCATCACAATATTAAGTTTACAATGGAACAGGAAACAAATAATAGTATTAACTTTCTCGATTTAACGATTACTAGAATTAACAACAAATGTAACTTTGCAATTTACCACAAACCGTCAACTACAGACATAACTATTCATAACACTTCTTGCCATCCGATACAACACAAATTAGCGGCTTATCACAGTCTTATACATAGATTAATCAATACTCCGTTGAACCAAACAAATTTTGAGAAAGAGTTAAATTTAATTAAACAAATAGCTATCAACAATGGATATAAAAGTAATATAATAGATAACATTTTAAATAAAAAACTCCTTACAAAAGCCATATCACAAGTTTACCCAATATTAAATAATAACAACCAAAAATTTAAAATGATCACGTTTAAGGCTCTTCAAGCACAAAAATTTGTAAATATTTAAGAAAGTTTGACATTAATACAGCGTATAGAACTAACAACAATTTATCCAAATTTATAAAAAAACAATAAAGATTTAACAAACAACAATAAAACGTCAGGAGTCTATGAGTTAACCTGCGGTAGTTGCCCTATGACGTATATCGGACAGACAGGAAGATCGTTTGAAATACGCATCAAAGAACATTTTTCTTCATTTAGAAATAATAAAAGTGACTCTTCATATGCGTCTCACATTAATTCAACGAACCACAATTTTAACAGAGAATTTAAAATATTACACGTAGAAAATAAGGGCAAAAAACTTAATTTATTAGAGTCACTTGAAATCAATAAATTAAAGAAAACCGACAAGATATTAAATGATCAATTAGAAACAAATAATTCACCCTTACTTAATTTATTTATTTGATACTCAGACAGTCACATTTTGTATTTTTCCATAGAATTTCTTTACCTCCCTGTAATATAATGTAAACCCCTAGTTTTTATTACTTAAGAACAGCATTGTATAAACCGAAGTGAAACTTTGTGAATAGACATTTTAGTAATAAAAAGTACCCATTCCTTCAAATATTTAAAATAAAACATGTGTTTGTTATCGTATACTTGTGTTAAAAAATTTGTAAATAAGTTAGTTATATGTCTGATGATACTCAGGTTGGAGTGAAACGATCGTTGCAGTATCAATTAAAAAGTGAAATTCATTAAAATTTGTTTTATTTTATCCTGATAATAGTTATAATGGAATTTCATCAAGTAAAGGCTGAAACAATTATATATTTTATTTTTTTATCAAAATAGGCGCATTTATTAAAGAGAAAAATCTATATATAATTGATATTTTAGTCAATTAAAGTACCTAAAATTCATTATTCCAAAGCACGAATAATCTAAATAATTCATATCGGGAAAAAACGAGTGTAGGATAAATGCGTAAAGCAAAAGACGGAGGATTAAGCTAACTCGGGATTTGAACAATTTATTTATTATATAACAATATTATAACAATAATTTTCTGATAATATTAAATATTTTTTGCCCTTCTACTAACTGACAATATCCTAAATGGTCTTCAAATTCGGCCAAGTATTTTGTAAAACTTCTTTCGGCATCTTTAATAATACATTTCTTATGCGTTCTTCCACCTCATTTAAATATTTGCATGTCTACTTCTATGCGCCTTATTTTTGAGATAATCCCATAAGAAAAAATCGAGAGGCGTTAGATCATCACTAACAGGGAAAACTTGATCCAAATTATGATGCCCAATTTTAGAATAGTAGATAAGCAGGTGCACCATCGTCTTGCTGATATCATATGTTCTCAGTAGAAATTAGTGGATTGTTTGGATTAGGATAAAGCTTAGTAATATCGGGTACAATATTATTTCTTAATAAATCCAAATACTGAGGTCCAATAAAAGTACCTTCAGCGAAGAAAAGCCCCAATAACATTATCGTCTATCATCCCCGCCCACACACTTATTTTACCCAGATACTGAGTATGCGCCTGTCGCATCCAACGGAGATTGTCTCTAGATCAAATTCGATAGTTATGTCTATTGACTATACCACTCAAATAAAATGTTTCATCATCTGAGAACACAATTTTTATGATAAAGTTTGGACTTGCTACGCATCTGTTCTGTAAGTTTTACAAAATTCTATTCCGTGATCAGGGTCGTCTTCAGTGAACTCGTGATAGAAGTTAATATATCATTATTATGGACCGGACAAGAGAGGCTGAAATTACGATTGACAATATAAATAGTCTATAACATCGCAAAGTACAATACGCAGTTATTGAATAGCACTATTCATTCGGTTAACCACACATCTGTTTTCTGTGGTTGAATTGTGACGCAATTACTTCAATTTTACTGTTAAATTACTTTCCTCACAAGCGTAGGAGCTTTTATAATTTATTTTATTAGTTTATATTTCGTAACATAAATAAATTTCTTTTTTCGTTGTTTTAACTGTTAATTACATAATTACATACTTCGTAACTTTTGTAATAGATTCTGTTTAATATCATTTCATCGAATATACTTCTTCCAATTATTTTGGCGTAAGTGTCCAGTGAATTTCGTTAAGTTTCAATAACTTACGCATACATTTTTAATTTCTATTAATTTAGATCTAGAACATTGTTTAAGATACTTTTTCAGATATGATATAACGTCAAGAATGCTATCGTGAAACAATGACGTGTTGGATTAAGGGTCAAACTGATTGTATGTACATTGCCAGTGATTCCGAAATTTATTGCAAGTCTGTAAAAACCTTTAAAAAATTCCAAGAGATCGCACGTAAAACACCACTTAGCATCGCAAACACATACACAGAAATTAGACCCGTTGGAATATAACATTTTTAACTAACAACTCTGTGAAACTTCAATGACGGCAAATATCCTATTAAATGAACTTAACAATCTCACCTTCAAAGCATTTCTCCAATAATATACTGATTAAAATGTTCCTGATGAATCCACCAAAAATTTTGTTCTTAAGTAGTACGCGAAAGCAGTAGAACGCATTAGAAGCCATCTTTCACATCAGTACCTATGGATAAGTGCCAACGAAATTGTCGATATATTAGGTCGCTCTCTGGTAAATGTTGTAGCTGGTGTCCTAAATCCAGATATTCCATACAACGCATTTGTAATAGAAAAACAACAGTTATAAATACAGTTGATGCGGAAGCAGAAGCTAAAACCATTTACGAGAATATGCACCAAATGCTTCACTCAGACGACAGGGACAAAGAAAAAATACCTTTATTTGTCAGTGACAGTGCTGCGTATATGTTAAAAGCGGGTAGACTATTAAAGGAAACATATCCTAATATGCTGCATATTACTTGTGTCCCACATGTTCTCCACAAAATCTGTGAATATATCAAAGACACCATTCCGGAAGGTGATAGACTTGTATCCGCTTTTAAAAAAGTTTTCGGAAAAGCACCAATGAGAGTATCTCTTTACAGGGAAAACTTCCATCTTTGTCACTGACTCCCTCTCCAGTAATAACTAGATAGAGATCATGGTTGAAAGCTACTAGTTTTTATGCAGAAAATTTCGTTACATGTTTAAACGACGATGCACGAAGTACTTCTGAGTGCAATTAACTAACACAAATTCCAAATTAAAAAAATCAGTTGTACTTTCTTGAGCAACAAACACTTTGGAAGTTTCCCAATCACTTATTTTGAAAATCAAAATCTCAAATTAAATGATATTAACCACATTAGATTTGGCTATTAATAATTTGAAAAATATTCCAAGTGGCTTCGGATGTGGCCCTCGGCAAAAGTTAGACGCAGTTTTTAATAGAAATCGAGATTTAATAACTTTTCGGCAATTGTGTATGTGGACAATGCCTCAAAATCTAACTGCTAAATACGCTGAAATAAAATAATATTTCCAGTATGCACCTATAACCAGTTGCGATGTAGAAAGGACGTTTTCTATCTACAAAAATGTATTTCATTCAAAGAGAATAAGTTTTACAGAAGAGAACCTTGAAAAAGTATTGCTAGTTAATATTAATACTCCTTTACTCAACTTTAAACTACAAAACGAACAAATAAAAATGTATTTCGTATTTTATAGATCACTACCCGTTTGTTTTACAATTATATAAATAAAATTAAAAACTTTAAAAGTATAAATTTTCAATAATACGCCCGTGAGCGATGAATCATGGGCCGCCCGTGTCCGGCCCCTATTGATAAGCCACATCAATGCCATATTTAGCCAACTCCGTTATCCTGTTAATACGAGGTGCATTCAAGTTCTAAGGCCTCCGATTTTTTTTCTCCAGACTGGAGAAAGATAGAAGCATGTGCATCATTTTAAAATGAGCGTGTGTTCGTTGTCAATACATCACAGATATGGCAGCACTGTACGGCAGATGGAATTGTAGCGGCAGCGTCGAGAATGAGAACTGTTTTAGATACTTAAAATGGCTACGTTTTCCTTACTTGAACAGCGTGCAATCATTCGTTTTCTGAATTTGCGTGGTGTGACACCAATTGAAATTCATCGACAGTTGAAGGAGACATGTGGTGATGGAGTTATGGATGTGTCGAAAGTGCGTTCGTAGGTGTGACAGTTTAATGAAGGCAGAACATCGTGTGACAACAAACCGAAACAACCTCGGGCTCGCACAAGCCGGTCTGACGACATGATCGAGAAAGTGGAGAGACTTGTTTTGGGGGATCGCCGAATGACAGTTGAACAGATCGCCTCCAGTGTTAGCATTTCCGTGGGTTCTGTGCACACAATCCTGCATGACGACCTGAAACGAATGCTGACGGACGACCACAAGGCTGCTCGTGTGGCATGTTGCCAAGCAATATTGACGAGCTACCAAGGCGTGAATGGGACTTTCTTTTCGTCGATTGTGACAATGGATGAGACGTGGATGCCATTTTTCAATCCAGAAACAAAGCGCCAATCAGCTCAATGGAAGCACACAGATTCACCGCCACCAAAAAAATTTCGGGTAACCGCCAGTGCTGAAAAAATTATGGTGTCCATGTTCTGGGACAGTGAGGGCGTAATCCTTACCCATTGTGTTCCAAAGGGCACTACGGTGACAGGTGCATCCTACGAAAATGTTTTGAAGATCAAGTTCCTTCCTGCACTGCAACAAAAACGTCCGGGAAAAGCTGCTGTGTGTTGTTTCACCAAGACAACGCACCCGCACATCAGGCTAACGTTACGCAACAATTTCTTCGTGAAAACAACTTTGAAGTGATTTCTCATGCTCCCTACTCACCTGACCTGGCCCCTAGTGACTTTTGGCTGTTTCCAACAATGAAAGACACTGTCTGTGGCCGCACATTAACCAGCTGTGCTGCTATTGCTTCAGCGATTTTCCAGTGGTCGAAACAGACTCCTAAAGAAGCCTTCGCCGCGGCCATGGAATCATGGCGTCGACGTTGTGAAAAATGTGTACGTCTGCAGGGAGATTACGTCGAGAAGTAACACCAGTTTCATAGTTTTCGGGTGAGTAGTTAGTTAGAAAAAAAATCGGAGGCCTTAGAACTTGAATGCACCTCGTAGAAGATTATGTTAATTAACTATTAACTTACTTAATACTTAAGGTCGTACCGGTCATTCTAAATACATCCCAAAGCCAGTAATATGTATTCAGGCCCGGACTAAGATGCAGACGTGTTTATTAAGAGATTTAGAAGCAAATTGTTTCTCATTTAGCTTTTCCTCACCTCAGGGTGTCCCGACGTTCCTATTCTGGTCATTTAAGCAACCGCCTTCACTAAATAGCTTTACAAACTTAAAGTAACATAAAAAAATATATTTCATTACACGTACGTACATAGTCGCTTTTAAAATTACGTAAAATATCTGTGCAATAAACATCAGCTATATTACATATATTGCACACAGGGAAGTTTATCATCAAATTGGTTGTCGGCATCGGTAATACAAATGTTGAAATATATTTAGGGGGCGGCTAGGAACATAGAAATCTAGTTTAAATAATAAATCCATTTACTAGTTTCAACAAAAATATTGATTGATGTCTTTCTCTGTTCATGAATGGATTGGAAACCATGATGTTCTAGTAATAAATTGTAGTTTATCCTCTAACAGAATACTGACTATCAACTTTAAATGGGATATATTTCAAAAATCTTCGATGAATTTTTTCAATTCTTAATTAACAAGAGACGTAATATGGTGACAAAATAGTAAAACAATATTCCAAACAGCTCATAGCAAACGCAAAATATAAGAACTTTAGGGTCCTAAAAGCACTAAATTGTCTTGAACTACGTATTATAAATCCTAATCGTTTAGAAACATATTGCTAAGAATTCCTAAGGATAAATACCACGTCGACATCTTGAAACACGTCAACTCTAGATAAAACTTGTTCATGAATATTATATAATGACAAAATGAGCTTTTTCAATTATTGGAAACGACTTGACATTTATTGACGTTTAATTTCAAGCTATTATTGACCGCTGAGACAAAGCGTTGACCCGAACATCACTGTTACATGAAATAGAATAACATATCTTGATGCTATCAGCATAAGCCAATGCAAGCAATTTGAGAATACTAAGAGAATGTGTATTAACGAGGCATCGAAAAAATTCATAATTGGAGTAGACTGTGAAACTGGGTTTGTACTTTGGCCATTTCCACATAATGACACATTACTTGATGCTTGACAGTTTCATTTGGTTTCATTGTAAAAAAAGGTTATGGCATTGAAATGATACTACAACAAAAACGAAAACAAATAATTTATTTATTATCGAAATCATAATCAAAATTTTCATATAGCTACAGAAGTTGTTGAAAATGTTGTCCATTTACATCTAAAAACAAACCAACTCTTCTCCGTACTCCAGCAAAACTTTATACAGCATTTGCGGTGAGTTGTTGATCTCTTCACACTTTTCTGTTATGCGAACTCTCAGTTGTTCCAGATTATGAATTGGCGTTGAATAAATCGAATTTTTGATGTATGGTCATACGAAAAAATCACATATGTTTAAATCGCAAGACCTAGTTGGATATGGGATTTTAGTGTTCCTGCTTATTATTCTGTTAAAATTCTCTGAGATATTGAAGTGTTTCTCTGGTCGTATGTGCTGTTGCACCATCTTGTTGGAAATACCCATTTTGTAATTCCTCATCATCTAGTTGATTTATGAATGAGCCGAGTATCTCATTGCGATATCATGCTGCAGTAAGTGTACCTTCAAAAAAAATGGGACCCACCAATCTTCTTCGACATATTTCAACCAAAACACCAACTTTTTGTGGATGCAATGTTCTTTCAACAAAAAAATGAGGATTTTGAGGACCAACACCTCATATTCTGTGAATTAACATATCCAGAAAGATAAAACCACGCCTCATCCGTGAAAAAAACAGTGTTAAGGATATCCTGATTGTGTACATTATTTTTAAGCCATTGACAAAATCCAACTCGTCTTAAATAATCCACTGGATAAAGTTCATGAAATTGCATTGCCGATTGTATGGATGACAATGTAAGACTTTTTTAAGAATGAATTGGCACGTACCATAAGATAAATTTGTTTGTTGGGTCACTACTGAAATGGATGTTTTTGGATTTTTATCAATAATATGCTGAAGGGCTTCAATATTACTAGCTTTACGTTTAGATGGCCGTCCACTTCCAGTTTTTTGACCAACGCTACCAGTCTCTCTGAATACCTACACAATTTGTCAAAACATTGTAGTCAAACACTAATGGATGTTCTTCACTAAAATCAGCCATGCATTCCGTATTTGAATACTGCCACTCGCCATTTACTTTCACACCTGTACGGAAGTAACATTCGATAATTTTTGCTTTTTGTTCTATGTTGAATACCATTTTTTAAATAAATTTAATTTTCTTAATAAGAGTTTTGAAAAATTTGAAACAAACTTTAGTTTCAGTGTCAAATAATAAATGTCATTATGTGGAAGTGGCTAAAGTACCAACCCAATTTCACAGTCTACTCCAATTATGAATTTTTTCGATGGCTCGTTATAAATAATAATGGGCCTAAATTCGAACACTCTATGTTGTTAAAAATTCGTACGAATAACACCCATTATAGAAAACTCGATTTAACCTATTCGACGAATAGCCTTTCATTAATTGCGGGAAGTCAGTAGACATGCCAAAATAATTAAGCTTTTAGAGTAAGATGCTATGATCTATTGTATCCAAAGCTCTTGAAAAGTCGGTGCAGACGATATAAACTTGTCCTTGAGAGTCAAAAATTTTTGGTGATATATATATTATTGTAGTTGAGTTAGTTATTGTGGATCTGCTGGCATAAACCTGAGTTGGATTGCGGAGATATGAGATTTCACAATTAAAAATATGCGCGAATAAATGATATACTCAAAAACTTTTACAATTTTTAACAAAATAGCAAAAGGTCTGTAACTGCTGTTACACTTCGTATATATAAGAGTGTTTTAATTAATTTTAAATTATATTTCTTCAAATACTTCGAATTTAAAATATTAACATTTTTCTGTAATTCGTATTCTTTCTAGAGAAAGCCTCTTGTTATTGTACTAGCCGACGGACCCGTCGACATCTACCTGACAGAACGGTCACCAAGTATCTAACGTTCGGTTACGATTCTCCCAAATACATTTCATTTTGACTTAGTTAACTAATTAATTACGTATAAGTCTTCATAATTATGTCAAGTAGCATACCATTTTAAAGCTCTTTCACAAGGAATATTTTAATGACATTTGTTTCATCGAAATCAGAACTTATCAGCTCGCGCTTTTAATTAATTCATTATTCCTAGATATCACAATTTCGAACCCTCTCCACTCTGGGCCATAAAACAAAACCTTTTTTCTGAACGAGTATTCCCTTACACTAAACTCATCCTTCTTCTCACTCCAGTTGCCATGCCGTAAGCATCGTTTTCTTCCCACTGTTCAAGTACTTACCAGCCATAAACCATGTGCCCACGTGTCTACGTTTCAAAGATAACTCTGTATTGTTCGATGCAGAGATTATTTTATTTTACTTGCATTCACACTGAATTAATTAATTTCTTTCCAGAGTAATTTTGCATATAAATTTTTAGTTACTTATTCATCGTACTTGTATATATTTCTACTTTTATTTAATTACTCTAGCGCATTTTAAGTCATTTAATTGCTAAAGTAAATATTAAATTAAAACTTTAAGGACAACGTTGTTGTGTTTTATTTAGTTAATAAGTGATAATATATTTATTCCAGCATTATTACATACGTCCTGGACCTTTGATGCATCACCAATAACACTATTTATTATTTAAACAATTTCCTTTATAGCACGTCACAACCGAACCAGCGTGTTAGTAACAATTTGTCGTCTAAGACGTGAGGCTTGAATTTGAGTAAGGGTAATCAACGAATCCACAGCAACATGGTGAAGTCAACCGAACAACAGGAAAACCGTTCTAATTCCAAATCGAATGATTTGGTGACGCCTTACGAAAATTCATCAGAGATACAATCTTTAACCAATGTTTTATAGAAATTTTGTAGAGCAGTTGCCACATTTTTAATAGAGATAATTTCCAGGACCCTGAAGTATTACTCCAACGAATAGAAGCATATCTGAAAGCAGAAACGCTAAACCCTGCACGAACAATAGAGGAAATCCCAACGTATCATAACGGAGAAGCAGCATTATGGTTTGAGCAATTCGATAATCAAATTGATTCTTTTGAATGTTTTAGTGAACTATTTCTTGAACGTTACAAGCCTAACGAATGTAAGGGCAAACTTCTTGAAATATTGTACGGACATTTTAAGCATTTTAAGAGAATGACAGCGCAAGTTCCTTTTCTCTTGAAGAAAAAAAACGATTGTGCAATCGTTTATATCCGAATTGGAACGATACGAAGATCGCAACATTAATCAAGAGGCAATTACGATCCGAATCTGACTGTCACCAGTAACCGGTAGACAACGGATAGAAGCCGCCATCAAAAATGCAAGGACCGACGCCCAATGTCAACAGCAAGATCGCTACAGCATGTGACAGCTAGTTCGCGAACGGGTATCTCAAGTGAATATTACAAATACTAATTTAATCAAGTTAGCTATATACGTAATGATAGATTAGGGCCCATTCCCTTTTCCGTTTTGATATTACATCAATTACACTGTATTGTATCCCGACTAACACCTCAGCGAATTACTAATCATATCAGTTCTTTTTTCCTTAATTAATTAATCGAGCTATGGTTAATTACTCAAGTTAATTAATTCAAACTGCACACTAACTGAATTAATTAATTTCTTTCCAGAGTAGTAATTTTCGCATATCAATTTTCAGTTACTTCTTCATCGTACTTGTATATATTGCTAGTTTTATTTAATTACTCTAACGCATTTTAAATCACTCGATTGCTAATGTATATATTAAATAAAAACTTTAAGGACTACGTTGTTGTGTTTTATTTAGTTAATAAGTTATAATATATTTATTCCAGCATTATTACATATGTCCTGGACCATTGATGTATCACCAATACCACCATATATTATGTAAACAATTTCCTTTATTGTTAGCACGCCACAACCGAACCAGCGTGTTAGTAACATTGCTTAGCAGTGAAGCATCGCCTTACGAGTATTTATACGCCGGTATTAATCTTGTACAAATGGATAAATTGAGAATATGTGCTGAAGGTTTTGCAGAAGCTAACTTGGTTCAGAAAGTGCAGAGTGCAGAAACTTATTTTGGGGGATCGCCGAATGAGAGTGGAACACATCGTCTCCAAAGTTGGGATTTTCGTGGGATTTGTGCACATAATCCTACATGGAGACCTGAAAATGCGAAATGTGTCCTCCAGGTAGGTGCCACGAATACTGACGGACGACCACAAGACTGTACGCTTGGCGTGTTGCCAGGAAATGTTCACGCCATGAATGGGACCTTTTTTTCATCGATTATGACAATGGATGAGACATGGATGCCGTTTTTCAATCCTGGAACGAAGCGATTTTCCAGTGGTCAAAGAAGACTCCTAAATAAGCCTTCGCGGCGGCCATGGAATCATGGCGTCACCGTTGTAAAAAATATGTACCTACGACTGCAGTGAGATTACGTTTAGAAGTGACAGAAGTTTCACAGTTTTCATGTGATTAGTTTGCCAGAAACAAAGTCGCAGGTGTTATAACTTTAATGTACCTCGTGTAACACTCGGGAAACATTTCTGCATTACTGTAGGCATAATTAAGTCATGCGTCGGTAAGAACAATTATATCATACGATACAAAAGTATAAAAACTATGTGCTTTAGAACAGTTATTTCGTATTTGGTAGTGTAAATCTAATGTAGAAGGTATCGTGCTGCGCTGTTTTAATTCTTCGTTTTGTTTGGTATGCCGTTTGAGTATTTTATCTTTAAGTGAACTTCTCCATTTCAAAGACCGTGATTCAATTCCAATTTCGCATTTCTATGTATCTGGAATTGTTCAGGAGTTATTATGGATATATTAGAATTTTTTTCGGACACCTTAATTTTATTAAAATTTCTTAAGGTGTTAATAACTTTAGATTGACCAGAGAGCGAAATTTTTATTGCACATCTATTTTGATTAATTTACCCAGCCTAGTCGGCCTAAATCCATCCTGCTCTATTTCCATGGCAGAAAACACATCCTATTCAAAAACAGCAGCCTTTTTTAGTCTCCATTAGTTTTCCAATTTGATTCTTCGCATCCTACTACTACATTAGATTCCTTACACTTAGAGACTTCCTGCGCAAACGTTTCCATATCTAATAATGAAGGGCTTTAATGTTCTGAAATATTACCTTCCGAAATTTTAATATCTTCCTTAATAATAACAGTTTTGCATACTTTTTGCATGTCCAAGTAAGGCCAGACTGTTGATGTATTTTCCGAGCCTCAATAGTCAACACATCAACACATCAACGCATTCAATATTATATAGATTACTGTTACACTTCGTATAATAAGAATGTTTTAATTAATTTTAAATTATATTTCTTCAAATATATCGAATTTAAATTATGAATTTAACTTAGACATTTTCTGTGTATATTCGCTGCAAAAAGAAAGCCCTTCTTTTGTTATCATTCTGGTCAGTTGATCCTTCCAAGAAATCTACCTGATTGAACGCTCAACTTAAGTATCTATCGTTCGTTTACAAATATTTTACATTACGTTTTTAAAATTTAGTTATTTACTTTAATAACGTACTCTTCTTAATAATTATATCATGTCGCATATCATTTTAAAGCTTTCTTCATAAGGAATATTTCAATGATATTTATGTCATCGATTTCGCAACTCTTAACTCACGCTTTTAATTAGTTCATTTACTACCAACGCGGCGTAAAAAAAAGGTGGCAAGTGATAAGGAAAGATCGCTCGCTGAACCTCTCTGGTATGAACCTACCTGTTGTTCAATGTCCCCAGGAAGGACTCTGCCGGCTAACTCTAGATTAGGAGAACGTCGCGGATTCAAGGCCACGTGATGTAATACAGGCGCCACCGTTATGTACCACCTGCAGAGAAACAGCTATAACGGAAGCAGGCGGGACCTGGTAGCTCCAACTATCACCAGAGGGTCAGCCCCTTATCACTTGTTGTTAAAAGTTAGAAACTTTGCCAGACTCAGTACTTGAGGGATGGGTAGAGAACAAAGACAAAATCAACAATACTTACAAATTTATTGATAGACACAGACGGTTCAACAACATACAAAAATGTAGAATCAAAACTCACAAATTTATTGCTAGACACAGACGATTCAACAACATACAAAAATGTAGAATCAATACTTACAAATTTATTGCTAGACACAGACGTTTCTTCAAAACTATAAAAGGTATTATCAATACCATCAAAACTAATGAACTAACAGATACATCCAATTTAAAAGGTGAAGCCTCTTAAACATTAAAATGAAAGCGAAAGCAAGTTTGAAAGTTAATAAGTAATTAAACAGAGACCGAATATACAGAGTCTCCCCCTGTATATATCGAGAGGTGAGAGGGGTTATTCCAAAATTATCCCACCAGGATAACAATAAATTAATACTACGCAAGAATACCAGTGAAAGTCTCAAAAGACGTCAGCGCGAAAGTTACTTGGAATGCAAAATTCCAAGAAATATGGAAGGTTACCTTAATAAAAGAAAACAAAGTTACGCCTTGTTTACAAATAAAATTAAGAAGGTAAGATAAATTACAGAATATGAAAATCAAAACACCCAGATAGAACTTTTGGAGTACCCCCTGTATAACAGGTGTGCAAAATTTAAATATATAAAATTGTCTGAAGGAGTCTATTAAACAAAAGTAATTTTTAGAATTCCAATTTCGTATACGTAATTTAGATTCTGTACAATTTTTAACAAAATATATAAAGTAAAATTATTAGGATAGTTCTTCGATTTATAGATATCGAAACAGTCAAAAGGGTCCGATCTCAAGGATCTGGCCACGTTTATGTCTCAAAATTCAAAACAGGTGACAGCCAGAGAAGCTGACGGTCCTCCGGAGTTATTAATATGATTCAGTACTAGTACCCGGGGATATTTAAGTCTATCAACGGGTTTATAATTAAGTCAAGCTCGTTTATCTCTGTAAAATAAACTCGAAATAGGGAGAAATCCCTTCAAAATGTACTGTGAAAATAGGCAAAACAAACACACAAAGTTTGTGTCTTTAAAAGTACGAAACGGCTTGGTTTTATTATAAATTTAGAATTTCTAAAGTCTAAAGAGTTATTAAATTTAACTTCAAATAACTTAAAGTCTGCAAAAAAAATTGCGAAAGTCAACACCTACTTTTAGCTTGGTTACATTAATAGTTAACGTCCCCACAAAATACAATCCTCGTTTTCAAAGGCAAAACTTCTCTCTATAATACGAACGGGTCAACGCTACGACGCCATTTTGGAGTCCAATATGGTCGAGCCGCGTCCTCTTCTCTTAGTCCAAAAAGGTCACGCGAGATTTATGTGCCCCTTGAAAACATGTTGTGGCCGACACAAGGAAGCTCCAAATCAGCGTCTTGGTGATTTAGAAAGCTAGTTAAGCCCCAATTCGCAGGTTATAAAGTCTCAGGTATGACGCCTTACGCCAACTAACATAAATCCAAATTAATCTTGGATGATCAGCGAAAACTACGATAAATATATCGTTTAAAAGAATCCTGAAAGTTCAAAGTACGATTTAGACAAATATTAAGAGGATAACTATATTCTTACCCCAGAAAAGAATTGTTTCACAACACAGTGACACAATCAACACCACAAGCGCTTCTAAAGTTAACGCATAATGGCCGTCGTAACGATACAGAAGGGACATGCCGGAAATACGTCATAGAAGATGCCGGTAAAATTTTAATGAAGGAAATTTAGTTTTCAAAATCTCGTAAACGATACAAGATCGCAATAAGTGTCCATCCAAACTCAAATCGTTAAATATTAGTATCCAGAGAAAGTTGTAAATAATAAGACGGCGGGTGCAGATTTCTGTCGAGAGGTCTAACAGACGAAAAGGAGGTGGCGCAATATGCGGAGATATTTATTTAAGCAGGTAAAAATAATTAACTATAACGAAATAAATCAAGATTTATTAAAGAGATTTCGGTAAAACTATATTTACAAAATAAAAATTCTACATGAAAGAAAGATATTCGGAGTTACAAAATTTGAGATAAACGTGAAATACTGCGAGAATGGTTTGAAATGGCAAATTTCCAAGATGGAGGACGATTGAAGATTGTCCAAATTAATATGAACGATTGAAATTAGGTTGAAAATATCGAAGTTTGAAGGGTCAAAGCTGTTCGATAATTAGAGAATTAAGCAAATAAAATATCATTTAACGTAGATTATTAGTTTTGAAGAGGCTACGAGGGTTTAACGGAAACGGAAACAAAATTAGAATAAAATAGATCTAAAATAGGCAATAAGCAGGAGAATGAATTTGTATACGTAACACATTATTCAAGACATCAACAACTTCGACTTATTCTCTCTCAAAAACTGGGCCATAAAAACCTTTTTTGACAACGAATGTTCTCTTACATAAAACTCGCCCTGCATTTTAGTCCAACTGCCATGCCGTAACCATCGTTTTTTCGTAAGAGCTAACTCTGCGTACTGTTCAAGTACCTAACCGCCATAAAGTCCGTGCCTACGTGTCTATGTTTTCAAGGTAACTCTGTACTGTTCTGTAGAAATTATTTTATTTACTCATGTTCCAATTAATTTAATTTATTAACTTTCTTCCTAGCTCGTGATTTTTTATATTAATTTTTAGATACTTATTCGACGTTTCTTGTATATTGTTACTTTTATTTAATTACTCTAACGCATTTTAAATTGCTTAATTGCTAATGTAAATATTAAATAAAACCTTTAAGGACAACGTTGTTGTGTTTTATTTAGTTAACAAGTTGTAGTATATTTACGCCAGCATTATTATGTACGTCCTGGATCATTGATGCAACTTCACCACCAATTATTGTATTTAAATAATTTCCTTTATTGATAGCACGCCGCCGCAGCCGAACCAGAGCGTGTTTTTTTAACAATATATATATATATATATATATATATTTACATATATTAATATTATATATATATATATATATATAAAATAAAAAGTAAATGTTTCTTGGGAGTAGCGGCCAGATAATTAAATTAAAAAGAATAAAATAATATTAATTAATGATAACGTTTCGGTACTATATACAGTGCCTTTTTCGAAACTGTAACATTTATTTAAAATGTTAAAAAATCATAAGATTACAATGTTAAAATACATTAAAATTCTGCTGTTAATATGTAATGTATTTGTTTTTGGTTACCATTTCTAAATTAAATTACGTGTGTCTAGCAGGTTTAGACCTTTTTATCTAGCATATGTTTTTTACCGTTTTGAGGTGACATGTTTACAGTGTTACTCACCAAACGAGAGGCTTTGATTTAGACTACTCTCAGAGATGTGTATTTTATTTTCCTATATAATTTAATTATCGTATTTTTGTAGTGTTTCTATAGGGGGTGGGGGGGGGTCACATCATGGGCAGATATAATGTTGACAGGTTATTTACGGCTTTTCTATCATATATAGAAATTGTATTTTTTTGTATGTGGATTCTATTCCCAAGAAAACTTACTTTTTATTTTATATTATAATTACGGCCAAGAAAATAAAATATTCCTTCTAATGCTTTTAATATGTGTGTATTTAAAACAATCCCTTGCATGTTTCGGCAATTAACGCCTTTTTCAAAGAATTTTTAAAATATAAATGACAGTATGTTAATGTCATATTTAAGTTGTCATGGATAAAAATTACATTATTCAAAAATACATGCCAGTTTAATAATAATAATTCACGATTTAGCATTACCCAACAGCGTGACGCCAATTACAGGGGGCATTGGTAAGCCATGAGTTATTATTATGTCTGCGCCCGTGGAGAGACTTAAAATATTCAGCTGTCGGCATTCGCCTAGATCGAGAAGGAAAACCACGTAAACCTACTCGGACAACCAGACAGGAATCAAAACACGGAACAGTCAGCATGATAAGCAAAAGTATAGATTTATAAATAACATGAGATTATATAATTATATAACAGCAACATATATTATGATGGTAAATTGCAGATCGTTACATAATTAAGTTAGAGTATATACTGCTTAAATTTTTTATATCATTTCTGTTGTTAATTGAATTTTTTTCCTGTTTAATACTAATAATTTCTTTAATTTCTCTTTTCATTGAGTGTTGTTCTTTATCAATTATCTGTGTGTTTTCAAAATCAAAATGGTGATCGCGTTGTAGTTTGTGTGTAGATAAAGCAGTTTTGTCTGTTTTAGAGTATTTGTGGGCTTGTCTTCTTTTGTATAAATATTGTTTAGTTTGACCTATGTAGTAACTATCGCAATCGCGACATTGTATTTTATAGATGCCGTGTGTTTCTCGATTTTTTTCTATTTTAGGTTTAAGTTTTGTAAATAGATGTTTATTAGTATTACTAAGTTTATATGTAGTATCTATATCATACTTTTTTGAAATGTGTTTAATTTTTTCTGATAGTTGTGGAACATATGGAATCGTGAAATATGTTGTGTCATTGTTTAAATTGTTATTGGTGTCTGCAGTGTTGTATATTTGGTGGATTCTTTTTTTAATTGTTTGGTCTATAATTTGTGGTGGATAATTATTATGTGATAAGATTGTTTTAATTTTCATGATGTTATCTTTTCTGTATTGAGTATGTGATAGCTTTACTGCTCTATCAGTCAGATTATTTATAATCATTTTATTGAATACTGTAGGCGTATTTGAGTGGTAATTCATATATCTAAAAGAAGCTGTGGGTTTATTGTACCAATTTGTATAAATAGTACCCTGTCTATCATAGCTTAAAGAAATATCAAGAAAATTAATACTGTTATTAACTTCTTCTTCAATAGTGAAGTTTAATTTGTTGTGAAAATTGTTGAACTTATTTAAAAGATAGTTTATTTTATTAGTCGGAATGCATGTTATTATGTCATCTACATATCTTTTGAAGAAAATAGTGTAAAAATCTAATGAATTGATAACGTTTTGTTCCAAATGTTCCATTACCAGATTTGCAATAGGAGCAGCTAAAGGAGAGCTAAAGGAGAGAAAATATGTGTTGTCGAGACAAAAGTGTATACCTCTGATAAATTCGTTTTTATTTAGTGATGTGTGTGGACTAATTTCATCACAATTGGAATCTATTATGTTTATAGCAAGATCTGTAGGAATGTTAGTATATAAAATTTTGAAATTGCCATGAGTCTTTGGTATGATATTCCGTTTTTCCTAACATCTTTGATATGCTATCACCTAGGAATTTTGCTATATTATAAGTAGGGGCTTGTATGTTAGATACTATTGGTCTTAAAGGGATATTATTTTTCTGGATATCTAAGGATACTAAGGTCACGAAATAATTATCTATATATATATATATATTGAAGTGATACATTGCCTCTCGTTGAGCTGGCAAATGATAAATCGCTGAGGTGATAATAAATATAATGAACGAGTTCAAAAAATATTAATTTTGAAATTAAAAGATGGGCGCCTTTATATAACTCCTCAAACTGCGCTATCTGTGTTCTAAATTGCCAACTAGTCGGATCGCATGAAACTAAATTAAAAAGCTTAATTAAATGTGAAATCTCTGGCTCTTCGTTAGATCTAAGTTGTTGCTTCCATAAAAGTAAACTATTAATGTTAAGGCTTAAAGAAATAACTCCTACAAGTAAATATAGACAAATAAAAGATTGATATGATAATAAAAATATTAAGTTTATTGCTATAAAAGAAAACTGTAATAAAATAACATGTATAGCAAAGGGTGAAATTAACGAAACTACATATAAGAAAGACAACAAGGTGTTATATAATAAAATAAGGTGGTTATGTGTGTTTTCGCTTATAGAAATATAGATAACAATGTAAATAATCTTATAACGATAATGGTAAGTACCTTTAATTATAATTCCTACGTTAAAATTGGTTATTTATGAAATATTAATACAAGTATTGGACATTTAGGTTAGGTAAACAAATCGAGAGTTTTATTAGTTTATAAATTAAAAGAATTAAAAATTTTGAAAAATAAATACTTTTTATCTGTAACCTGTGATTATAATAATCCTGATGTTTATTTGTAGAACGTACGCATCAAATGGGATGATCCACAACGATCGAAAAAGGTCCGATAGCTGTTCAAATGGTTGACGGCGTGCGTGACTGTTCCCGGTGACGCTTTCGAAGATTTTCTTCGGTCTTGGTTTCGGATGCCCAATTTCTCTCTACGTTCTTGTCTGGCTGTAGGATTACAGGTATCGATGTTTTTGAATGATAATCAGTTCCGTAGATGTTCTGTGACGGTTTCTTGATAGTATTTCTTTGGAATTTCTGGCGATTATGGTGAAATTTCGTCTATGACGCTTTGTTGTTCGTAAATACGTTTAAAATCGAAATTTCTTGAAGAAATTTCTCTCGAAGATCGTGTTTATTCACAGGCAGGATATTTTTAATTACGTTATACAAAATTAGTGATTTTAATTAAAGATTTATAACAATTTCTAAGGAAGGTCAAAAAAATGCGTCTACTATTTTATAAATTTCAAAAGATGATGATGCCGATAGCGTCTGTTTGTTTTACCAAACTTAGCTATCTAATGATGCCAAAAAGCCTCGATGTTTTACCTTATTAACATTTTTACATAGATGGAATTTGACTAATATTACTATTCTTACAGATTTTAAAAATTATTTAATAAATTAACAAGTTAGGTTAATGTAAAACTTAATGTTACAAATTGAGTACTGCGCACGATAAATATTTACATTTGCGAGATGTCAATTTGTAGGCGTGGCTTACTAGCGTCGATATAAATTGAAAATGCATATGAATTTGAATATGTGTTATTCGCGCTAATATTTGAAATTTGAATAAGAAATAATAAAAAAGAAATTAAGGAAAGAAATATAAATATAGAAATTAAAGAAAATAATATTATCGTTATTAAAATTCGTATGCACTTCGACTCTACTAATACTTGATAATATCACTTACATAACCTTTTATTACCCTTTTCTTATTTTGTATATCTTATTTTTCCCATTTCAGATGCAGCTCAATGTGTATCCCTTGCACCATTACATAATCCCCGTGGAAAAGATGTCTGAATATGCAAATGAGGATATTCTTTTCCCAAACTAGATACATGAAATGGAAAATAACAACCTTGCTATACTAATCTTATTATGTGTGTCAACGAATTTAAGAATAATGAGTAATGATTATAAAAATGTATTTATCTATTAACAGGAATAACTTCTTCTATTTTATATAACTAATATTCAAGAAATGTTTAATTGCACTATTAAATTCCTTTTTTTTTTTTATTGTACATATGATCTTTTAAATCTTTAGTTTCTTGTTCCTTTTTTTTTTTTTTTAGCATAAGTTTTAGTTTATTTAATTATTATTTATCTTAATATTAATGTTATCTTTGTTTATATTTATAGTTTTTGTATAATTTATTAGTTATTGTTATTATAATCTTATAATTTACGAGCTATAACATACCTTTCAATAATATTAATAATTTTTAAGACTATATTCATATTCAATTGTAATCTATTGTTCTGATGCGTAATCTTGCAACATCGTGATATGATATCTACCCTTTATATATCCGGTTTCTTCTTCCTTCAATTCGTAAGTGTTATTGCCTAGGATTCTGTTAATAATATATGGTCCTTGATAAGGTTTGAGCAGTTTTCCCATTATTTTATTTTTAAGATTAGAAACTCTTAAACTTTTAACTATAACTCTATCATCTAGATTATATGTCTTATATTTTTTATCAACGGTGTTCCTCTTCCTTTCCCATTTAATTTTCTTAGTCAACAATTTCTCTCTCACTTCCATTAGTCGTTCGTTGAAGTTGATGGCTTCTGGATCTGTCCATGGTCTTTGCGGTGGTTGTCCAGTAAAAATAGTTATAGGACAATGGTTATGAACTGTACTGGGTGTATTGTTTAAGGTGAATTCTATTTGTTGTAAATATTTGGCCCATTTATTGTGATTATCATTTAAGAGAATTCTTAGATATTTTAGAGTTTCACGTATATATCGTTCTGTCGGATTGCCCTGTGGATATCGTATTGATGTATAATAAGTACGTATATTGTGTGAGTGTAAAAAGTCCTTGTATCTGTCACTAGTAAAATACGTCGCGTGATCGGATAAAATTGCTAACGGTTTGCCATATTGTAAGAAATAGTCTGTTAATGCTTGTAGTACAGTATTAGTGTTGCATTTCTGTGTGGGAATTAATTTAATAAATTTGGAAAAGATATCGCAAATCACAAGTATATTTTTATAGCCTTTCGTACTTGGTATTAAATTGGTAAGAAAATCTATAGACATAAGTTCTAAATTATCGTACGTTACAATGTTGTGGCTGATATTTGTGTTGGTATAATTCTTATCCTTCGCAAGTTCACATGTTCGGCAGTGCTTGATAACGCTTTTAATGATTCTCTCGTCGTTAATACAATAGAACGCTTCTCTGAACAGTAGCCAGCTTTTTCGAGCTCCTATATGTGTGTAGGTATAATGTAAATAGTCAGTTATTTCCCTCGTATGTTTCTCATTTGTGACATAAACAATGTTCTTACCTATTTGCTTTACAATAAAATTATCTCTTAGTGACATGCCTTTGTAAGTTCCTGTTTCCCTCAAGTGTTGATGTATCTCCATGAATTCTGGACCTGATTGTATTGATAATAGTTTGTTGTTAGAAAATATTCCCTGTTTTTGAAGTTGTACCAAATTTATACAGATATTTTGTCGTTTTACATCCCCGTCTTGTCTGGTTAGAGCATCCGCTGTAATCATTTCTTTCCCTGGTTTGTAAACAATCTTGAATTCATACTGTTGTATGAGCAGTGTCCACCTATATATGCGGCTATTATTTAGTTTACAACTCATAATATTAACTAAAGCTTTATGGTCTGTTTCAAGTGTAAAACTTTTACCAATGAGATAATATCTTAACTTTGTTAAAGCAAATACTATAGCTAACATTTCCTTTTCTGATATTGTATATCTAGTTTCACAGGCTTTAAGTGTTCTAGAAATGAAATAGATAGGTGTTTCGATGTTGTCTTTAATTTGTACTAGTTCTGCGGCGATGGTTTGATGTGATGCATCAGTTCTGACTACAAATGGCAATGTAAAATCTGGGTGGTGAAGTTTTAAATTCTCGACAAAACTTTCTTTTAACTGAATGAAGCAATTTTCATATTCTGAAGTCCATGTCCATTTCTTTCCTTTCTTCAAAAGCTCCAATAAAGGTATAGTTCTTTCACTATAGTGGGAAATGAATTTGCGATAGTAGTTCAATACACCTAAGAATCCTCGTAGTGTTTTTAGGTTCTTCGGTCTGGTGTAATTCTTAATTTCATCAAGGCGTGTTGGATCTAGTAAGATGTTTTCTTTATTTATCACATAGCCAAGGTAATTTATTTCTTGACGGAAAAATTGACATTTTAATAGGTTTAATTTCATACCTTCCGTTGTTAAAGTGTTAAGAATTATATTCAGGTGCTGTAAATGCTGTTCTACACTCTCGGAAAATATTATTATATCATCAAGATAGTGTAATGCGAATTCGTTGTATTTATCCAATATTTTATGTAGAAATCTAATAAGGGTGGCTGGCGATGTTTTTAAGCCAAATGGGCACACTCTAAATTGATAAACAATACCATTCACAAGAAAACCACAATATTTTCTCGATTCAGGTTCTAAGTTGATAAGCCAAAATGCATTCTTGAGATCTAATTTGCTGTAAATGGGCTTATTACCACATTTTGTTAACAATACATCTATATTTTGCGGCATTTCGAATTCGGGTTTGATTCTTCGATTCAAAGCTCTTGCATCTAAACAAATCCGTAGAGATAAGTCTTTCTTTTGGACTATCACTATAGGATTAATAAAGTAGGTATTAGACTTCTCTATTATGCCAGTCTGTTCTAATCTTTCCAGTTCCTGACTCACTTTTTGTTGATAATGATACGGGATGGGGTAATTTTTGCTTATTAATGGGTCTTCGTTATCTATATTTATCGGATGCTGATATCCTTTTGCGAACACTACATCATTATTAATTAATGTGATATAGTTATGTAAGATTGCTATTAAGTCTGCTATGATTGTTGTATATGGTATATTTGAGTTCTCTATAAAATTCTTTATATCTTCAAAATTATTTATTGTATTATTTATTTGGTTATCCATTCTAATCTCGACTACATCTCCTCCCTCGTGACTATTCTTCGTTCCTTGCATAACTTCCATTCTCTCTATTCCAATATTAGTATTATCAAATTCAATTATTTTTCCTTCTGTAACATTATTCCCCTCATAATCTCTTCTATAGCACGGTTCTTTATTTAACATAATATTATTAATTTCTCTCATAAGCACTTCCTTCTTATATAGGTTATAACCTTTTAATTCTTCGTCTGACAATTGTTTCTCAAATATTACTTTATTATCATCTATATTAAGTATACCATTTTCAAAATCTAAGATCATTCTGAGACTTTTAATGCTGTCAATACCTATTATACAGTCGTATTGTAGTTTGTCAATTATATAGCAATGTATGATGTATTTTGATTTGTTGATGAATATTTCCGTAGATAATTGTTTTGTTACCGTCCCCATGCGTTTTCCGTTCGCAGCAATGATGTCTGTCCCTTTGGTTTTTATAATGTTCTTCTCGTATCCCCGTATGTTTTTAGCTTTCTCTGCTTTCAATAAAGTGATTTCTGCTCCTGTATCAATTAAGCAATATAAAAAGATATTTTCAAATTTTAATTTTACAATGGGTAATGTATATATTTGGGTAGTTTGGTTGCCTGCATCTTCTACATTAATGAATTCTTCCGGATTTTGATAAAAAGTCATAGTATTTATCTTAAATGGTATGCTAGAGTGGTTTGGTGTTCTCAATTCTGGCGTGTTGACGGACCTGGTATTGGGTCGGTATAGAGGTCCACTTGTGAAATTGACGTTTTTTTTAATACCTCCTCCATGTTTGTACGTATAGGCGACACAGATCGGTGACGTCTACTAATATGATTTATTTGACCACGACCACGATTTCGTATATGGTTATATCCTCGTCCTTGTTGATTAGAATAATTATTGGAATTATTATTATTTTGTTGGGGATCCGTTGAGCGATTATTGTGATTAAAATAATTATTATTGTTATTGTATCTTGTCGGCTGGAAGTTAAAATTTTGTCTATTCGGTGGGTTATTTGGTTGATTGCGGTCATTATTTACATTAGGGCTGTAATTATTATTATAATTGTTATAATTGTTGTACGGTCTTGAAGTATTTTGATTTCTGTTATTATAGTTAGAATTATTGTATCTTTGAGGTGGTGAATTCATTTGATTGTTGTTATTGTTGTTTAAATTTTGAGACGGATGATTGCGATTATTGGGATTGCGAAAAATGTGTTGTGGCTGATGGTTATTCTCCGTAAAATCATCTAACCTTCTTAATATGTCTATAAGTGAATCCATATTAGTCACCCTTTGACATATTATAGCTTGAGTATCAGTGTAGATAAAATGATTCAGGAGTTGCCTGGCAATCATTGATTCGTCTATATCATTCAAGTGCTTACACTGATTGTATATGCGAGAGGCGTATGTTTCACGAGAGACTTGTCCTAATCTATATTTACCTGTCAATAACCGTATTTTTGCTCGATTTTGCTGCGTTTCATCCCAGTAATTTTTTGTGAAGAGTGTAACGAACTGGTCAAGAGAATTGCAATGGTCCTCAATTCTTTGGAACCACTCTTGTGCACTATAACGTAATGTTACACGAATAACCTCCATTTTATGTTTCTCCTCCGAAACATCCTCTAAATAACGTAATAAACAGCTAAGGTACGTCATGGGGTGTACTCTTGTAATGTCCCCGTCGAAATGATGTAGATTTTCTATCTTAATAGAGTTATTGTTAGTATTATTGTAATTTGTTGATGTAAAATAATTTCTAATTTTATTTTCTAATTGTTTAATGTTAGCTTGCGTGTTAGTGTAATTATCATTATTGGTAGTGATTATAGCATCTAAATTTTGTCTAACTGTGTTTATTTCTTGGTTATTATGATCTTTGCATTGACTTATTTGCGTATTAATATCTTGGTTTAACGTTATTTTTAATTGTTCAGTGTTGTCTACATTTATTTTGTTAAAATTAGTCAATTTTGTATTAAATATAGTATTATTCTCTGAAATCAATTTGTCTACATTTTGTTGTATATTTTTAGTTGTAGTTATTAGTCTCTGTTCGGTATTGTTATGTATTTCGTTTGTTGTAGCCTCTAACTGTTTTGCCCAATGTAAGTTCTGTAAGTTGACGGTTTCATCTAGTTTTATTAAGTATTTCAGCTCGTTCTCCTCCATCTTTTTCTGAGCTGTAGAAATCTCAGCTATTTTGCCCTCTAAATCTACCTTGAAAGCACTTAATTTGTTGTCTATATGAGCATTATTGAGTTCAAATCTTTCATTAATTTTTTCCGTGTTAGCCTCTAATTTTGCCGATAAGTCAGTACTCAGATTAGTTATGTCTTGTTTTAAGTTATCGTTATTTGTATCTATTTTATTATTAGTATTATCTAATTTATTATTACTATTAGTTAGTTCTTGTTTTAAATCATTCATTTGTGTCATTATTGTCTGTAGCATGTTCATCATCACCTGACTATTATCTGGTGAACTTACCTCTTCAGCTGTGGAAGTTTGTGCAACCGGAATGTCTCCCTGTTCTGCCCTGTCTTCTTCTGTAGTGTCCTTTACTGCTTTTGTCCTGTGTCTGGTGTCCATATTAATATTGATTGAATTTATATTATGCAAAGAGTTTATATAGATAATTTTCTTTAATTGTTAATAGAATTATTATAATGAATATTTGATAAGTAGAAATTTATGATATAAATGTGTATAAACAATATTCGAGACACAGTAATAATATAAGTAGACAAAAGTTAAATAAACAACGTACATACAAGGTGATATTTCCCCTTCACTAACCTTTACTATATCCGTAACTCCTTCAAAGTCTGGGATGTGAAGAATTGTAGGTACAAATCAGCTGTACTATAGGAAAAATAGGTACACAATTCTACACACAACTACAGTAATAACATACACCTTTCGTCTAAATTATATATGTAAAATAATTTTGAATGAAGCAATTATTTGTCCTAATTTATGTTGTAGTCGAGTTATTTAAAAGAAGCAATCTGGCCTCCACGTTGATGCGTCAAATGAAGTGATACATTGCCTCTCGTTGAGCTGGCAAATGATAAATCGCTGAGGTGATAATAAATATAATGAACGAGTTCAAAAAATATTAATTTTGAAATTAAAAGATGGGCGCCTTTATATAACTCCTCAAACTGCTCTATCTGTGTTCTAAATTGCCAACTAGTCGGATCGCATGAAACTAAATTAAAAAGCTTAATTAAATGTGAAATCTCTGGCTCTTCGTTAGATCTAAGTTGTTGCTTCCATAAAAGTAAACTATTAATGTTAAGGCTTAAAGAAATAACTCCTACAAGTAAATATAGACAAATAAAAGATTGATATGATAATAAAAATATTAAGTTTATTGCTATAAAAGAAAACTGTAATAAAATAACATGTATAGCAAAGGGTGAAATTAACGAAACTACATATAAGAAAGACAACAAGGTGTTATATAATAAAATAAGGTGGTTATGTGTGTTTTCGCTTATAGAAATATAGATAACAATGTAAATAATCTTATAACGATAATGGTAAGTACCTTTAATTATAATTCCTACGTTAAAATTGGTTATTTATGAAATATTAATACAAGTATTGGACATTTAGGTTAGGTAAACAAATCGAGAGTTTTATTAGTTTATAAATTAAAAGAATTAAAAATTTTGAAAAATAAATACTTTTTATCTGTAACCTGTGATTATAATAATCCTGATGTTTATTTGTAGAACGTACGCATCAAATGGGATGATCCACAACGATCGAAAAAGGTCCGATAGCTGTTCAAATGGTTGACGGCGTGCGTGACTGTTCCCGGTGACGCTTTCGAAGATTTTCTTCGGTCTTGGTTTCGGATGCCCAATTTCTCTCTACGTTCTTGTCTGGCTGTAGGATTACAGGTATCGATGTTTTTGAATGATAATCAGTTCCGTAGATGTTCTGTGACGGTTTCTTGATAGTATTTCTTTGGAATTTCTGGCGATTATGGTGAAATTTCGTCTATGACGCTTTGTTGTTCGTAAATACGTTTAAAATCGAAATTTCTTGAAGAAATTTCTCTCGAAGATCGTGTTTATTCACAGGCAGGATATTTTTAATTACGTTATACAAAATTAGTGATTTTAATTAAAGATTTATAACAATTTCTAAGGAAGGTCAAAAAAATGCGTCTACTATTTTATAAATTTCAAAAGATGATGATGCCGATAGCGTCTGTTTGTTTTACCAAACTTAGCTATCTAATGATGCCAAAAAGCCTCGATGTTTTACCTTATTAACATTTTTACATAGATGGAATTTGACTAATATTACTATTCTTACAGATTTTAAAAATTATTTAATAAATTAACAAGTTAGGTTAATGTAAAACTTAATGTTACAAATTGAGTACTGCGCACGATAAATATTTACATTTGCGAGATGTCAATTTGTAGGCGTGGCTTACTAGCGTCGATATAAATTGAAAATGCATATGAATTTGAATATGTGTTATTCGCGCTAATATTTGAAATTTGAATAAGAAATAATAAAAAAGAAATTAAGGAAAGAAATATAAATATAGAAATTAAAGAAAATAATATTATCGTTATTAAAATTCGTATGCACTTCGACTCTACTAATACTTGATAATATCACTTACATAACCTTTTATTACCCTTTTCTTATTTTGTATATCTTATTTTTCCCATTTCAGATGCAGCTCAATGTGTATCCCTTGCACCATTACAATATATATATATTGAGGCATTGCAAGAAGGATTCTTTCTCTGAAAGAAACAAAGAATATATGTAACCATAATATTTATACCATAATGTTTATTTCTACTTTGTACGTTAATATTAAGAAGGGGAAAGATTGATTCAAAGAATAAATACGTTATTTTGACGACAAATTTACCTTGAAAATTAACTTATTTTTCTAATTTTTTTATTATAATGTTTATATTCATTTTTCTTTCAAATACATATTTAACGCGTGTTTATTCAAACAAATGTAACGTATTTATTTTCAAATGCATTTGAACGAGTAAGCCCCGCCCCCAATTTCAACGGTGCAATAACCCGAGAATAAACTGATATTGACGGAGTGTTTGTAAACACATAAAACATATGTTATTCATCCAAAATTATTTTATAAATCAAATTGTAATTTTTTAAACTGTTTTATACTGTAAAATTGTCTAATTTAATAATATTAACAAATTTAATGCAAGTAAAGAATGGGGCGATTTAGCGGAAAGTTATGCAATTAAAAACAAATGAAAAAGCAAGCGTCGGTAATTAGTCGTCACAGTGAGAGGTCACGTTTTTTTGTGCTCCGTAATAATTAAAATAATTAAGCGAAATTATTAAGTGCAAGAGATTTTTAATATTACAAAACGTTACACCTACCTACCAACCACCTGTGGACAAAATTTAACAGCCGCCGACCAAATAGTCCGAGACTTACGAATTTTTAAAGATTTTTACCGCCATAAAAATCTCACCGTAGCTTGACCACCATCGTTGAACGATCGAAATCGGTCATTCGCTCAAGACGCAGTCGGACTTGGAGATTTCAACAAATTTCAAGTGATCCCGAGGGACCGTAGCAGAAACATTCTCCCGTTTCCCGTTGTGAAGACGTCTCCAGAACACAGGCGCAGGAAGCAACGGAGGTTATATACGAAGATCCAGGTTTTTGCTAATTTTAACAAAATTTCCCGCGCCATTTTTTCTTGCGCATGTACATTTCTAGAACTTTACTTTGTTTATTCCATAACTAACTATTTATATTACTTTCACTGATATTTCACCACTGTAATTTTTAGTCCACTTATTTAAATATTGGCATCTACTATTTGTATTTGTAAAACTTGATGCCATGTCACTGTTATAAACTATTTTACTAAGACAACACATTATTGCACCTGTCTTACACCATATTATTATACTGTACGAATACCAACCGTCGAGTGGGTCTCGCTTAATATTACTTGTGTGTCACGAAATTATTAATATAAATTTCTCAAACTTTGCAAAATCTTTTATCCCTAATAAAGTTAATTGTCAATATTTTACTTTGTTTTTTTTGTAATATACTTGAGATATTGTTCCGTTCCCAACTTAATAAATTACGTAAAGAAGGTAAAAGTGGAAAGAAGTGAACCTACCTTAGCCCTGAAGAGAGAAAGAAGCTAGCCGAAGATAATAAAACAGATAAGTATTGAATGAGCCCAATTTGAATTTTACATGACCTTTTTTTATGACATTCATTCATTTTATTATACCGTACGTAGAAACAATTTTATTTATCAACATATTCGTAACATATCATTTAGAGCCCCACGTTTTGGGGCAGTCATAACAGTAATTAACATTTTTTTTTCATTACATTAACGCTCGTAACATTACAATATATATATATATATATGTGTTTAGATAATTTCTTAGCCGTTTATTAAATATAACAATTGATAAATTATTGGAGTTTTTCGGCTTCTTTATGAAATATTTACAAATATCAAATTAGAATGTATGTAATTGCAGAGTAAGTGGGGATGTAAACATTGCTGTCTACAAATTACAAAGCAAATCATACGAAATTTTTAATTGAAAAATATGGTCTACGTTGGGACACGAACTCAAGTCTACAGTCCGGCAAACTCTAGACTTGGGTTCGTGCTACACGAAAGCAATAGAATGCATTATAAGCCATCTTTCAAATTAGTAGGTACCTATGGATAAGTGCCGACGAAACTGTCGATATATTAGGACGCTGTGTGGTAAAGGTTGCAGCTGGTGTACTACATCGAACTATTCCATATAACGCATATATAACAGAAACAAAGTTATAAATACTCTTGATGCGGAAACAGTAGTTAAAACTATTTACGAGAATATGCACCAAATGGTGCATTCGGACGACAGGTATAAAGAAAAAATACTTTTATTTGTCAGTGACAGTGCGGTATATATGTTAAAAACGGGCAGACTATTAAAGGAAGCATCCTAATATGCTGCATATTACTTCTGTAGCACATGCTCTCCACAGAATCTGTGAATATTATCTCTGATATATTCACAGATTCTGTGGAGAGCATGTGCATGACGATGCTCGAAGCAAGAAGCAAGAAACTAATACAAATCCCAAATTTAAAAAATCAGTTTCACTTTCTTCAGGAATACTTTGGAAATTTGCCAAAACCAATCACTTACTTTGAAAATCAAAATCTCAAATTAAATGATTAACCACATTAGAGGCGGCTATTAATAATTTGAAAAATATTCCAAGTGACTTCGGATATTGCCTTCGGCAAAAATTTGACCCAGTTTTTAATAAAAATCCAGATTTAATAATATTGCGGCAATTGTGTATAGGGACAATGCCTCAAAATCTAACTAAATACGCTGAAATAAAATAATATTTCCAGTATGCACCTATAACCAGTTACGATGTAGGAAGGACATTTTCTATCTACGAGGATGTATTTCATTCAAGGAAAACAAATTTTGTAGAAGAGAAAGTATTGCTAGTTAATATTAATACCCATTTACTCAACTTGAACTACAAAATGAACAAATAAAAATGTATTTCGTATTTTATAGATCACCACCCGTTTGTTTTCCAATTATATAGATAAAATTAAAAACTCACTAAAAATACAAATTTTAATAATACGCCCGTGGGCGTATGAGTCATCGGCCTCTCGTGTCCGGTCTCTAATAATAACGTTTGGGCTAACACTGTTGCTGGAACGATTGAGTATTTGAGTGCATAAAACATTGAAATAATAAATCATTCACTGCATAATCCAGGCTTGGCACCTAATAATAAGTGGTTGACGCATTTAAAAGTGAAATAAGCAACATAAGGTAAAAAGCTTGGAGAAAATGTTTCGAAGATTGGTAATAACTAGGCTTCGAATAATTATGTATTTCCATAGGTGCATATGGAAATGTATATTTTATTTGCTATGTTTAAGTGCATATTTTGAACCTTTTTTCATTATAAATGGATGTTTGACCTATTTTCAGTCAAGTATTATTTAAAAAAGTCTATGGCTTCACATAAATATTTAATATTCTTTTTAATATAATTACACTTTTGCTATCTCTCCTGTTTGTATGTTTGCCAGTAAATATTTCTTAAAACTTTTTAGCATATACATTTCACATACTTGTAAAATAACACCCATTAACTGAATACTAAACACAAACAGACACTTTATAGCAGACAATTATATACTCTTCTAAACCATTGAATAGATAGGTGAAGTTCAAAGCAAGTTAAAGCTGGATTTACTATACCGCCTGGAAATGTAGTGAGCTAACTGCGGGGACGTGCACGATACCCCACCAATACACTAGATAAGGGAGAAGAGAGGTACCATACCAGGTGCCAGGCATGTCTGTGCCCAGTCTGATCAGATATGTCGACGATGAATACAATAGAAGTACGAGTACATACGCAATACGTATGTGTATACCACACCTACTTCTGACCTGTCCCTATTGCTTATACAATCAAATGCTACACTATACATTGAATAAACATATGGAGGAAGTAAAGTTGGCGAGGACGCGTTTTGCGCAGCAGTGTCGTTAACATACCAGATTTCCAGACGGTATACATCCAACACAATAATTAGTGTGTTGAAACCACAATTCTTGGAAATATTAAGAGGATTATCGAGGATTACCCAAGTAATCTAACAACGAAAAATAAATATAGCGAGGATTTCCTTAGTTTTGCCAGGTTCTTTTACATTCCAACAAACTATGTTAGTTGTATACTATTTACAATAGTATAACATCCATCAAGATGGCAAGAGATAAAAAGTGCTTAAATGCAATTTTAAGTTAATTTGTGAAGAATTATAATGATTTTATAACATATGGGCGTCTGTTATTCGGTAAATACTGCGAAGTTCATGTTACGGTGACAAAAGGTTTCAAATCGGTCAGCATCTTCAAACCGGAAAACATGCAAGCAAAAAAATCGTAAAATGGATAAAAAAATTAAAGAATAAGTTTTTCGCAACTTTATAAAGAAGTATACAAAAGAAAATATTCTAGATGAATCGACGAGAAGAAAATACATTTCCGAGTTATATAGAACAACACTGAACGAATTAGGAGAAAAAGTAAAGCATCATTCTATTTGGGTGTCGTTGGATGAAACAACCGACGTAGAACTAAGGTGCATAGCAAATTTTGTATTTGGTATATTATATTAGAAGTTAAAGAAGAAGTTAATGTGAAAAAGGTAAATAATATTTGCTGACTTTAAAAGTGCTGGGCGAAATGAATCATTCAACAGTCGCTGCTCTTTTCAACGATTCTCTAAGTTTATTGTGGCCGTCTGGGATTTTATAGGAGAAAGTGATACTAGTTTGTTGCGATGCTGCACCATATATGTATGTGCAAAGTAATGCGGAGATTGCAGATTTTGTACCAAAACATGATACATGTGAGCTGTGTAACACATGCTTCATACCGTGTAGCTGATTTAGTTCGTACTCTTTATCCAGGCGTTAATATGCTCACATCGTCTGTGAAAAAGATTTTTATTAAAGCACCAACTCGTGTCCAGCGGATTAGGGAAATTGCAGGAGAATGTTTCACTTCCACCCGCACCAATCATTATGAGATGTGTGGTGTATATTCCGCGAAACATTTTGAAATTCTGAAGGAAATTGTTGATGAATTCGACTCTGAAGAAACGCAGTGCATTGGAGAAGCACATAACGTTCTGAGAAAAACAAATGTTCGAGAAGATTTCACTCCTATTCGAGCTAATCTGGCGTGCATTTCGACTGCAATCTCTACACTAGAAACTAAAGGATTATCTTTAGAAGACACCATTGAAGTAATAGGAAATATAGTAGTTAAACGTTTAGCGAAACTCCAGAAACATTATTTCATCAATAAATTAAACTCAGTGCTGTCAAAAAAATACAGGTTTTGAACAACTGAAGAATATTAGTGAGGTATTGCGAAATAAAACAACCCTTAATGAAAAAAATTAACATTTAATTAACATTGGCAGCGACATTGTAAAATATGAATTTGTACCAATAAAGTCGTGTGACATCGAGAGTTTTTTCACAGTAGAATAATATTCTAGCCGACAATAGGCGCAAATTTATTTTTGAAAACTTGTACATCACGTTGTAGTTAAATGTTTATAATTTTTGTCCATAATTTCAATAATTTCGGATCTAAAAAAATACAAAAAATTAGTATTCATTTTTTAAAAGCTGATTTTTAGCTCATTTTTAAGTGCATATTGAGAATGTTTTTGGTGCATATTTTAAAATTTTTTAGTGCATCATTATCCTAAGCCTAGCAGTCACGTATGCCAAAACGCGTTGACTTTGGAGGCAAATACTTTGAAAAATTGTAAATAAATGTGTTTTGTCAAAAGTCTATTACTTTGCTAGATCCAATAGAAATAGGATAGCCCTCGTACAATATGTGATGATTGACGTGAAGGTAAATATAATGTACACAAATAATATAGAATAATACAAGCAAAATAAATGAATATAGGTCATAACGGCGTAGTAGTAACGTATGTTAGGGGTCACGGAATTAAAGCCAGGGCTCGGCTGTCCGAGAAGGTTTTCGTGATTTATATTCTCGTTTGCGGTAAATGCCGACAGGTAAACATCTTATGTCGTCCCACGGACGCAGCCGTATTAAACTCACGGATGAACAGAAAATATTAGACAGCCATGCTTCATTATCTAGTAACATTAACAACAATCCATCTCCAATATTATTAATATCGTGTTGTAGTGATTTACGTACAGTTGCGAGATTTAGTATCGTTACAAAAAGTAATACAACAGAGTGAAAGTAGCCCGAGGTAACAAATTCAATGCTTTATTGCAATACCGAACTGGACGACTACATTAACACCAATGCACCCAGATAGAATAGGAATTACTTCGGAGAAACTATATTAGTGTAATTTTATAGAAATATCTTAGTATGTATGTTATTTATATTTAGAAAAATTATGTTTTCTTCAGTTCTGTCATGTCAATATAATTCTATTTCGTTTTCAATATGTATATTGATTTATTGCATTTTCGCGAAGTAATGTAATTGTAAATATGCTTTCTACAGTTTACGACGCTATTTTATTCGAATTTTTCATTGAAAAAAAATCGCCCTTAAGTAGGAATCGATCCCACGACCTCTGGCTTGCCAGACCATTGCTCTACCACTAAGCTGTTAAAGGCGTGAATTAGCAACTTTTATGGGGATGCCTTGAGTTACATAAAAGGAAACAGATGGATATATCTTGCCCGTAGTACGGCAGTTGTACAAATTTATTGCATTTTGGCGAAGTAATGTAATTGTAAATATGCTTTCTACAGTTTACGACGCTATTTTATTCGAATTTTTCATTGAAAAAAATTCGCCCTTAAGTAGGAATCGAACCCACGACCTCTGGCTTGCAGGACCATTGCTCTACCACTAAGCTGTTAAAGGCGTGAATCAGAAACTTTTTTCCAATGAAAAATTAGAATATAGCGTCGTAAAGTGTAGAAAGTATATTTACAATTACATTACTTCGCGAAAATGCAATAAATTTGTACAACTGCCGAACTACGGGCAAGATATATCCATCTGTTTCCTTTGATGTAACTCAAGGCATCCCCATAAAAGTTTCTAATTCACGCCTTAGTGGTAGAGCAATGGTCCTGCAATCCACAACTTTCATAAACATTCATTAATTAAAAAAATAATATGCGTCTCGTTTTCAAGAAAGTTTTTCACTTCGAATAAACAATTTTTTATTTCATATCAATAGAGCAAAATTTTACCTAACGTCTATAACTATTTATAGCAAACCATGAAAATATTTTTATATAGATACCTTTTTATCAGAATTGCTGGTTTTCAATCAAATCGTGACATATTTAATTAAACACATTTTTTAAATGAAGATGGTAAATTTAAACACCGAAACTAGGGTACTATTTTTTACTTTCATAATTTGCAAATACCTATAGGACATTATTTCTACTAATGTTTATTTCAATTGTAGGAAAAATACACTTAGATTATCCTTGTAATGTATTTTACTGCGAACAATTATAGATTACAGTCGACCAGCTCGGAGGAGGGAACTTTTATCTCAACCGGGTCAGCGCTGTAAGGAGTACGTCCTATTCTATGTGTAACGATACTAAATCTCGCAACTGTGCATAGCGTTATGTGTCTAATTGAAATTAGAAAAAAATGTATTAAGAAGAGAGCCTATTGCAGGGCAACTTTATGTTTTGTGATGATAACTAAACCTAAATAAAAAAAAACTTCAAGCAAAATAATTTAAATGTTTTTTCTTGTTAACTTTAATATCTCGAAATTATTTATATGTTCCATATTATTATAGAATATGTTAGCGTTGTTATTATCGATCTTACCGTTTACTGCTTCATTCCTGTTACGGCTTCATAAGTTAAAATACCATTATTTTTCTTCAGAGTTTCTTGGATTTCGTCTCTCAACTTTCCCTGAATATCTTGGTTGAATGCCAGTTCGTGAAGACAGAACGCCATTGTCGTAGAGGAAGTTTCAAAACCAGCAGCGAAGAATAGGAAAGCTTGAGCAGCTATTTCCTCTAAGTGTTAAACCTTTAACTTGATCAGCTTTTGCTTTCTGTTGCATTTCCATTAATATATTAATGAAGTCATTACGTGTTATGTTATTAGTTTTCCTATAATCCATGACGTTTTTAACAGTATTCATAAAAAAATACTTCCATTTCTAAATCCATTACCTTAAAAGGGATAATTTTCTTTAACGAAGGAGCTATGGACATTAACCCTAGAAGGTATACCAAAATAACATACTTGAAAACGTATACTTGGGGTCACCAGTTACCCCAGAAATTAATTTTGGAAAAATAAAAGAAAATTTTTTGAAAACGTTTATTTAGTGAAGCCAATAGCAACTTTAAGTATTTCTCTTACAGTTTAGACAAATATCAGTACGGTGTTCGTTACATACATTGTTGGAACACATATAACATACAACTCTGCATTTTCGATCACGTGAACGAGGACATACATAACATCTTGACGATTTGAGTTTTTTTGGCCCTGGACCAAGCTGTTCCTCTTCTGGAATATGTGTTAGCCCCAGTACTTCTCGTATTTCACTTTGCAGTTTACCGGATATTTTTCGGAGAGCCTACTTTCCATCCAAGGTTTAGCTAGTTGCAGTCCGAGTGATTGCAAAAATTTATTTCGGGTAACTTTGCTAGCGTTAAGCGACACAATATATAACACAAAGGCATTTATCCCGGCTTGATCAAGCATCCCATAGAAATATCTAAGTGGCCACCTTCTTGTTTTCCTGGATACGGTGTAGTTGTGAGCCATCTGATCGAATGTATCCACTCCACCTTTGGTGGAGTTGTAAAACTAAATAATTTCTGGTTTCTTTGAAACCTCGTTAACATTCTTGTCAGCGTGCATGGTCGAGATTAGTGTGACAGATTTATTTCTCTTTGGTGTAAACGAAACCAACATCAAATTGTCTGAGAAAGCAAATTCGGAAGTTAGTACGGGTTTGTTTTTAGAAGGTAAAAAAGAAGGTGGCATTTCTCTTTTATTATGTCTTATTGTTCCCACGATTGTTAGACCTTTGTTGCTAAGCATTTCTTTGGCTAATGGAACAGACGTAAACAAGTTATCCATTGTAATATTTCTATTTGTTCCATGAATCGATTTGGATAACTCTTTCACTAAATACATTGGAACAGATTCGTTGGTTGGATTGGTGTTTTTTCCAATGTATGGAATAGCACTTATCATGTAATATGTACGCGAATCACACATACATACAACCCTAATTCCGTATTTGTCAGGTTTAGATCCTATATATAACGTGTGTTTAAATTGTCGCAAAAGCTACACGCAGCGACGTTCTTCGTTTGGTTCTGAATAAAAAATCTTAATGTTAAAATGTCGTATCATGCTTCGTTTGTTTTCACGGGGTTCTTGAAGTTCAGACTTTTAGTACGTAACTAACCTTTGCTCTTCGATATCTGTCAATAGAGATAGATGCAATTTAGTTTAAAGAAAAAAATTTTACTAGTATTATTTCGTAAACGTTTTCTTTTTGATTTAAAAGCTTGTTTTAAACATTTATTCATTAACGTACTTCCACGAAAAACACATTTGGCAACGTTGTAGAACAATAAGTTTGTATTTCAAAGTGAGTTCAATCAAAATCATTACTGTCAAATTTTGACATTTACGAATTTACGAAGCATGATACGATATTTTAACATTAAGATTTTTTATTCAGAACCGAACGAAGAATGTCGCTACGTGTAGCTTTTGCGACAATTTATACATACCTTGTATACACGAAACGGGTATTTGCCCCTAAAACCAAGTAGCTGCTCATCTATAGTTACGTAGCAGTGAGGAGAGTAACTCTTTGTACAATTTTCCATAAAATCCTCCCATATTTGCCTTATCGGTGAAAATTTGTTTTCACAATTTTTTTTTTCTTTATCGTCAAATCTTAGACAATTCAATAAGAATTTGAAACGTATTGCAGGCATAATGCATCTATATATTAGAGGTCCTTGTGAAGAAAACATTCGTTCTACAGATAGATGTGCATCTTTTCGAGCATTAGCTATGTACAAAAGGCCTAATAGGGCATAGATTTCTACATTATCTGTAGGATGTACGTATTTCGTACCTGGCTGGTATTTGACACCTCGTCTTTCTATTTCTTCATTTGTATGAGTTATAATTTCATTTAAAATTGTAGGAGTGAATAAAATGGCCCAAGCATCTATTTCTGTGGTAATTACACGTGCACTCTTTATTCCAGGTACCTTTACCACGATGTTTCTTGAAGGCGTTCTGCTTTTTGCAGGTTCTCGTGAACTCCATGCAAAACCATTTCTGCCCTTCAAAATTCCTTCACGTTGAAGTGGACGTTCTTCAAACTCATCATCTTTAGAAGAAGTGTCATCGTTGTGTTCCGGCAACTCTTCCACCTCGTCCTCACTGTCACTTTCTGCAAAATTGTCTTCAATATCGCTTTCTGCTTCATCGTACCATTGTAAGACAATTTTTTCAAAGTCCGGATCTAGAATATTCTATCACACGAAATTACAAACAGTCTTATTTCACAATACGCAAACGTATCCTGGGGTCACTCACAACCCCAAATAAATTTTTATTGAGAAAACGATAACCGACAACGTAAGGTTCACTGCACGTGTTTATACTATTCACAATCGACTAACCTTACCTAAATTATCAGCGCCACCAAACGCGAAATAAGAATATAAGTTCATACAGTAAATAATAAATAATAAATTAAAACACTTGGCTTGTTTCACTATGAGATTTATTTAAATTCTCTAACATCTGTTTCGGCTGTTATGCCATTCTCAAAGAGATCTATAAATCTTGAGAATGTCATAACAGCCGAAACGGATGTTAGAGAATTTAAATAAATCTCATAGTGAAACAAGCCAAGTGTTTTAATTTATTATTTATTATTTACTGTATGAAGTTAAAATGTTTCACCAAGAAGTATCTGCAACAACAGCTGAGAAGAATATAAGTGGGAAAATTCAATTCTGTTCGGGTCACTCGTAACCCCGGTATACCTTCTACGGTTAAGAATTGGAATATTATGCGTTTAAATGTAGGTGTAAATATTTCACGACCGTATCTCCGAAATTCAGCGTCAGGATCTTTGAAACTATTACATTCTAAGCCAAAAGAACAAGAACCAATTACATCTGTTGTGTAACAACTAAGAATATCTTTGATATCTAAATATTCAATTTAAAAAGGTATATAACCCCTTACCACAATTATTAGTCGTATCCTAAATACGTATTTCGACAACTAAGTTGTCATCATCAGTAGGTGCAAACTACTAATTAAAAGTCACACATGGGGCACAGTAAAGTAAAATAAACGCTTCCGCACAACTACTATACACTGCAACCCTGTAAAGACTAAATTTATCATGCCAATCTCAAACTACGATACAAACAACTTGCCTCTTAAGGAAAGGTTTTAAACATGTGTTAAGTTATCGAACAAAGGAACGGCAGAAATTCTTCTCTAAAGAAGGCGCCTACTAAAAACGATTTTTAAAGCTACGATGACCTACTATTAAACTAAATGAACCACCTTATATTTTCACAAAACACTAGTATGTTTAACTATATGAATATTTCATGTGCATTGTACACATATGTCGTTATTATTTAAACGTATTATTTCGAGTACAAGTATAATGACAAATCTATATCGGGTAGGGGTGTAAAAATTTTCCATTACAAATGGTTAGGAAGTATGGTCGTATAATGTAAAGGTCGAAATCTCATTGCAAATTCTGAGAAAGACAAAAATTAAGAAGGGGCGTTACATGTGAAGAAACAAGACATCCGACTGGGTTGTGTTATATTAAATGAGAATCAATTCACGTGAAAAGGGTCTATGAATAATTAGATATTGTAGGTATATAATTTAAAAGTTAATTATAATAATTATAGAATAGAAATATAGAATAGAAATATAGAATGTAGAATAGAAATATAGAATAGAAATATAATAGATATTGTAGGTATATAATTTAAAAGTTAATTATAAATAGGTGACATGTCCTAGTTAAGGAGTTAAGCAAATTTAATATAATGTATACAATTCACGGTAGGCTCTGGGTGAAACATGATAAATAATTTAATAAACAAAAACACCCGGTACATCTGTTCCACAAAACGCGAAACATTTTACATTTCGTGAAACAAACACACCGAGTGCTTCATTCAACAAACCATTGTTAAGGAGGTGATTTTTGCATTATTTCACGTGTATGGATTCCCACAAGTCTATATTTCTGCTGTTAGTAGGCGCCTTCTTTAGAGAAGAATTTCTGCCGTTCCTTTGTTCGATAACTTAACACATGTTTAAAACCTTTCCTTAAGAGGCAAGTTGTTTGTCTCGTAGTTTGAGATTGGCATGATAAATTTAGTCTTTACAGGGTTGCAGTGTATAGTAGTTGTGCGGAAGCGTTTATTTTACTTTACTGTGCCCCATGTGTGACTTTTAATTAGTAGTTTGTACCTACTGATGATGACAACTTAGTTGTCGAAATACGTATTTAGGATACGACTAATAAGTGTGGTAAGGGGTTATATACCTTTTTAAATTATTATTTAACCACAGTCTCCATTGAAAAAATTATCTAAATATTTGTTAGCTTTACACAACTTGTCCAAGTGTTCTAACATAGGAACGCCACACTCAAGCAAAGTCTGCAACGTCATTTCCACTTTGCTGGAAGTAAAAGTTGGAGTTAATTTGACACGCATATTTATCCACTTTTCCCCTTCTAAATTAAATAAATGTGCTCCCAAAGGATCTTTATCTTCATCGAACTCGAAGAGCCCACGATCGGTAAAATGTTGGAAGTCACTAGTTAAGACACGTTTAACTAAATCAATGTCAACTGGCATATATCGGTTGCGTAAAAATATATACACCTCCACCATGTTTATGTCCACGTTCTTTTAACTCGTCATAATACTCCTTCATTAAGATAGCAATACTGTGTTTTTAGGAATATTCCTTTTAGCCCAGTATTTGTAAGATCTTTTTATGTAAACTAAAAACAAGAGCACTAAGTAAATTGTTACACCCACTAATTCTGTTGCAGATAACATATTTTTATATTTATGAACGCTTTCGTACGTGCATAAGAGCAAAATACAAGTGTATATTTAATAACTAATCTCATTTCTATAAAATATATATATCTGGGCGCATATCTAAAAATATAACTGCTGAGTTGTATATGTTGTATATCAAATTATGTTCGAGATGTCGAGATTAATCTATATATGGTCGTATTTATTTTAGGTATATATCTTGCTCTATAAAATTAGTGTATTTTTATAGTACAACTAAATAGAATCGAGACCTGACACAACACAGTCGATTCGAACGGTACATTCGGAGGCAAAAGTTTGTTTTGAAATTTGAATTTCTTCTAACCTAACAATTGAAGGTTGTGACAGATAAAAAACATATAACAAGTGTTCATTTGAAAAGTAAATCTAGTAGCATGTGATTTACTGAGAACATTTTGAAGTATGTCGTAAATTAAAATTTACTACTTAAGCTACGAAGTCGTATATTTTGACAGTTAAGCTACGAAGTCGTATATTTTGACAGTTTCATACATACAAATAATTAACAAATAATAGGTATTTATTGAAAACTATATCAAATGTTGAAAATGTTGTCCTTCAAGATCAATGCACTTTAAAATCCTCCGTTCAAAATTTTTGATGATATTCTGCAACATTACTGGATTGTTATTAATTTCCATGCATTTCTGTTCGATTCTCTGTAGCATATCATTCAAATTCAATATAGGTGTTCGAAATATGTTATTTTTTAGACAAAGCCACAAAAAGAAGTCGCAAGGTGTTAAATCGCATGAACGTGCAGGCCAGGCAATTTCAGTATTTCGACTAATTATACGCTCATCAAAAAATTCTCTTAAATGATCCAAAGATTCTGCAGTACAAGGTGCTCCGTCTTGTTGGAAATATGCATTTTGAAGTTCATCATTATGCAACTGATTGACAAATGGTTGTAAAATTTCCGTACGGTACCTTCGAGCAGTTAACGTTCCCTGAAAAAATATTGGTCCAATGATTCGCCTTTGGCTTATCGCTGCCCAAACACCAATTTTCTCTGGATGTAGTGATTCTTCATTAATTACATGTGGATTTTCACTACTTCAAATTCTTGTATTTTGCGAATTTAGGTATCCCGTTTTATAAAACCATGCTTCATCAGTAAAGATGACTCTTTGCAAAAGTTCTCCATTATTGTTCATATTTACAAACCAATTACAAAACTGTAGTCTACGTGGGTAATCAATTTCTAACAATTCTTGTACTGCTGTGACACGGTATGGATAAAGTTGCATATCTTTTTTTAATAATAATCTATCTTTTTTTAATAACTTGTGAGTTGTACCAACAGAAAGGTTTATTTGTTGACTCAAATGTCTAACAGATGTTTGTGGTTCATTTTCCATTATTTCTTCAACACGATTGACAACTTGAGGTGTACGTCTCTTAACTGCTCCGCTGCCTGATTTTCTTAAGAGACTACCAGTTTCAGAAAAAAAGTTTTAAAGTTCTATCCAAAGTATTCTTTTATTGTATATAATCTATTACAAAATGTGGAAACTCAACTTGAAATTCTACAATGCAATCTTGAACTGAATAAACCCATAAACCATCAATTTTATTACCACTTCGAAAATAAGCCTGGACTAAAAAAATTTATGTTCTAAAGTGAAAGCCATTTTAAAACTGATAAGCAATTTATTTAAACTAGAATCGAGGCACGATTATTTTATGCACTAACTGATATTTGTGATTGACATTATCAAATGTCATTTGGATTTACGTTTATAGAACAACAAACACATACAAATATATTTGCGTCTTATTCTATCAAAATTTCAAAGTAACCTAGATTGCCTTTTCAAATGAACACTTGTTATTATGTCCTGTGATATTTCTTGATATGCAAACATTCAACTTTGAAAAGATTAATGTGTATTGTATTATTATTTTCTTTACATGTTTACATTACAGCATTATAGAACAAATTATATGGGTTTGATATAAATGTTATATATTATGTATTAAATTTTAAAGAAAAATGTGCTAAATCAAAATTACAATCAAAACAATAAAGTAGTAAAAATATGGTTCTACTATTCTACACAATTTCTATCAAAGATTAATGTTCACTTTTAGAACCTGTCCACCCCATTTTACTATCTGATTCATCCAATCGTATCAGAAATTCTTCTGCTCATCATTAACTCTATAATTTTCTATGTCTTGCTTTTCAATTTGTTTAATATGTACACAATTTACTTGTCACAAATCCATAGTTACTTCTTCAAATGACTGACGTATTATATTAATATTTGAGTCAGTATTATGAGCTGCCACTTTTCTTTTTACCGTACAAATAAGTTCGATTGGGTTTAAATCTCAATGGTAAGGTAGCAGTCTTAACACGCTATGTCCATGAGACATTAAGAAGTTGTTATTTCATATTCAGGAATTGGTGTGTTTCGCTGCACATAGCGACTCAAATTTCAACATGAATGGATGATATAGCAGATTTTTTTAATGTAGACATGACACAATTTCACTCTTCTTTGATAAAGCTGTTGGTGCTTTGTTAACCTGGACACTATGATAAGATGCATTGTCCATTACAATAATTGAATTATTTGGTAATATTGGAATCAAAACCGTCTTGAACCATCTAGAAAAATTTTCAAAATTCATTTCATCATTCAAATGACCACTGTTGGTTTTTAATTTGAATAGCAGTAAACATTCATGGATGAAACTTGTACTACTTCCGGCATGAGCCATAATTCGCGCTTCAGTGCTGAAGCGTTACTAATAACAGAGAAAAGGAAAAGAAAAGGTCTAATTTTCAAAATAAATAACACGGATATAATAACAAAACGATCATAAAGTATATGGAAGTGCTTCTTGATACACGAGGTAACTTTAGGGAACACCTGGTGAGAGTGGCAGGGAAGGCTGAAGATAGAGTCGGAAGACTAACACGCTTGATGCCTAAGATTGGAAGATTTAGGAATAGCAAAAAAGAACTCCTTGCAGGGACGGTGCATTCCATACTATTGTATGGAGTGCCAATATGGGGACATACGATACAGATCAAGTGAAGTTACCTTCTGATAGCAAATACACAACCGATGATACTGTTTAGAGTAGTATCTGGATACGAAACTGTATCTACAATAGCACTCCAAGTTACTGCAGGGATTCTGCCAATAGATCTCTTGGCGCAGGAAAAAAAATACGTTTTTGATAAAGGCAAAAAAGGAACACACGATGAAGCAAAAGACCGGACATTGAACAGCTGGCAAGCTAGATGGGAGAGTGAACCAAAAAGCTGATACCAGATCCGAGGAAGTGGATTAAGCAAACATAAGTATTGATTATTACCTAAGGCAAGTGCTTAGTGGACATGGGCCATTAAAAACATACATAAAAAGGATAGGCAAAGGAAGAGATGATAAGTGTTCGTACTGTCGGGAAATCAACACACTACAACACACGATTTTTTGATGTAGCCGGTCGAAAGCAATAAAAGAAAAATCAAACTAACCTTACAAATTAAGACCGTCATAATGCCCTAATTGACACTATGTTAGACTCTGTTGAAAACTGGGATGCCCTGCACAAAATGATAACGGAAATTATAAAGAGTAAGGAGGAAAATGAGAGACGGAAGAGGATATGAGAGAAAGTTAAGGAGGAAGTATGAGCGACTAATTAATGCATTCACGGCGGAGATACCTGACAGGTATCTGTTCGCGGACCTCTTCCGCGGGGGTTGAGTTACCCACCAGGCGCGTCCCTAGGTGGCGGATAAGGGGACGGTCAGGTCCCTCTTAGGGTACCTGATTAGTGGCAGTCATAAGCGGGATAGGATAGGCCTAAAAACCTTTTAATCCTTAGCTAAAGCTGTCACCTCGGACCAGCTCTCCCAAGCTATGGTGCTATGGTATAAGGTAACGTGCTTAGAGCTGAATGGCCACTAGGGTATATGTGGTCTCAAACGTTCCCCTGGGGGCACTAGGCGGAACCCCCTTGTATTTACGCCTTGTGCCTGTAATGGAAGCTCTGCGGGCATTGACATCATACTTCTTCCATACTCGTGGGAATTATATGAACTGAGAAAAAAAACAAAATATTAAAAAGATGGAGTCTGAGGAGAATCCAAAACCTAAGGGGTCTCCAAAAAACAAAACTGAAACGCAACGGACTGAAACTGAGAACGTTGCGAAAACAGAAGGTGCACCCAAGGAAAGAAAACACCTTTCCGGGGCACAAAGAAAGAAATTAAAGAAGATGAGGAAACAGGGGGTGGATACGAGCAAAAAGAGGCTCCCCCTTTCCCAAAAAGAACCTCAGGGAGAACCTTAGCCAACAGGGGCCGTTAAGCGAACCGTGTCGGCTAGGGGCACTCCTGATGATAAAGTAACTAAGCGCACGAAGTTTTCTGCTTCGGGCGTGAGTTACAAAGCAGCTCTTAAAGGTATTAAGGCTGCAATAGTTCCTAAAGATTACCCGGTCAGATTAGTAACTGAGGGAAATGTAGGAGCTATACAAGAGGCCCTGATGATGGTCATAGATAGGGCGCAAAAGGCGCCGAGGTTTGAATCCTCCCGTCCTATGGACGGCTACTATGGAGTCATCTGTGCAGATGAAGACTCGTAACAACACTACGAGAGATTACTTGGAAAAGGAAACTGTTTGGAAACTCGTGAAGAGCGAGGAGCTGCCAAAACAGCAACGAGTTTTAGAGACTAAAAAATAGGATCTGACAGTGGGCTTGAAAAGACTCGAGATGGATTACCCTCAGTTCCAGGTCTTCCCAAAAGGGCCTACATGTGGGGCCTTCGGATTGACAAGGAGTCTGAGGAAACGTTGGTGAGGACTGATTGGAGACCTTACTATCGCTTTCAGAGGGCTAGCTTTGTAACCCTCGAAACAAAAAAAGACCAGAAACCGGTGATGCAGGATGAGGGTACTCTAGAAGAACCTCAGGCATCAACCTCTAAGGGTCAAAATGTTAAAGATTCTTCAAATAAATCTTAAACATAAGAAAACAGCCACAGCGGCACTTTGTCAAAGGACGCTGGCTGAAGATATCGATATCCTCCTGATCCAAGAGCCATGGATAAGTAGAGGTAAGGTGGGAGGACTAAATATTAGGGGAAGGGAGCTGTTAGTTGGTGTCCCAGACACTAAAATTAGAACTTGTATCTGTTTCAGAGACGACTTGGACGTGATGCCTATCATGGAGCTATGCAGTGGGGACATGACGGCAGCCAGGATCAGACTGAGTGTCGATGGGGGGATATTGGAGACGACAATTGCGTCTCAATACCTACCCATTAACTCTCCAGAGCTACCAGAGCCTGATCTTGAGGCCTTGGTGGCATATACCAGTAAGAACAATCTGGAATTGATTATCGGCGCAGATACCAATGCTCATCATAAGGCTTGGGGCAGCAAGGATAACAATTATAGGGTAAGTCTCTCTTTAGCTATCTCTGTGGTACTGAACTTGACTGTCTGAATCAAGGTGATAAACCGACATTTAAGACATCAAGGGGGGAATCAGTTATAGATATAACCTTATGTACGTTCGGAATACGGGATATTGTAAGGGGGTGGCATGTATCCGACGAGCCGTCGCTCTCTGATCATGCGTATATCCGCTATGAACTATGAACAGATTTAACGGAACTCAGACTATACAGGGATCCCAAGAGAACAGACTGGGGCTTTTACAAGGAAGACCTGTTAGCTGCGACCCGAAATATCCCTGTTAGAATAGGGAATGTGGAACAGCTGGAGTTGGCTGTTGAATGGTTGCAACGGACCATTCTTTCCTGCTATGAAAATAACTGTCCCCTTAGGGAGCGCCGTATAGCTAGGCAGGCTGCCTGGTGGAATGCAGAGTTAACCAATTTAAGGAAAGAAACTCGCCGGTCATTTAATAGGGCGATGAAAACAGGTAATTGGGAAGCCTACAAGGCTCTCCTCAATAAATACAATGACAAAATCAAAGAGAGCAAAAGGAAGGCTTGTAGAAAATTCTGTGAGGACATCGAAGGTGTTCCTGACATGGCCAGAATAAACAGAATTCTCAAAAAAGATCCTTCCAACGCAATTAGATCTATACAAAAATCGGACGGGAGGCGTACCATTACCGTGGAAGAGCCTTTAGAGTATCTTCTGGGGGTACACTTTCCAGGTTCGTAGGGTATGGATGATTGTGATAGCAATCAAGTTGTCACCTCTTGGAGGGCGACTAGGAATGATTGGGAGATATCAAACGAGATCTTCAAGCCCCATTTAATTAGATGGGCGATAGGATCGTTTGAACCATATAAATCCGCAGGACCAGATGGAGCGTTTCCAAGCTCCTTCGAGAGGGCATTGGTGGTGAAATTATGGGTCCTCTATTGGAGATATTCAGGTCTAGCCATGCTATGGGTTATATCCCTAGGCCATAGAGAGAAACTAGGGTAGTGTTTATTCCGAAGCCCGGAAAAGTAACATATACCCACCCTAAATCATTTAGACTATGGAAAAAATTATATATTTAAATATTAAAGAAGGGGCTCTGGATAGATCTTCTCTACACCCACTGCAATGGGCATAACAGATGGGAAAATCTGGTGAGGGTGCCCTGAATAGCCTGGTGAGAGGGCTCGAAAGGAGCCTACACTACAAGGAAATTGAATTTGCAGTCTTCTTAGACATAGAGGGAGCTTTCGATAACACCTCGATGTCTTCTATTATTCGATCTTTAAGAGATCGAAAAATAAAAAGCACCACATGCAACTGGGTTCATAACATGCCGCGTAGCAGAGTAGTTCATGCCCAAATGCAAAACAAAACGATCTCCATGAGGACAACAAAAGGGTGTCCTCAAGGAGGCGTATTGTCACCGCTACTATGGAGTCTAGTAGTGGATAATCTCCTCAGGACGTTAAATGACCAGGGAATATGGATGCAGGGGTTCGCCGATGACATTGTCATAGGCAATAATAATAATAATAATAATAATAATAATAATCCATGCCTTAGCATCCCCCAACAGCTTGCGCCAATTACAGGGGGCATCGGCTGGCCATGAGTTATTATTACGCCTGCGGCTGTAGACCGACTTAAGATGTTACCTTTCCGCATTTGCCGTGGAATTTGGAAAACTACAGAAAACCAAACTCAGAAAGGAAGCACCGGGGCTCGAACCCGGTACTGCCGGACTACGAGGCAAGTGTGCAAGCCACTAAGCCACTAGTCCGACTAAATGGGCAATGTGTGGCGAGCATCATGCGAAATGCTCTGCGAATTGTAGAAAGATGGTGCCTTGAGGAGGGATTAACTGTCAATCCTCAAAAAAAAACAAGTTTGTAGCCTTTACCAACATGAGAAAACTAAATGATCTGGGCAGCGTAAAGCTGTTTGGACAAGAGTTAGAACTAACCAATGAAGTGAATTATCTAGGCATAACACTTGATGCGAAACTGAATTGGAGCAGACACCTAGCCAAAGTGGCAGACAGGACGGCGCAGCTCTTCTGGAGATGCAGAAGAGCTGTTGGCAAGACCTGGGGACTAAAACCAAATGTGGTACGCTGGTTGTACACAGCAGTAATAAGACCAACGATTACCTATGGAGCAGTTGTCTGGTGGAGGAGGACGGAGCGGACATCGTCGGTGGGGCTCCTCACGACTCTCCAGCGACAGGCCCTGTTGGGAATCACGGGAGCTATGAACAGCACGGGAACCGCTTCCATGGAGGCCATCGTGGGTCTCCCTCCACTGGAACTATTTATAAGGGCGGAGGCAATGGCTGCGATACTGAGGCTGAAGGCCAATGATGTATGGTGTCCTAACAAGGTTGTAGGGAGCCATACAATATCACAGGAACTATACTGGAAGAGCCGATATTTCAAATGCCGGTGGACAGTATGACACCTGAAATTATGTTTACAGCTAAGCTGAACATACTTATACCGACCAGGGAACAGGCAAAAAGTCCCTCGATAGATTGTGGTGCCGGCACCTGGTACACTGACAGATCACAATCTAGTCAGGGGGCAGGTGCAGGCATATGCGGAATGTGCCCTAGAAGGAAGATATCGATATGTCTGGGGAAACATACTACGGTTTTCCAGGCCGAATTGTTAGCAGTCGCAGCCTGCGCCGATGAAATTCGGGAAGCCGCCTGCGCAAGCAAAAAAATTAACATAATGACTGATATTCAGGCGGCTACTAAAGACATTATGAACCCATCTACCAGGTCTAAGCTGGTGAAATATTGTAAACAGGTCCTCAATAACCTGGCACAAGACAATACAGTGTCGCTGATATGGGTGCCAGGACATGAGGGAATTAAATGCAATGAGACAAACTGGCCAAAGAAGGTACTAATAAGAACTTCATAGGACCAGAACCTGTATGTGGAATCACTAAGGATTCCGCTAAAAGGGAGATCTGGTATGGCTAGAAAAAGAACATAAAAATAAATGGAGGTTAACGGAAGGTCAACTCCATACCAAAACACTACTAAGGGGGCTGGACGGAAAGTTTTCAGCCAACCTAATTCGTAGTAGCAAAAAAGAAATTAAAATAATTACCGGGTTAATAACCGAGTTAATAACCGGACATTGTCCTTTAAGGAAGCATTTGTACACCATGGGCTTGGTTAGCGAGCCCTGGTGTAGGAGATGTGAAAAACAGGAGGAAACTAGCCTTCATGTAATATGCACGTGTGAGGAACTGAAGGAACTCAGACAGAAATATTTCGGGAGGGATCTATTGGATCCTTCGAGTGTACTCAAACTTCCCCTGAGGAGGATAGTGGCTTTTATCGACGACACAAGACTAACAGAGTGAAATTGAGAGATCTATTGGGGATAGTACAAAAAGCAGTGTGCTCAAGTGCCTAGACGTGGTGGCGTCCAACCCAAAACAGAGAAGAAGAAGAAGAAGAAGAAGAAGAAGAAGGTGGTACCGTGGATACTACAGAAGTTATAGTACGGTGGTTTTAGTGGGTAGAACAGTTATTGCGCGGACCGACTGTGAGTCCTACACTACCGCAAGAGGCGGTGGTGTGGGACTTACAAGCTAAAGGATGGCCATCTATTAAAAAAAATGAACCATAATTCACCTATGTCTTTTTTTAAACACACTTAACTCTGTCACTTTGCCAACATTTTCCTACTGTATAATTTTTATATACATAGCTCCCATTTTCATTACAAGTTAATCATGTTCCACTATGAAGCGTAAATATCGTGCTCTCCAAGTTACAATATCTTATCTCTCCATCAAATTATATCTGTTTGATTGGCATTTCTTATATCGATTTCCCATTAGTATGATTATTTTTTTCCTGAGTTATAGACGTATGTAGAATATTGAATATGGGTACAGTTTTCGTTACAGAATAAAAATAATTAATCTTGTTTCGCAATACACACCTGAAATTTTAATTTATATTTAAATATTGTTTCAGGTTCGTCAATATGAAACAATGACTTGCGAATGCGTACGATGGTACTACAGGATTTAACAGCCATGGCCACAACTCAGTTAATAATTTGCTCAACAGGAAGCGAATATGACTGCTGCTTTTGCCTCTTCATAATATTCCATAATATTCTGAATGACAATACAGACTTCATCCTTCGCAGAACTCATCTTAGCCTTAGTGGTATAATAATATCAGAAATTTATGTTTTAAACACAAACATAAAAAGTAAGGTTATACATTTTTTACTATCAGGCTATTGTTTTTTAAAGGTAATAGCTTTGACAAAAGGTATTATTTAATATGTACACTCGAAAAAATGCTCAAACATGAACGAAACAAAAAAAAAATTAAATATCGAAATACACAGATAAACAACGAGTAAACAAACGGAGCCGGACGATGCTTGGCTATCGAATGAGAAAAGCTAGGATGCGTGGGTGAGTGAGATAGAAGAATTGATAAATTAGTTCGCATATTTTTCGGGACTGAAATCTAGTTGGTCGTGCTACAGTGTATTGTTTTATATAAAAAAAATTACCAGTTTGTGTTCGAGTATACTTACTCACTTTAAAATAATTTATGAAAAGAAATGCATGTATATGTCACAGAAATATTTGCAGTGAGATAAACTTTTTACATTATTTCACTGGGCGATTCTTTAGTCAATTTGTTTACGTTGTAATTAATTTATAAATCATTAACATAAACGTATGGTAAAAGCAACTTGTTTGCCTGCAAATTAATGTCCTAACCTAGACACGACAAAATATCAATTCTATCTTTGAAGGCATTCCATTCTCGCTTTCAAATACGAAAACATTCCTATGTAAAAAGAATCGCCTTTTCAAGTGTAATACAAGAAAAAGCTAGAATGAAAGCTGTTCAAAATTCCTACGTAGTTTCCTCAATAAAATATTTATTTAACATTGCATGTTAAATTCTTACGTATACCAGCAAACTAAAGTACTCGTAAATACCTTTATCGGTATAATTGCATTTGAGTACACCAACATCTTAACCTAAGACCGTCCAGTGTTACAATATTTTGTTGATTAATCTCCGTATACTCTGTAGCGCTCTTTATTAATATTCTATTGCTGCGTTGACGGCGCTGATGCGCATTAGGGTTTCCGGACAAGGTGGAATAACGATTGGACGGGATTGGCACTTTTGTTTTATGTCGAATGTTGCACGTGTGTGTTGATTATACGAAGTTTTCATTGTGAATTTGGTTATTTCGTTTAAATTTCCATGAATTATTGAGAATTAAGCACCGCTGATGGTTGATGCGACTTCGTACTAATCACTTAATTAAGATACCAACTTCGGTTTGTTAATTTCACGGCGGTTTTATTCAGAACTCAAGAAAAACTTTCTTGGGTGTCAGGAGCATACTAAACTAGGGTTCAAAATTCTAGAAAACTTCTCCGATGTCTGTAGATTACTATTGTTGAAAGTAAAAGTTGAAAGTAAAAGTTGAAGTTTAGGTGTGAATGTGTGTACACGCATGAAGTGTTGCGCTGTTATAAAACTAGTTTTTGGGGACTAAAAAATATTCCTACTGTATCGGGTGTTGCATCTGATTATTCACCAAAACTTGGTGAGTAACGATATGTGACTCTTGTGGAAATGTGAATTCTAAGACGTGAGTAAATAGCAAATAAAATTACAAATATATATTACATATGAGTGATATTGCCGACAAAGCGTAATAAAAAGTGGGTCGCAAAAACACGCGTTTGTTTGGTTACAATTAATGCTAGAGTGCGTTATTTATAAATTCAAGAAAATGAGTAAAAAATGTAGGGCATGCAGAAATGATTTTAAAAGAAACGAAAAAACTATAATCTGTTTTGAATGTGAAGATGAATTTCATATTAAATGTCTGGGAATAAATACAATCACAGAAGAAAAACTGCAAATAATATTTCAAGTAGATAGCATTAAACTTGTGTGTTTTCGATGTCGAAATAGTAGTATGCGTTTACAAATAAAAGAATTAACAAATAAATTTGATTCCTGTATGGAGAAGATTAATGATCAAAACAATGTTATTAGCAAAATGAATTTAATGCTAGAATGTTTAACCAATGGAGAAAATATCAATACTAATAGACTGTATAGTGACATAACTAAAAAGAACTCTGAAGTACTTGTTGTGAAACCTAAGAATGATAAACAAAAAAGCGAAATAACTGAAAAAGATGTAAAAACTAAAATAAATCCAGGTGAATTGGCGGTCGGAGTCGAACCGGTAACAAGTACCAGTAGTGGAGGAATTGTTATAAATTGTAGCAATAACGAATCGAAAGAAAAAATAAAAGATATAGTAAGAAAAGAAATGGGTAATAAATACGAGGTTATTGAGCCAAAGCGTAAGATCCAAAAATAATTGTAGTGGGAATAGAGAGTGAAATAATAGATCAGGAAGATAAGAAAATTCTAGATAGTATACTCAAGCAGAATGCATTAAGAGAGTTTGATGATGATATAGATGACAAAATAAAAATTATAAGAAAATATAAACCAAAAGCTAAGAAAGATTACGGTAACATTGTTATAGAGGTAGAGACTAATTTATATAAGAAGTTGATAGATATAAGTAAAATAAACATAGGGTGGAGAAAATGCTCTTTATACGAATATGATGATATAATCAGATGCTTTAAATGCGCGGGATTTAACCATTTTGCCAGAGATTGCAGAAATGAAGTAGCGTGCAGCAAATGTAATCATGTAAGTGCAAGCTGTAGAAATCTTACAGAGAAATGTATAAACTGCGTATGAACGACTCAAAAATTAAAAATTGATTTGGATTCCAATCATATAGCTTATGATAAAAACTGTCAAGAATAATTGATAAAATTAGAACAAAGGTGAAATATGAATAGCAATTAATAAGGGATGATATGAAGTATTGCAAATCTGTTGTCTGTTTAAATTGCCAGGGGTTTCTACACAATAAAGATCTAATAATAGATTTAATCAAGAATTGGCAACCACAAATTCTATGTCTAGTGGAAACACATGTAGACAATACTGTTGAGGATTTTGAATTGAATATCGCTGGATACAATACCATTAGATGTAATACAAATAACCGTAGAACTGGTGGTATATTGGTTTATCTAATGGGCTGTATTAAATTCAAAGAAACATTGAACTTAAAGTTGGACTATGTGTGGACTGTTGAATTTGAGTTAAATATTAGGAAAGAAAAATATCTCATTAACGTTTTATACCATCCTCCGCAAATGAATGATAATTTATTTATTGAATTTATTAAGGATTATTTAGAAAATATTGAGGCTGACAATGTAATTATGATGGGAGATTATAATCTTGATTATAATAGCGACACATTTTATACTAGAAAGATTAAGACGGTATTCTATGAAAATGGAGTGAATCAAATAGTTAATTTTCCAACAAGGATAACCCAATACAGTAGAACTCTAATAGATTATATAGTGACTAATAATAAGGAATTGAGGTGTGTGGTATATCAAACTCCAAGAATAGGTGATCATTGTATATTATGTGTCGAACTAGATCATTATGAAAGAATCGATGAAAGATCTATGATAAAGAGGAGAAAAATTGCAACATATAATAAGGAAGATTTTCAGGAAAGTATATTACTATCTTCATGGAATGGTTCAAGTACTTGTGTTAAAGAACTGTCAAATAATTTTACTCACACCATCGCTAGGATTTTGGATAGAATGTGTCCAATTGTGGAGACACTTCTACCAAAGAAGTATACGGAAAACAAATGGATGAATCAAAAGATTATAGAAGCAATGAAACTAAGGGACCTCAGTTACAGAAGGGTAGTATTTGTAAACCAAGAACGTCAATGGAACGAATATAAAGTTTTAAGAAACAAAGTAACTCATCTCATAAAATCTCACAATTTACGGTTATGATATCTAGCATGGTCTAAAACTATAACGCATTCAAATATCCTGTTTCTTTGATTTAAAGACGAGTAAACTATTTGCTGCATAACATTCAAAATATATGCTCTGTGATAAAGGTGGGGCCTTAAGCCCTAAGGCAGAATCGCCATGTGATAATAGTGCCGTTTGTGCAAGTTCGTGGCAGGGCGCCATGTGATAATGTAGGGCCCTGTGTGATGAGGTCCTAGGTGCCTGAAGGATCGGCACGTAATGTGGGCCGCTTGGGCGGCCCCATTGGATAGCAGGTTAGGGCGACTTATCGTAGTAAATGATACGCACAAAGTTCGGGTAACATCTTATAATTACTTTAACACTTACAACTGGTTAACAAAGTATTTACATCGAGTACTATTACTATGACTGTCTATGTGAATGTGAATCTCTCTCACTTACATTACTGTCAATATATATTCGAGAAGATCCTTGTAATTCTTTCTAGAATATAACACAAACCCTGACATATAATCTTGTATATGCAATATACACAAAGAACGGTTGTGTTTATATAACACGTTACCGTTTGTATTAAAAAGAGCGAGGCTGAGGCGAAAGTGTTATGCATATACATGACTATATTGCGTTATTACACCATCCCTGTTGGGGTTAAAGAAAACTAACGCTGAGGTGTTTGCTTTTCTTTGATCGGAATCTCTCTAACTATTTACTTTTCCCTTACAAATATGGTAACATTATTGGGATTCTAAATTTACAATGGTATTACTTAAACAATAAAATTGCTAAAATTACGATAACTAAAATTCTAAAATGATATCGTTATCGAGTATCACACTATAATAAGTACATGGTAAAATGATGGATAGTCTAATCTATATACAATAATAATAAATATATAACGAATAGATATATAATATAAATCTTAAGATGATAAATATCCTAATAAAAACTGTAATAAATATATAATATAGATTGTAAAACTTTAAATAGATAATTTTAAATTCTAAAAGGTAATGTTACACAGTCAGTTTTACATTGTTGAAGATTAAAAAATAATTAATTGGGCCTTTGTACACTGTCTCAATTTTGTTAGTCTGTTCGCTTTTTTGTATTTTATTTCTATATTATGTGCAACTTATATAGAATAATTGCCTTGTTTCGCAGTTTGCCATTCTTGTTTTTCTTGTTTTTCGCGCTTGGCTCTTGTTTTCCGATTCCTCATGCTCGATCTTGTGGTTTCAATTCTTGTGCATGATCGTTTGCTCCCAATTCTTGTGCTCCCTTTCCAACCATACTTTAAAATAAATCGACTCTCCGTTTTTCTATCTATTTTCCTCCATGGAAAAAATTATTTTGGAAATCACTCACTCGTGTATTTCCCTGGACAGCACATATTCCGTATCTGTCATGTTCCTGCGCAGAACTATCTTTTGAAGCTTATTCTGGCTACAGTAAGGGAGCTCGTACAGCGGAAATGCCCTTATGCTGTAAGCCTTTTCTTCAATACAGAAAAACTTGAGACCAGTTAACAAAACACACTTTTGTTATAACTGTAATCTCTAAAAAAAAAAATTCTGAGAGCGTTTTTTGTCGTGTCGGACTCTTTCCTGGAAGCGCATGCTTGCTTCGTCACGACCTAGGGGCGAATTGGAGTCTTCTTTGCCTTTCTCCTACTTTGAAGTTCGTCTGATTCGGTTGGTTATCGTTTTCGCCAGTTCCACAACTCTAGGATGATCTGTCCTGTAGGTTGCACTGTTGTTGGTGTCGTAAAGGTACAATCGATAGGTCTCTGTCGTCTTATTGAGCTCCAGACGTGATTAGGATGCTATCGAATCATCCCGTTACTAACCATTATGGCATTGGAATCGACTTCTAAGGCATTTGTTACAAAAATTTCGGAATTTATATAAATAAAATTAATATACTACTCCTCGTATATTGGTTCCTTTTATTAATTTAATATTATTCTCTTTTGTTAGCGAAAAACTTTTTTTTTTTGAATATGTCAACAATATTTTCTTCAATGTCAAGTATCGTCGTTTATAAATAAATGATGTCTCTGCATTTTTATAAGTGAACTTGACTTCGAGTATTACTAAACTATACATATTCAATTTGAATTCGATATTTATTTACTCGCGATTAGTTTAAATATACAAGTTATTGCTTATACTTTTGTTTGTAAACTATATGAAATATAACCTTCTTGTATGGCGCTTATTAAAAAAACATAAATGAAGACGCATGCATTTTTTATGCACGTAATTGAACTTATGAAAAATATAACATATTTTGCTCTGTTTTATGTATATATATAGGCGTCTTCTTAAAAAAAATATTTAAACTTCTGCGTTAATAACAAAATTGCGAAGTGTACGGCCAAAATGTAGCATTTCTAAATTACATTGTACATATTAGTTTTCAAATAAACTTGACCTTTAAATATAGAATACATTATTACGCTGCATTATGTTTGCGTAGGCAGAAATAAATGATACACATATTGTGTATATGCATTAAACTAATATTATTGTTCCTTACAATGCAAATAAACATTTCCACTAGCGAAATGTACACAGTTTATATCTACGAAAGTTTTATATTGTTCATTCACTTTATTTTAAAAGGAATACCTGTGTTTCTTCTTTTTTCTCTTCCCGTGTGGAGCTTCTGTTCGCTCTTGGAGATGATTTCCTCCGTTCTTTGTCGCGTACTTGCCCATTTTCTTAGTGGTTTACCAACTTTCTGTTTCCATGATTCGTTCCAGATTTCCACTTGGTCTTTTTTCAGCCTTAGATGGCTGGCAGGGCCATCTAGTGATGTGGATAGGTAGGATCGCCATGTGATAAAGGTGGGGCCTTAAGCCCTAAGGCAGAATCGCCATGTGATAATAGTGCCGTTTGTGCAAGTTCGTGGCAGGGCGCCATGTGATAATGTAGGGCCCTGTGTGATGAGGTCCTAGGTGCCTGAAGGATCGGCACGTAATGTGGGCCGCTTGGGCGGCCCCATTGGATAGCAGGTTAGGGCGACTTATCGTAGTAAATGATACGCACAAAGTTCGGGTAACATCTTATAATTACTTTAACACTTACAACTGGTTAACAAAGTATTTACATCGAGTACTATTACTATGACTGTCTATGTGAATGTGAATCTCTCTCACTTACATTACTGTCAATATATATTCGAGAAGATCCTTGTAATTTTTTCTAGAATATAACACAAACCCTGACATATAATCTTGTATATGCAATATACACAAAGAACGGTTGTGTTTATATAACACGTTACCGTTTGTATTAAAAAGAGCGAGGCTGTGGCCTCGCCGAAAGTGTTATGCATATACATGACTATATTGCGTTATTACAGCTCAATAATACTATATTTTACATTTGCCTGAAGGATTTCTAAGGCTTGTACTCAAACCTTCTATAAATTCTTGTCTTGGAATAAAAACAACAACTTATCTGGCCATGCTTTATTTACTGTATATCGAACATTTACCCACCTTTCATCCAAGTGATAGAATTCCATTTTCACAATATTTTATAATTTGACAAAGACATATCCTTCTCCATGTCGTGTACTATTATTTCTCTTTAAATATGAGAAAGGTTATCTCTTTTGTTTATCTCTGCGAGAACTGTTTTAATTGTTGGAGATTCAATTCTTACTTGGCTTCAGTAAACAAATGGAAGTCACATGGAGCAAGGTCAGGTGAGTACGGATGGTGAACCATAATTTCTACCCCCAATTCTTCAAGTGTTCGTTCTGCGGGAGAGCATTGTCGTGATGCAAGATCCAACACATGTCTTTGTAAAGCGACTGCTTTTTCTTTAATTTTGCCTTTAGGGTACCTGGAAGTACATTAGAATAGTACTCTCCAGTTATTGTATGTTCGATAGGTATGTCATCATAAGTAACGTCCCATTTATAAAAAAAACAAGTGCATTACTTTACCGCCGCTTTCCCAGTTTTCGCCTTCTGCGGCCTTGCACTGCCTTTCTGCTTCCATTGCATACTTTGAGATTTTAATTCAGGGTCGTAATAATAAAACCAACTCTCGTCACATGTAATCACATTGTTTAAAATAGTAAATTATGTTGCAGTTGCCTTTCCCACTGCTGTCAAATTGTTACTCGATTGACTTTTTGTTCATCGGTCATAACTTTTGGAATACATTTTGTCGCGACCTTTAGGTACCCTAAATCCTCATGAATAATTTTTTGAGTGGAACCATGATGCAAACTAACAATGTTAGAAATTCGATATATGCCAATCCTACAATCATTTTGGATCGTTAATTTCTGCAATTTTTGAATCAAACCGTTCTGCAATTTTTGAATCAAACCGTTGGTGGTCGCCCTCGTCGAGTTTCATCTTCCACTGATTCACAACCGTCTTTGAATCTTTTATGCCACTCAACATTGTGATAAACTGTCATCTGGGTATGCAATTTTAATCATCTCAAAAGTTTCAGATGGAGTTTTACCAAACCGAACACAAAATTTTATCCCATATATTTGCTCCACTCTCATTTTTTGGATGGATCCGTTAAACGTGGGCAATTCAGTAATTAATTTGTAATAAACGTCAAAAGTTAAATCAAAGCCTACTTGAGGATAAGTACATTAGAGATGGGGGTTTCATGTTCTATTCTATGTGTTATTAGTTATAGTTTTAAAAGAAGTTATAGTACCAGTCTCGTTATATTTTGTTATACCCTCGCGTATAGTGTATGAATTGCGTTGATAGTGCAAAATTGTTTATAAATATAATTACGAATATGCGTAGGTGTATATCGAACCGAAATCATTTTTCTAAAAAACGCGCACTTTTATTTCGATAAATCCAACACAATGACGCCACTGCAATCTAACCCAGATGGTGGTCACTAGTGATTAGTGATATATTCTTGAACAATATTGTAAACACTGATTCAGTAATTCCCGCAAAAGATACAATTATAGATTTAGTGACAAGTCCAGATCAGCGGAGACCTAATGAAACGAACTTTATCCCTTTCAGCTCTTTAAATAATCCTCAACTGAACAAAACGACGGAATTTTAGTAATTTTTCAAAATTTAAAATGTTATTCCAATAGTATATTATTCTTTTGCTATATATAACATTTACTGTGTGGATCACGTGTGTATGCTAGCATGCCATGATGCAAATAGTAGAACAATATGGCGACAAGGTTTGTATCATCTGTATCAATTAGAACAAGGGAATAGAAAAAGATTTTCTGCATTTTGACGCTCACATACCGTTGCGGTAGTTGATAAATAACCACTTTCCAATATATAATATTGTAGGAACTAGTAATGCGAAGGATTTGTCGCAATCATATGGTGAGAGAAATTATGCGTAATGTGTTATATTCGACCATTACATAAATTCACGAAATTGCACAAGTAAAATTCTAAAACGTTTGCCTGAACTAGTACCTAAAATTATTTGATATGTAGATAAGGTTGATATTTGTCATTAGTTACATGGCGGGTATATTATTGACAGGTAATAAATATTAAATGAATGATAATTTGGAATATAATCGTGATTAGAAATGAAATTAGTAAAAACTAATTTAAACCAAATGTTTAAAAAAGCGTAACCGAGTGTGCGTTTCTGATAGGTAAGGTTTTCAAGAAACAGATGCCTGTTTATTACAACCATACGTTGAACTGTATGACGCAGAAGTTGTTTTAGTTAAGAATTTCGGAAAAGTTTTTAAATGAATCTGTATGACCAAAAAAAATATTTAAAAACACTTTCGGCCCTTATGATTACGAGTTTTCCCTTGGATTACTTTTTAGTATTTTTACGTCTTCTAATTTAGTAGTTGGAATATGAATAGTGTACTTGTAAACAGCACATTTTCTTAGTTAATATTTTATTCGATTAAAAAATATTTATTTATAGGTACATATAAATATAAAAATTATATATTACAGTTTTTAAATATAGAAATTATAATCAGGTTGGCACATAATTTTAACCTAATTACAATAAACATCTAGCATATTAATATGTATATATTTAAAATAATTCAAATCTTCGGCAATTACTGCCTTTTTCAAAGAATTTTAAATTATAATTTAAAATTCTTATAATTTAAAAATAATATATAATAATTAAAAAAATATTAAAGTAACACAAACTTTGAATCGCCGACTATCTAGATCTACTATAATATACAAAAGTTAACAAATAATTTTCATGGAAAAAGTAGAAACAAAAAGTATATTTATACATTCGAATATGTTGGTGGTGAGTTTGACTTTTCTGAAATAGCTGTATATAAACCGTAGGTTAGGACAATACATAGAATCTGAAACAAATAATAAAGATAAAAAAATAAAATAATATAACATACGAGTTTGCTGATTTAGTTTGTTTTTATTACATAATCTATTAAAAATAAATAGGACACGAACAATAACAACTTTTTAAAATCTATATTTGATACGGCATACCTACATATCTTAAATACATATACAGTAAGAACGCGCTTACTGCGAATATACAAAATTATGTGATTGACGTTTTATGATAGGAGAAGTAAGTGGGGCGCGATTGTTCAATTTGACAGACTTCAAAATACCACAACTGACATAAAGCCATTAACAGCCGATCTGTCCAGCGACCAACCAACTTGCATCCCCACTTATATTTCCCTATTGCTATATGTTCGCTGTAAGCGCATTTTTACTGTATACGAAAACACTGTAGTTATCGAATGTTTGGCGTATAAAAAGTTTTGACATTTTTGCTGCCAAACAAAGTAAAATCAAAGTAAATCAGTTCCCTTTCACCGCCAATGGATTAAAAAATAATCCCGCGTAATTATATTGAGCGAATTTGGGGATGTAGACCTGCAGAAAAAGGTTGTCAATCGAAAAAATAGTGATAACTGAAGAACGATGAGAAGGAAGAGTTAATTTCGATGAAATTGAGTACACCTAATTTTGTATGGTTTAAGTCGTTCCTATTAATCTCTTTTATTTGACGTACCTGTCACTGTGAGATGCCGAAATTATGTGAAAATGAAAAAGATTTAATTCTCTCCAAATTAGAAGACGGATGGTCGATACGGACAATAGTTTGGCATTATAATATTGCTAAAAGCACTGTGCAGACGATAAAAAAAGATGGGATCAAGAAGGAGCAATCACTAGAAAGAAAAGATCGGGGCGTTCCAAAATATCCACTGCCGAAAAAGACGAAGCACTTTTGAACCAATTGAGACAAAACTCCTTTGAAGTAGCGAGGCAAGCCGCTTTTTTAACAAATTTCCCTGTCTCATCGTCGACCATATGCCGAAGAATTAAAAATTCCGAATTGAGAAACTCAGCTAGTACTAGAAAACAATTTTTGACAGAAGAGCAAAAGCTGGCTCGTATCCTTTTTTTGTTTAAATTATATATATCGACACCAAATTTTTGTGAAATGTAATTTTTTCTGACGAAAAAAATTTTCAATCTACACATAAGAGTCTATCGTCCAAGACATTCACGACTTCAGGAAAGATATTTTAATTAATCCCGTCAAAATATCCGACGATTTTTCATCAACGTATGGGCCTAGATTTGTGAACAGGGCTCAGGTACAGCATGGCGAATTGAAGGCCGTTTTAATGTCTATGAATATTTGAATATCCTGGAGAATGTTATGCTTCCCGGAATATCGCAGATATACGGGAATAATTTTACCTTTCCATACAGCAGACGTTGTAAGACGGTGGTTTGCGAACAATAATATAGAATTGTTGCCCTTGCCAACTGTTGTGTATGTAGTGTAATAATTACGGGTAGGAATAGGATATAGTCACAATACATTTAACGGTTCTTTATTATTTTTCATATCCCTACAATATATATCTTAAGCGTAACCCTACCAAAATCCCATTCCCCCATATCGAACTCCCTTGCCAACCTCCTCTATGAAAAACCCCTACTCCCTTTTCAAATAGATATGCAACAGTCTCCCTCTCCTTAGAATATTATATCCTAAAGAGTTTAAAGTATGGAAACTTCAGCAAGAGATGCAGCACAACTACATCGATTCCATCCAGCTGGAAGTGTTCATCATATTAATTCAAAAGTTAGAAATAAAACACTGTATCCTGTACAGTGGTATCCTGTGGTTCACAGAAGCATCTTGCAAATAAATGCGATTACCAAAATTTATCATGTAATAAATGCAAGGGTAAGGGTCATCTGAGCAGGGTTTGTTTTAAAAATACAGAACGGAGTAAAGGTAAGGTAGAACAAGTAGAGGAGATATGTATAATACATGCAGAGCATTTGCAACACAGAAATAAATTTACATTAGTATTAGATGTACAAAAGGCTAAAATAAATTTTGAAATTGATTCTGGTGCAGCTGTAACACTTTTAAGTTTTAATGATTTTAAGCAGAATTTCACTGATTTAAAATTACAAAAAACGAATATAAAATTAACTACATATTGTAAACAGGCATTAAAAGTAATGGGTTTTGTTACAGTACAAGTTACATACAAGAATTTAGTAAAAAATTTAAATTTATATATTATAGATAATGACAGACCACCATTATTAGGTAGGGAGTGGCTACGTCAACTAGCAATTCAATTAAATACCTTTGAAGTGGAACAAATAAACTCACGACTAGACAATTTATTAGATAAATACTAAACAGTATTTGTTAAGAATATGGGAAAAATTAGTAACTTACAAGCTACTTTAAAATTAAGGGATAATGTTCAACTCTTTTTCCTTAAATCTAGAAGGGTACCACATGCGTTATTGCCAAGGTAGAAGAAGAATTGTTACGTTTAGAAAAAGAGGGCGTTTTAGAAAAAGTAGACAGTTCGGAATACGCGACACCAATAGTGCCGGTTGTTAAAGCAGACGGTAGCATACGAATATGCGGAGATTTTAAATGCACACTAAATCCGAATTTAATAATTGATGAGCACCCATTACCTACAATTGATACATTATTTTCCACATTAGCCGGTGGCGATAAATTTACTAAATTAGATTTACAACAAGCGTATTTGCAAATGGAGATACGGTTGGAAGATACAAAAAACGTTACATTAAATACGCCGAAGGATTTGTTCAGAAGTACGCGTCTAATGTACGGAATTGCAAGCGCACCCGCGATTTGGCAGAGGGAATTTGAAAATATCTTAACAGATATACCCGGAGTGTCAGTTCTCCTGGATGATATTAAAATTACGGGTCCAGATGACGAAACTCATTTTGAACGATTAGAATTAGTTCTTAATAGATTAGCTGAATATAATATTCGTGTAAACCGAGACAAATGTCAGTTTTTTACAAATCAAATCGAATATTGCGGTTACGTTATAGACAAGCGCGGTATTCACAAATCTCCATGTAAAATGGAAGCAATTCAGAAAGCCAAAATACCATCCAATAAAACTGAAGTAAAGGCATTTACAGGTTTGGTCAACTACTATGGGCGTTTTTTTCAGAATCTAGGTAACACTTTACATCCAATATATAGATTGTTAAAAGACGATGTGCCATTCAAATGGGACAAAAATTGCCACAAAGCTTTTACTATGATTAAAAAAGAAATAGTGTCAGACCGAGTTTTAGCACATTTCAATCCGACATTGCCTTTAATTTTGGCGACAGACGCAAGTTCATACGCTGTGGGCGCGGTATTATCACACATGTATCCGGATGGTACTGAGCGACCAATTCAATTTGCTTCTCAAACACTTACAGCAAGTCAACAAAAATATGCACAGATTGACAAAGAGGCATACGCAATTATTTTTGGAATAAAAAAATTTTATTATTACGTTTATGGACGACCATTTACACTTATAATTGATCACCAACCATTAGTTCAAATTTTTGCACCTTCAAAGGGTTTACCACCTTTGACGGCAACCAGAATGCAACATTACGCATTATTTCTACAAAGTTTCACATACAATATATATCTTAAGCGTAACCCTACCAAAATCCCATTCCCCCATATCGAAAACCCTTGCCAACCTCCTCTATGAAAAACCCCTACTCCCTTTTCAAATAGATATGCAACACCAACAAACAGTGCCGATTTGATCCCACTGAAGAACGTTTGGGGCTTACTTGTCAAAAAAATATATAAGATAAATTTTAGGCCCCAAACTTTGGATCGCAATAGAAGATGGTTGAGAGGAGTTATCTTAAGAAGAAAATCTGTGGCAGAACGTCATTTCTTCGATACTCCGAAGGTTGCACAGAATTCCTGAAGAAAATGGTGGCGTAACAAAATATTAATTTTCATTTTATAAAGTGTTTATTTCTTTATTATACATTGTTATATTTAAAATGAAAATCTAATTTGATAAGTAGGTAATTAATATTTTAAATATGATTCTTGTAAGTAACAATAATGACATTTTGATTGCCATGAATAACCTCTTTGAAGAATTAGACATTTAGACTTCACAAAAGTCAAATTTACACGACTTAAAAATTCTAAAAAGTGGGTATATTGATTTTTCAGGTGTACTCGATTTCATTTAAATGAACTGTACGTTGTTATAATACTATTATTATAAAGGCGGATGTTAGGATTACTTTTACCTCTAGTTTTTCGGAAGCACGAATGTCCAGCTAATTAGGGATACTATATACAGGCCATTTCCATTGAACGTGCCACCTTAAATAACACTTTGCCTGCTGCGATTTATATAAAATTATGAAACCTGTCAATTTTCATATCAAGGGAGACAACTTTTTTAAAACCATTCCTGGGGGCGCAGCACCCCCATTATAAAAATTTAAATTGGAAGAATGGCCTTGTGACCACTCATTCAAAATGTCTTTCAATTCTCTTTACCACAGCATGTATCAAAAAGTCATTTTTTTATCAATAGGGTGCATTATTTGCAACCTGTGTAATAAAACACGACTAAAGTAATAGTACAATCTTGCTTCAAATTCTCTCATGACATTTCGCAATTTTTGTGATAACCAGGGTAACTCATACTTGTTTTTTTGTCACATTGACTTACCATTTTTAATGTCATTTTTCTTCACATTTTTTGCTTCTGTTTTCAGCTTTAGAAACTTATTTTGTACTACATTAGTTTACGTTCGAATTGTTGAGTGGAATATCCTTTGGTGGAGTTTACTTTTAGTTTAATCGTGAATTCACATTTAATAAATAATGGTCTATTCAATCCAAGAACGTGTGGAATTAGTGTCATTGTATTATGAGAATGTGAGGCGTGCAAGATCTACAGCTATTCAAAGAAAATCCTACAGGCCAAAATTTGCGACACAAGTACGTACTCGAATTCATCCAAAAATTAACCGAAACGGGCTCTATATATATCAAAAAACATTTTCATCGGATCGTAAATAATGAAGATATCAACGTCGAGGTCTTAGGTCAGGTCGCAGTACTTGAAAATGCGACGTCGATGCGACAGGTATCTCAAACATCAGGAGTAAGCATCAGTTTGTAGAATACTTAAGAACTTAAAATTTCATCCCTATAAAATTACACTTGTTCACGAATTGAATGAGGATGATTGCAGACTGCAGATATTGGAGTGACACTAACCCTCATTTGACACGGTAAACACAAACACAATGACCACAGAAATTTAATGTATGGTATCTTTGGCAATCATCTCATAGAACACCTGTTCATTGACGGAACTTTAAAATGTTAAATGTATTTGAAGATGCTGGACGATACAATCAATCCTTTGATTACAGAAAAATTGGAGTAAGATTCAGATTTGTTGGATAAATAGGTAATATTTCAGCAAGATAGAGCGCCTTCAACATTACGCTGTCGGAGTACGACAATTTCTGGATCATCGTTTTCGCGATCTTAGTATTGGTTGAAAGGAGCCTATAGAATGGCCTGCCAGATCACCGGATCTTCGACCACTTGATTTTTTTCTCTGTGGGCATCTTAAGTCTAAGGTGTATGCTACGGGTTCAGCTTCCTTACAAGAGTTACGCCAAAACATTCTTGAAGAATGCCAACAAATAACAAACAACAAATATTGCGAAATGTCAAGAGAGCATTTCAAACAAGATTGTATGTACTATTGTATGGAGATTAATGGTCATAATTTTGAAAATTTAATAAAATAAAATTTAAGCCATTTCACTCTAGACGTGTTTTGTTACACAGGTTGCAAGTAATGCACTTTTTGCTTATTGAAAAAAAATGACTTTTTGATACATATTGCCGTAAAGAGATTAAAAGACCTTTTGAATGAGTGGTCACAAGACGCATCTACCCTACTTAAATTTTTATGGTGGGGGCTGCTGTGCCCCAGGAATGATTTTAGATCGTCAGAGTCGACATTAAAAATTGACAGGCTTCATAATTTTATATAAATCACAGCCGGTAAAGAGGTACTTGAGGTGGCTCGTTTCAATTGAAATGCCATGTATACATATATTCTTGTCTAGATATATATATATTATATATATATATATATATATATATATATATATATATATATATTATATATATATATATATACTATCGTATACTAATTTCTTGGAATTGCGGTCGTGTGATTATTAAGAAAAAACAAGGTTTTATGCAATACGTTTCAGCTGAATTAATTCAGCCTTATTCATTTGCTTTATTAACTGTAAAATGTGTAAAACAGATAATATCGTTTTACATAGTTGATGATGAACTGTACTTACATTAAATTTTAAGGAATTTAAAATTAGAAAAATATATAAAAACATTTTCAAGGAAAACATCGTTAAAATAAAATTTAAAAGTTAAAATATCAAGTCTGTAAAATACGATGACAATTGTCAGATTGGCAGATTAAAAATGCACCAATTAACCAATTAAAGCACATTTTAATTCATATTCAGTCTTATTATGGTACAATGAAGTGAATGTAATTTGGAAACATATATTATAAGGAATGATTAAGAACAGATGGGCTAAAAATCTGAAAGAGCATTAGCACTTCTTATCACGCCAAAAATAAAATAGACAAGCAAAAAAAATTATTTAATTTTATTTTATCTGTAGAAATAAATAGTCGAGCATGGATGTCGCTGAAAATGGTCACAAAAGCCACAAAGGCACTTATTGTTAAACAACACTTAATAAACCAGCCCCCAAGAAACCATCCCCTAGGACATTTCTTCAAATGAGACCCCTCTCTTTTTTTGTTTATTTTTGTAGTAGGTAGTAGGAGTTTGGAATCCAATGGCATGAAAAATTATTCAACAAATAGTTAGTACAAAATAATAATTAAAATTAAATGTGATGAAAATAATTTTCAATAAAATAAAATTCTTATAGTTTTATGAGTTATAAATGTTCTTCAAAGTGACTCTAGAAGTTGTTGCTGTTATCATATTAATTGTAACAGAATTACTTACTTCTAGAATTCTACCCTTCATAATGTAATAAAAAATATATGTAAATAAATAAAAAATCGAGATTTAAATTAGAAACTTATGACGTTTATTTGTAAATAATTGGTTCATACAAATATACTGCAAGTTGTGCAACGACAATAATCAGGTCTTAAACAGGAAGTCTATATTGCGTATATAATTAATAGTGTAAATATTACACTATTAATCTGTTCGTTGTATCTTTATTAGTATAAAATTTAAGTCAAAGTTGTAGAATTATTTTAAATATATAATACAAAAGGTAAGAACCAATTCATGTTTTAAATTGCCTGCTTTAACGGATTTATAGCAGTTTTTAAAGTTTAATACCTTATTTTAATTTATAAAGTTTTTTATACAGACAGAAAAGCGGTCAGGAAATGTTTGTAAAGGTAGGTCTGGAATGTGCATAGGTTTATCATTTGCAACTCAGGTTAAAGGTCTTTTCAATGGAATCCGGAGTCGCTGGATGGAATTTCCTTTTTTTGAATGTAGAATATAACTGTCTCGAAGTAAGTTAGGCTATTTAATTAATCTTCGAAAATACTTCCAGGTATGTAGATATGGATTTTCTGCAGTTTTCAATTAATTTCTAATCAGTACAATTTTTGTAACGACGCTAACTCTTCCTTGTTTATCTTTCCATGCCCTTATATTTATAATTAATTTCGAGAATTTTTATTTGATTCTATTATGACAAATATAATTATTTTAGAGAATATCGATTTACAAACAGACACTTTTCGTAATTTTTAATCAGTTATTTTATTAAAAATAGATACATAAATTATTTAAAGCATTAATTCATTGATATAACTTACTTAAAATTTAACAAATGTGTTTTGAATGATTAATTTTCTATATTAATTGTAATTTCTTCTTCCTTAAATGCACAAATCGAACAGGATCTCTGAACCATTACAATATATATATATATATATATATATATATATATATATATATATATATATATATATATATATTGTTATAATACTAATCGGCTGGTTATTTTGAATTATAATAAAAATGAATGATGTGTAATGTTGTAAATGTTGAATTTTCAAATAATGGGCGCCAGTGATTAAATTAATCACAAATATAACTACGTCCTCTGTGTACATACAAATGCACTAACAGCAGTCGGACAGCATGGTTATAAAATATATTAGATAATAAAATACCTCAGGGTTCAAAGTCGGTCTGCGAATTACCTCCCTAATTGTAATTAGGTGTCTATATAATATGTTTAACTCAACAACTAAATGCTAACAAATAAAACAGTTTAAAGTGATAAAAATAAAATATATTGAAATAAAAATTAGAGAACTGTAACAATTATCATGACATAGACATGTGTCTATAAAGAGAATTACGATCTAAACATGTGTAAATATAATAGTACTAAATATAGTGTTGGTGAACAAATAAAACTAAGTTAAAGAATATATTGGCTTATTTATACTAATATGGTAAGTACTACGGTGTTATATGGATGTTAAATTATGCTTGTATTTATTAAGCTAGGGTAAACGATGCATAGATAATAAATATAGAAGTTTTATTAAAGTTTATATAGGTTATTATGAACTTGTTTATTGATATGTAAATTTTATAGGCAATGAAATTATAAATTGGTCAATCAAGAACCTGTGTTCCAAGATTTTGCGTGTTGGGTCAAGCTGGAAACGTTGTAGTCGTGCGGCACCAAGTACGGCGTTAGGATTATTGATATGGGTTTGGCGTCGTTTGATCATCCAAATGGCCCACGCGTTGCAGTTTGGATACTGGTAATGATGCTATCGTCAATATTCGGCGTATCTTCGATGATGAGAGGCTGGTTTTTACTTAAAAAGGTTGGCTAATTTTCTGCGTTGCACTAATATATATTTTCGACGAGATCTGTTAGTTTGATTATGGTAATTTAATTTTTAACTTGGAAAATTACACAAACGCGGCCATATATTGTAAAATTATTTTTCGGCGTCCTCTACGTTCATTTATTTTTCATGGCCTATTTTTATATTGGCAAATAGCCTCGAAACTTTATTATCAGAACATCGCTGATGTTTTGAATTAAATTAATATTACATTTCTAATCAAATTATAAATTTTTTTAAATAATTTTCAAATATACTTTGTTTACTTTTAAATGTAGGTTATGTCATTATTATGTGTTCTAAGTTGCATTCTTACGTGTTTAGGTTAAATTTAGAAAGAGGGCGTGTCTAATCAGTATCAATACAATATTTCAATGTGGATAAATTAAATACCGGTAGTATCGCGCGAAATATATGAATTATGAAATTTAAAATAGAAATATAAAAGTAAGTTATAAAAAATAAAAATAAGTTAATTTGAATTACTGTTCTCGTTGTATTAATTTATATACATGTTGATACTAATTTTACAATCTTAATTCGCCAATTTCATTCGTTTTATAATTGTTATATGCATTGTTTTATCTGTTTTTCTGTTTCAGATGCAGATATATGAGTGCAGTTTGAACCATAACAATATATATATATATATATATATATATATATACATATATATATATATATATATATATATATATACATATATATATATATATATATATATATATATATATATATACATATATATATATATATACATATATATGTATATATATAATATTAAAGGAATTTCGTATTTTCTTGGCCGTGGTTATAATACCAGATAACGAATAAATGTTTCTTGAGAATGGCGGCCAGGTAATTAAGACAATACTTAATTTTGTTTACGTTTCGGTTCTATATATAGAGCCTTTTTCACAACTAAAATATTTATTTAAATTTTAGAAAGGTGAAAGTAGAATTATATTAAATGTACTTACATTATATTGTTATTGTTTGATTACATTTCAACTATGACTAACTGTGTGAAACATATTTTCTAGTTTTCATTTCAAAATAAAACTAAAGCTCTTGGTGACCGTGTTTGGTCTGTTTATTATCGCTTCTTGACGGGTGGTATGTAGGTAGTGTCCCACATGCGGGGGTTAGTTTAATCTGTTCTCGGACATGTGTTTTGTTTTTAAATTCATTTTTGTGTTTATATTATGAGTATACAGGGGGTGTTTATATAATATACTGATATGAGGGGGTTAGTTTAATCTGTTCCCGGACATGTGTAATTTCTTTTTTCTTTATATTCATTTTTGTATGCTCATATTGTGTTTATATAATGGGCACATATATTGTTTATATCTGTTCTGTCATTAATGGAATTTTTGTTTTTTTGTATATCGATGCTTTCTAATATATTTATTGCCTTGTTATTTTTTTCTGATGTAATTATTGAAGTTTTATCGAAATTGAAAGTGTGTTCTGTTTGTGTTATATGTTTTTTAGGGCTGTACTATTGCTTGAAAACTTATGTCCATTTAAGCGTTCTTGTAAATATTGCGTTGTTTGGCCGATATATACGCCTTTGCAGTCGTTGCATGGAATTTCATAAATAAAGTGTGTTTTCTTTAATGGTGGTATTTTGTCTTTTAATTTAGAGTGTAAGTTTTTGAGATTATTTAACTCTCAAAAACTTACACTCATTAAATATTGTTTTAATTACCAGGCCGCCATTCCCAAGAAACACTTATTCTTTATCTGGCATATATATATATATATATATATATATATATATATATATATATATATGCCAGATAAAGAATATATATATATACAGTGTGTCCTTAAAATAAAAAGACGACTTATGAGAAATGTTTCGCCTATGAATTCAAAATATTCAGAATGTGCATAAATAATAAATACCTCTATTGAGGTTACACACAGACATACGCTACAGCGTATGTTCACATATATAACAGCTGTCGATGTTATAAAAACATAACATTGTTGTATGCTAATGTCAATAACCTCGTACAAAATCAGCTGTTTCTACATTCAAAGAATTATTAAAAATTAAGATGTGTGTTATATTAATTTCCAAACACATTTTAGAAGTCCTACTAAAAATAGTGGACCTTTAGAACTATTTTACAAATTTATAGGTTGCAATGGTTATGTTTATAAAAACGCTAGAAGATACCACTCTGTATAAGTTTTTTATGGTAAGGGTTCGATAACCCGATTCGAAAGTCAGCTGTTAAGAATTTGTGTGAATTTTTAAACTTTCCATTTTTCATATACTGCCTTTTTATTTCAAGGACACCCAGTATATAATCAAAAACGTTTGTACCCGAAGGTATAAGGTATACAACCTAATTTCTTTTCTCGAAAATAAACTTAGCCCACTTTTCGTTTCTTGTTCATTCTTGCGCTTTTCTGTACGTTGTTCCTCTTTTTACCAGTACAGTTGTTAGTATTTTGAATTTTTATTTTGGTTTGTTCAGCTTCCTTGCTGATTGCGAGTATTAGTGTTCCGTTTGTTTTCATATTTCTTTTATATAGCTTCTCTTCCCATATGACAATGTATTTTCAAAAGAACATGTAAGATGTCTGCTGTTATTTACTGCTGTCATTTAACGTATTTGGTAACAATCTATCTTTAATCGAAGACGTAAATCGTAAAAATGTAAATCGTATCGAACGTACGTAACGATCGACAACTAGACGAAACTTAAAGCGAGATCGACAATAACAAAACTATTTTTTGTTATTGTCAGTCAACTTAAGATATCGTCCCTAATAAGTTTTATAATAGTCGGTTGCACAGTAGTGTGACAAAAAAAATTCCTTTGTCCTCACTTATGGGAGGGAATTTGGGGAAAATATTTTGGATTTGTAGTCTATATAATTACATCTTTGCATTTTTCATACGTTGTCTTTTTATATAATCAAAAACCTTTGTACCCGGATATATACAATAAATATTTTCTAATTTCTTTTCTAATAAAAAACTTTAAAAGGCCACTGTTTTTCGTTTCTTGATCATTCTTGCGCTTTTCTCTATGTTGTTTCTCTCTTTTCCAGTACATTACTATTAATATGAATTTCTATTTTGGTTTGATCATCTTCCTTGCTAATTGCTAGTATTTTTGTTTTGTTTGTGTTTGTTTTCATATTTATTTTAGATAGCTCCTCTTCACATATGATGTTTTTTAAATCTTTTTCACTTGGCGCACATAACATTAAATCGACGCTTTCTAACAGGGTGATTGGTCTAAGTCGTTTGTATCCTACAAATATTTTTTACTTTGCTGTTGGTGGCTTTGATTACGTCGTCCATTACTACTACTATTATAAAGAACAGGGTACTAAGAACTTCGCACTAGGTTTGTTTTGGTTCGCAATTCAGAACAGTTACTGAACTACTGCGCAATCGTACTAGCCATTTGGTGTTTTGGTTACATATGAACTAATTCCGAATTTTTAATTATATGTTTTGGTTTTTGCAAGAATTAATTCGGAACGATTCTAGAACCGTTCCAGCAGTTCTTGCTCCTTAGTGAGTATCAGTTCAGAATTAATAGTTCGAGGCGTGCGCATTGTTTTCTTTTTTAACATTTTTGAATGTTGGTAAGATGTTGGCCTACAAGTTGCTCTAAAGTCTGACAAACATAATTTTAATAAGAACGAATTTGATTTTTTTATTTTATAATAATTTGAGGTCCGTGGCAATTAACTTAAACAATTTTTTCATATTCTTCACTTGGCTTGTCCCCAACCTTGTATGTGGTAGAGTTAGGACATCGTTGTAAAACACCGATGTTATTGATATTTAGCATCGATAAAAGTGAATATCGATGTTTAAAAAATATCGAAAAAGAAACATTCGATGGGTCGATGTTATCGAGTCGTGTTGTACCAGCACATTTCCTTATAAGATACAAATTTCAGTTTTGAGAAACAATAATGATTATCGATTAATCAATAAGAAATTAAGTTAGGTTATGTTAAGTAGAATAAGTAATGTTTTTTTTCATATTTTTAATTCCAATTTTAATTAATTTTAGTTTAGCAGTAGGCAGTAATTTTACTTTATTGCATTTATTATTCAAGGTTAGGTTACACCCTGAATCTCGTTTTGGGGTTGTGGAGGTCGAACTTTTAATTTGTTATTTATACGACTTGCAATCTATTATTTATATTTGTAACTTTTATTGCATGAAGACATTTATTATTATTATTACTTACAAAAGAAGATTAAATACATTTATTGGTAGTATTTTTTGTGTCTCTTGTTTGATCCCTAAACATTTATATATTTTATTTAAAACCTGGCGTATAAAAAAGTATAAATAATAACAAATAATAAAAAACAAATCGTTTATATTTCCACTAGATGGCACACTAGTAAAGCTTCAATGTATTTTGGTTTTCTTGAGTTCTCACAAAATCAGAACAGTTCTAGAATTAACAAGTTGTGCATATCAGTTCTGCGCAATTCTATTGCTGTTCTGAATTGCGAACCAAAACAAACCTACTGTCTCAAGCCATTCCTGATTTATTAATTCTTCTGACACCATGTAGTGACGTAACTGTTGCTAGCGTCGTACAGATTTTTGTTTCTAATCTAAGATGCTCTTGGATGCCTTTTTGTTCTAAATTGTCTCATACTAGATTCTTAGGTATTTGGTCGAAGGCTTTATTGTCTTTCATCCAACATTCCTATACCTCGTTTTTCTAGGTGTTTTAACATTTCTGGGGTTATCTTATTGTCCTGTTGATTTTTCTTACTTAATCTTCCTAATTATTTCCTCTAATACGTCTAAAGTTAACAATTCTTTCTTCTGTCTTTCTGCATTCCACTAATTGTCCACATACTCCTTTGGTTTCTGGTCCACTTTTTTCATTTAATAATTTATCGAAGTATTCTCTTCATCCTTCCAATATACCTTCGAATTTACTCCTTTTGCATTTCGTCTTATGTTGTATTCATTATATTTCCGTATATTCTTCAGTACCTTATAAAAGAGTTTTTGATTTCCTCTGTTGTCTTCTTCCAGTTTTTTTCCAATTCTTTCCGCGATAGATTTTTAGATTATTTTACCAGTTGCTTTACATTAATCCTTTGTTCTTTGTATTTACAATGGTTTTCATCTGTTTTCTCGTATAAGTATTTCTTGTACAATGTCTTTTTGCAATTTATTTCTTCTTTGATCTCTTGTGCCTACCACCCCGTTTGCTTTTTATTTTTGTTTATGACTATTGCTCCAAACTTTTTCAGCAGTTGTTAGTATGATATCTTGATTTTTTCCACATCTGCTCTGTGTTTGCTTTCCCATTTTTTCTATCGCTTGTGTTGTTCTTAGTTCTACTAATTCTGTGTATTTCTTTGCTACATATTTTCCGGATAATTTATTTGATTTACTTACTTCATTTGTTTTAGTGGTTTCGCGTACTCAGTCGAAGGCTTTCTTGAGGTCTATGAATGCCACGTATACTAATTAGTTTTTAGCCCGTGGCTTCCTTATTAATTGTTTGATAGTAAAAATGTGATCCTGTGAACCTGCCTTTCCTGTACCCAGTTTGGGTTACGTCCAGTTATCGTCCTACGACTATTCTTAATGTTGTTTCCACGACACTTTCGTATATCTTGGATACTAGTATGAACTAATACTGGTAGGGTTATACCCCTGAAGTTTGAAAAATTCTTCATATCTCTTTTCTTGTTCATGGAGACTATTGTTCCAGTTTACCAATTTTTTTATATTCGTGTTTTTCTCGAAGATTGATGATTTTTATCGGCATTTCTTACCTCGTTTATCAAGGTGTTTTAACATTTTTGGGGTTATTTTACCATGTTCTGTTGACTTTCCTCTCTTAATCTTCGTAATTATTTCCTCTAATTCGTTCAACGTTATCAATTCCCTTTCTTCCGTTTCCCTTCATTCTATTAATTTTCCAGATTCTTCATTAGTTTCTGGTCAATTTTTTTTATTTATTCATTTATAATTATTTATTTAGTATTCTTTCTATCCTTCCAGTATTTCTTCGTATTGATTCCTTTTGCATTCCGTCTTATGTTGTATTTATTATATTTCCATATATATTTTTCAGTACCTTATAAAATAGTTTTTTATTTCCTCTGCTGCCTTCTTCCAGCTTTTTCCGAATTCTTCCCACGATACATTTTTATATTAATAGTGACTCTCATCTGTTTTCTCGTGTATTTCTTCTACACTATCTTCTTGCCCTTTACTTCTTCTTTGACTTCTTGTGTTTATCACCTCGTTTGCTTTTTATTTTCGTTTATGACTATTATTCCACAAAGTTCTTTAGCAGTTATTAATATGATGTCTTTGATTTTTTTCCACATCTGTTCTGCCCTCGCTTTCTCATGTTTCTATTGATTGAGTTGCTCTCCTGTGTATTTCTATGCTACATATTTTTGGGATAACTTATAATATGATTTACTTATTTCATTTGTTTTAATGATTTACAATGCTCTCGTCTTGCAATTTCTATGATTTTTCTTTCTTCCCTTGATAAAATCTCGATAGTATATATTCTTTCGTTTGTTACGTCTCTTAGTTTCTTCTTGGATTTGATTATTTGTCCGTTCTCCTATGTTGTTTTCGAGTTCTACTTTGTACTTGTTCATTTTGTCCATTTTCTCGGAAAACCCCTTGATTTGTTTCCTGATATTATTTTCTTTCTTTAGGGCTTGGGATTCTTCTTGGCTTTTTATTTTCTTTAATTTCTTGAATTAGTTCTTTCATTTTTCATATCTTCCATTTCTTTTAACGGTTCCTTATTCATGGTTCTTATCATATCATCCTTATCCATAGTTCTTATCAATAGTTCTTCTTTCATTTTATAGTTACTTGGTATTCTGCCCATGGTTAATATATTTTATAGTTACGCGTGCTCTTAACGTTCAACTTTTCGTTAGGCACCAGTTCAATTCGGTTACTGGCGTTCTGCGCTTCTCATTGCTTCTAGGATCGACTCACAGGTTATAACGTTATAGCGTGTGTATGCTATTGCCTTCATAATCCTTTAAAGTTATTCTACTCACTCTGGTATGTCTAAATTTTCATAATTTACTACAGAACGATTGAAGTTTATAAGTTTTGCTTCTAATAAAAGCAATGTAGCAAAAGTAAATATTGCAAAACTGGCTTCGGTAGTTTCTCGATAAACGGTGGAGTTCCAAATACTTATCTTTGTGGGAGGGTTAATCATAAAAATACAATTCAATTAACCAGTACCCTGACTAAGTCCTCGGTGAAGCCGGCGGGGTTCTTTCGTAACGTTGTTGCGTGACTTACAATCAAAAATTAAATAAAAGGGCGCCACCGTGAATTACTGTTGAGTCATCCGTGCGACGTATGGCCTGAGTTTATAACTTATAAACTGAGGTCATACGTCGCACGGATGACGTAGATGCTATAGCAACCCACAAAGCATATTATACTAAAAAAAGAAAAAGAAATCTACAACTACAGATCAAAACTCCCACCGATACATAATATTGCAACAGTATTTATTGTGATTGTCTTTTTTCCCAAAACTATTTACACAGTCCCTGCACATAAAACAGATCTGTACATATCTGTCAAGAATTAAATTAATTATTTTGTAATCTTTTACATGCTTGAAGGCGAAGGGTAAGGTCAGAGATCTCCTCGTTCTTACAATTAAAAATCTACAGAAGCCAAATAAATAATTGGGAAACATTGACTAATTAAAAATGAACGAAGAAATTATTACAAACAGAATTGAATTAGTAATTACAGGATTATATGCTCAATATCTAAGGTAAAAGGCGTAATATGCAATATTGACCACAAGCGTTAAAGTCAATTATTAATGATCAAAAGTAAAGATTGTAATAAACTATATTATCTATATAGCGTTAAAATTAATTAATTATCGCATGTGAAAGTTGTAATATGCCCTATTGTCTACAAAGGATTCAAATTAACTATTAATTCTACAATGAAGAAGTTTTACCACTTTGCGTTAAGATTAATTACACTAATCAACACAGTTTGGTTTTGTTATACACCAATGCATGTAGTTCATGTCTTTTGTCACGCTAATTTTGAATCGTATTTAAAATTTGCTCCATCACGTCAGGAGTTTGAGATATTTTCTTAAATAGTTTTTTCAAAAAAACGCATTAAATTTTTAAAAATTGCAAAGTTACTTTCATATAAGAAAGATGCTACTAAATATATTGTTCTGTAGAATATTGAGTGAACATGTTGTAACATGTCTTTGCATGTTTCCTATGCCAGAGCTCTTAAACAACACCCATTTTTGCTATTGAACCAATCAAATTAAGAATAGGTAAATAGCTACACAAGGTTCTTTCGATTCAATGTAAGTCGGTTTGTGATAGCTGAACATCTTCTTATTTCATAATGTCGCGAACTTGTATAAATAATCCAAATAGTTTCTGTTATGTATGTGGAGAATTCACTACCCCACCAGCATAAGCGGAATATTACACCTTTAATAGAAAAGTTATATTTTCACTATTTTGGCTATTGGCACTATTGAACATCAAGGCAACCCATGGGCTCGCAGGATTTGCTGTACACGCTGTGCTGTGCTTTGCAAGACCTATGCTGTACGAAAACTTTCACGTTTTCCAACAAAAATAAGAAAAATATTAGTTATGTTAGTCCGCTGTCTGCTACTCGTCCAGTAACTTATTCGAAAGCCTTCCCAATACTAAGACTCATAGATGCTTCGAGTGAAGAAGATGATGTTAAAGAACCAGAAGAAGCAAGTGTCAAGTTATCAAGCAGCGGCAGTTAAAATGGGAATTTTTGTAAGATTCCCAAATTAAACTTCTACAAAAAGATTAAAAATTGGAGAGGAAGAAACTTTAACTGACTTGAGCGTATTGCTTGGAATGCTTTTAAAAATGTGACTTATAATTTCCTAGGAAACAGAAAAACTGATAATTATATAGCACTTATTAATGAACTTCTTAGAAGTTACCATAAATTGGGCTGTAACATGAGCCTTAAAATATATTTTTAGCCTCTGGATTTCTTTCCCCCGAACCTTGGCAACGTGAGAGATGAACACGGCGAAACGTTTTATAAAGACATTATCAGGGCAAGTAGAACAGTGAAATGCTTGCCGATTATTGTTGGACATTGACATCAGAACGTGCCGAATAACAGTATAAAATAAAAGTAAAAAGAAAAAATTTACTTTTCAATATTCTTTTTCCAAAATCTGACGTGCCAGAATAAATTTGTTGTTATTACTATTGCTAAAACCATAAAGGAAACGAAAATTGTACATAATTTCCAAAGAAAAATTAACGAAATAAGAATATGTCGACAAATGTTATCAAACAGAAAAGAAAATGAACTGCAGGCTGCAAAAGGTAATGAAAGACGACAACAGAAGCTAATTATACCTCAAAGATTTCAAATAACAATTGGCAATAAACTTAATTAAATGCAGCTCACTGGCACAGTAACGTTTTAAACCTATCCTTGAAGGGATGATTCCGATTTCAGGCCTCAGCGTACGGCAATTCTCCGCTTAAGAATCCGACCACGTGAGCGATTCTCTTGCTGCGTAATTCCGGTAGGAATTTTCTGTTCACATCCAGACGGACATGAAATTTATTGTAGCTCGAAACTGGTTAATGGTAGCTTAATATTTTTAGCGGTAGCTTACATTAGCGATAGTTTAATACCTGTAGCGATAAAGGTGCAATATAACACGTGGTCTCCAAAATGAACGCTATTTTACTGTCTTAGATGTTTGTAGGACCGATATCGATAACTGCGTATATTTATCCGACTAAAAGTTGTCGTCAAAAGGCTCGGCATCCGATTTAAACCAACAAAAACAACAACAAAAGTAGTCTCCAATTGCACGATGTACTACACAAAATGGTTTTGAATCTTCACACGACCAGCCTCTTCGAAATCTCAAACGAGAGTGAGTGAAGTCAAAGAATCGCTAACTCTTTCACACCACACACCGAAAAACACCAATACGTAAAATACATGACCCTCGAAAATGATCGCAATTTACAGATCGATAATGTATACGAGGATAGTTCTCGTATATAATCGAAGTTTGTATATTTCCGTGTAATTATGGACTCAATATTTTTCATTATAAACAGGAGGTCCATCGTGCATAAACAGAAAGAATTGAAATAAGGAATCCACGTTTCGTGTGGTTATTATCGATTGCCAAAATTCATCACCATAACGGGCTCACAGCTCTTGAAGTTGACGATAAGTGTCAGACCTGTTGAGTGTCTGTTCCGGTTCCAACAGCCTTGGCACGCAGCGGACTGAAACCTTGCTAACCCCCAAACAATCATGTAAGATCTCATGAAGTCGTGTACCTATTCCTAGGCGTACAATAATTTGAGAAATATTAGTTCGTCTGTCGTCTTTCAGTATGTTCTCCACGGCAGTAATGTTTCTTTCATTTACCGACGTACTCAGGCGACCACTGCGCGGATTGTCTAATGATGTTCTAGCACCTTTAAAACGATCGATCCACCAATATACAGTACTTTTAGATTCTTCAGACTTACTAAACACTTCTGCGGACATTTAATAATTTCTGGAGTTTTCACACCCTCTTTTCACAAAAAGAAAATTACTGCTCTTCGAGATTTAGCCGCGTCTTCCATGGTTACACAAATAGTGCTATGAAATTGTGTCCATATCGGTCGAACATCTGAATCAGACTGAACGATATTGCACTGGGTAGCTGCATAAACATATCAAGACTTGTCTTGCATCAATGGCATTGCCTGTAAGTTCTGCCTAATTTAATTAGAGCACAGTTCTCAGAACTTTTGAAACATCCCTCGTAAATAATAAATTCGAATAAATTCTGTATTCTGGGGTACAATCGTTTTAAAGAAGTTTTCCGCTCTTCGAGTTGTTTCTGTGTAATGAGCAATTCGGCACAACTCTTGGTAATCCGTCAAGCTTTGAACTCAGCTTCCAAAATGTTAATGAATAATTGTTATTTAGGACGATTGATACTTTAAATGAAACTGCGGACGGATGGCTTACTAATTGAGTCAAAATTAAGATATTGTGTATTTTTGAGAGAGAGGGGGTAGAAACAATGCTTTTAGAATGCGATAATGAAAATATATTATTTTTATATTACATGCTCTCACTTTTAACGTACCTGAATCGTGATATTTATGTATGAAATGATGTTAAATCGGCGCTCCATTTTTTCCGCATCTGGATTTTGATTGTCACTTCCGTTGATGTAATTAACAATAGCTCCTATTACTGCCAAAATGGTAAGAATCAGTAAAATCCAGCCGTACTAGAAACACACAATATTGCAGATTATAGAAAACATAAAAGTTGAATTCGATTTTTACTTACGATTTTCAATTTCTTTGCATTCCTTTTATGAGCCCCCTGATACCCGTAAAAATTTAAGAGGAAGTTTAGTATACCGGCCACTATAAGAATTATACCAAGTGCTGCGTGAATTGCGATAGCAAACCATATACCTATAAACAGGCAAAGTACTGCTCCGGCCTGTTGAAGAAAGAAAATAGTATTATACCCCTTTTCTAAATAAATAGAACAGGTACACAAACAGGGTTTAATATATAAGAATTAGTGTGCTACACTATTGTTTTTATATTGTAAAGTTTGTCTGTTCAGGTTCTTAAATAAAACTAACGGTAACGTAGACACACACTATATTACGAGTAGAGCTGAGGATGTTTGCGGTATAACCATGGTTATATCATATTACCATAGTAATTTACTATGGTTACATGATATAACCATGGTTATACCGCAAACATCCTCAGCTCTAACTCGTAATAATAAAAACGAATAACAATTTAAAACTAATTACTAACAATAAGCACATTTATGTATTTATGTTTATGTTCACTCGCTGATGCTCTGGTACCGTGGATAATCTCCATCCCTTCCTCGACGGCTTATATATGAATGTGAAATTTTCTTCTCGAGCGTTCTACATGCATCTAGAAAGCGCCAGATGTATGACGCGCGACGCATCGTTAGATGAGTCATCACAATATAAATGGCAATCAACTTGTCAAAGTAATATAAGCCTGATGGTCTAATTCTGTATAAAAACTTATGTGAACTGATACACCTCAAATCCGATACTATAACGGAGCGTAATGAATCTTTACGGGGTATACCAAAAGAAACTATAGAAATATGTACGTTTTAGTATTGAACAGATAAATTATCTGTGAATAATAATTTTTAATAAGCAAAGATATGTTGATACGGAGAGTATTTGAATAGTATTTGCTTGAATCGTGCAATTACGATTAAATTATTGAAATAGATTTGATTAATTTAAACAAATGGTTAAATAACAAGTAAATAAGGTTAATTATAAGCACCGTCTACTTAAATAAACTGGATGGACGGTATAAATAGGAAGTTCTGGGACGGAATTGTTTGGAGATAGGGAAAAACTTCTCGGTTTTCTTAAAAACTGGTCTCGATTACGGGCTGGATATTCAGGATAAATTAATATACTCCTTCAGGTACCAAATTTTAGGTAATCTTCTTAATAAATTGCATTTTCAACTCAAATATCAACAGTCGCCGTCTTGAATTTTGAAATTGAAAATGATGCTTTATCGAAAAATTAATTAAAAACGTTGTCGAGGTCGTTATAATTGATAAGAATAAATAGCTAATATTTAAGGCTAACTTTTATAAATATTATTGAACATTTTTAGTCGTTAATTATTAATTTATCAGAATTTTAAGAAATTTCGGAGTGCCAAAGACGCTTCTAAATTTTGAAAACTGGCATACGTACCTTACGGGATATCGACGACTGCCAGGACGCAATTATCAAATTAGCTTAATTAATAAATATTTAAAATAGAGGATAAAAACTATTCAAATATTTGGCTTGTATTTTCTTTTGACATTATATTTTCTAATTAAGACGTTTAAATTCTAAAAATATGCATATATTTTAATATTTTCAAAGAAAATGTTTTCAAAATTTTATTTGAAACATCTAGTCAAGTAAATATATTTTTGTTGGGTAATTTGTCCCACAACAACATATATATATATATATATATATATATATATATATATATATATATATGTTTTATTATATATACGAGGGTTGGTTGATGGGAGAGTGACTTTTCAATGAAAAAGTTGTTTAGGGGTAAAAATATATTTTATTTTTCAACATAGTTCCCTTGCAATTCCACACACTTAATCCAGCGGCTTTCCAATTTTTTTAAACCACCAAAAAGTAATCTTTTGGAAACTCGTCAAAATATGCATTCGTTTCGTCTATCACATCCTCATTTGTGCCGAATCTTTTTCCACCAAGCCATTTTTTCAAATTTGGGAACAAGAAGAAGTCCGACGGAGCCAGATCTGGTGAATATGGTGGATGCGGCAGCAATTCGTAACCCAATTCTTTGAGTTTAGCGGATGCAATCGCGGACGAATGAGAGGGTGCGTTATCTTGTTGGGACAAAATTTTCTTTTTAAATAAACGAGGTCGTTTTTTCTTTAGTTCCGTATCGAAAAGCGTCAGTAAATTAGCATAATATTGGCCAGTTATTGTGCTTCCCTTCTATAAGTAATCAATAAAAATTACGCCTTGGCAATCTCAAAAAATGGTAGCCATAACCTTATTGGCTGAAAAAACCGTTTTTACCTTTTTTGGAGCACGTTCTTCGGGAGAAGTCCATTGTTTTGATTGTATTTTGGCCTCTGGCGTATAGTGATGTATCCAGGTTTCATCTACGGTGACATACCGACGAAAAAATTCTGTTGGATTACGTTTTAACAAAAGTAAACAGTCACTGGAAATTGATGCACGAGTGCGCATTTGCTCTGCAGTTAGCAAACGCGGCACCCACCTTGCGGTTAATTTTTTTAAATGTAAATGTTCGTGTAGAATATTGTGGACCCGTTCGGTTGAAATGTTTACAGCATTAGCTATCTCGCGCACTTTCACCCGGCGGTCATTTTTTACAATAACACGGACCTTAGCTATCATTTCTTCAGTAGTTACGGTTTCTGAAGGCCCATGACGTTCAGCATCATCCGTGGTCATATGACCAGTTTTAAAGGCAGCAAACCACTTGCAAATCATTCCATCGAAGGAGCAGATTTACCATAATACTTATGTAACTTTTCTTCAGTGTCTTTAATGTTCTTTCCGCGTAAAAAGTAATGTTTTATTAACACACGAAATTCCTTTTGATCCATTTTTAAATAATATAATAACTTGTTTACTTTAAACGTCTGCCAAATGTAAACTAACTGACAGATCTGCATGAAATTTTGACAGTAGACGTCTAAAAGATATCTGAAGTTAGCAATACAGTCATTATTGCGACAGTAGTGCCAACTTATGAAAAGTCACTCTCCCATCAAACCACCCTCGTATTATATTTATATATATATATATATATATATATATATATATATATATATATATATATATTTAATTAGACCAGGAGTCTTTGCCGTTAGAACATGTATGGAAAGGATAATTGTTTTTTGGGAATCCAGCAAAATTAAACCCTATTACTTAAGACAGTTCTTTATTTTTTTATCCCAATATTTCGCATCAAATTCGTATGCTTCCTCAGGGGGTCACTTTAAGAGTAGACGGACATAAATTGAGTACTTATTAACAAAAGAATTTCGTTAATACTTACAAATGCGAACTGTTTTTTTTTTGAGAAATTACTCGTCTGAATATTCATATGTTTGCAGTATTCTAAATTAATACAACTAATATCAACGGACGTACACGTAGTTTATTCCGAAATTACATTTTAAAAGCAGGACAAACACATTTAAAATAAAGCCACATGTGCAATATTGATGAACAAAGCAGTACTCGCACAAACACATGTTATTGTCACAAAGTTAATACATATATCATATCATCCTCTAACATTCGCGATTTACGGAACATTCTGTATAAGTTTACGCATTTTTAAAATGTGCAGCAATAGCAATTCTATCAACTTATTATATTCACCATTTATGAGCAAATGTACCTTGCCAGATAGTTGATTCACCCGATATATAATGTGTCTGTTTATATAAAATTATATTGTTGAAATGAGACGATTCAAATCTTTAGAAGCACAATGTTGTTTTTTGTATTTAACAATCTTTTCTTTGAACGAAAAAAATGCAAAAAAAATTTCAATATGTTTTCAGCTTGTATTTAATATTAATGAGAATTTATGAGTAAAAGAATATTTTTTAATTATGGCATATATACAGCATGTTGCTCGTAACTAGAGATGCCGGTTTTTGGTACTTTTAAGTAATCGTTACTGTTCTTACTTTGAGTAATCGTTAAATGTATTCGTTACTTCGATTATTTTGGTTACTTTGATTACTTTGATATTTTAATTATTTTGATTACTTTGATTCCTTTGATACTTTGATTCATATACATATTCCTTTTACATAAGTATGTGTTTAACGTTGGGTGACGGTATTCATCCTCTTAGAATTATTGTATCAGTAATCGGCATTATTTCCCTCGCAGAATTAGTAATAGTAGAACATCGCAGAATTAGTATTGGTATACATAGCTGCTTTTCACTGAATTTGCGGAAATATTTAAACAAACTGCATAAATTTTATCAAATCGTATTGTAATTAAGGATGCATATTTGGGAGCCGACGGAGCTTCGGAGTTGAAGGGGCTTGGGTAGCACACGCATGTATTATATGTACATATGTTTCCGTTATATGTGTCAAGCCGGCTGCTATATAGTAGAGTTATTTCGTGAAAGTGAAAAATAATAAATCAATATTGTCGAAAGCTGTAAAGAGGCCGTTCTACCACGAAGCTCAGAAATGAATAAGTAGATTTTCGGATTTAGTTTACGCTGATATTATAATAAAATGCAAAGTTTGTGAAATACCGCTCTCGCGTACAACAAAATATAACTGCAAATGACAAAAGAAAAAAATTATTTCAATTACGCAAATATTACATCAGCGGATTAGAACGCTCGTTTTCTGCATATAACCAATTTTTTTCTTCACAACGTACTCGGTTTACGGAAACTAGTGTGAAAACACTTTCCATGTTGCTAATATTTAACCGGTCACATACAGTTTGTGACTTCACGGAAGACGTTTAAAACGGTAAGTATTGGAGTATGTAGAAGGATGGATTCGAGGGTCGAAATGGAAATAAAACATGAAATAAAATAAAAAGCGAAATTAAATAAGAGAAGTGGGAGAGAAAAGATGAGCGTTTGCCGAAAAATAAAAAGGATACAGTATAAAAGCGCGGAACAGCATTAAAGGAGGATTCATTCGTTCATTTATACAACAAGATTTAATCGATCATTCATAGTTAATTCAAAATTTGACATTCAGATTTAGCGGTTTGAATAAACTTAGATTTATACAAGAAACTACTTACTATGCTTATATCAAGTTTAAACATTTTTTATTTATAATTGTTAATATAGTGTTAAATATTGTGTTTATAGAATTAGTTTAATTTGAAATTATCTTGAAACTCTGTTAACGTAAAATATTACGAAAAATAGGAGCAAAACGTGAGTAAAATAAGCACTATTTTACTTGATGTATCTAAACTTACATAAAATATTTTAAAAGATATATGAAGTAATTTGAACAAATTAATGATAAATCCACCACTGTGAGTGTAAATTTATGCATGATATCTGAGCAAGCAAGTAGAAAGTTATATTTTCACGTGATCTCATGATATCTGTTTAGTTAAATTTTGCAATCAAATATTCATTGATAGAAAACAATAAAACCTGTGTACAGTATTGATATAGACGTGTTGCTTTACAGGAACTCGAATTCCACTTAAACAACCGTCGAATGACACTCATTTAGGGGAAAGCTGGCCATTAGAACCAAGATATCCATATTTCAAAGAGTTAAAACGGACACCTTGAGTCCTAGCTTAACGTTCAGAGAGTAATTATCCCTTTGGTTAAGTAAAATACTCAAGTGTGGTATTTTTATAAGATTCAATAGTATCTAAACAAAGATCTCAAAAATATATGTGTGTTTTTAATAAACAATTTATATAAAATCTGATAATAATTATGTTTAAATGACTAAATAAATGACTTGTGATAATACAAATATGTAGTCAATAAAATAATTTTAACCATTTACATCTTGTTGTTTTATTTAAATTTACATATGAAGCTAGGCCTAGTTATGAAAAACTAGAAAGATATAGCCCTGAGATAAACAAACAATATACAGAGTCTAAAGAACTATATGCTTGAGTAACTGCCCACACAGCAATCATTTACTCTATTTATTCACCAAGTAAAGCTCACAACACAGCATAATTCGTTTTTTTTGTTTGAAGATTTATATAGTGTTAAGGTTTTTTTTTAAATAAGTTATTACATATAATATATGCGTGTGCAACCCAAGCCGCTTCCACTCCGACGCTGCGTCTGCTCCAAAATGTGCATCCTTAATGTTATTATATATTTATTGTAATATTTCATATATAATGCATGATGAAATATTAAAATATAGGCAAGCAAGAAAATAAACTTTAATAATATTACATATAAACGTTTTGCTACATTGTGTAATAACACGCAAAGTGTACAGTAACAAAATAATGTTGACTCTTGATGGATAAAAAAACATTTTTTACCTTTTCATCTTTTGACATCATTATATTTATTGACGATTTACTTATTACAGGTATGTTGTCGTAAAACCTTTCCGCAAATTAGTTCGATTTGTAAGTATATTTTTATTGTATAGGTATTATGTAATATTTTGTCTTAGGCACAACTTAATTACCGTTACTTTACCCTGACAAAGGACACCAATTGAGTGGCGAAATATTGGCTGAATATAGACAATTAAAAGAGTATTTTCAACTTTCCCTAAACAAATTACTAACCGAGACTCCTGATCTTATTAAATCAAATTATATTTTAAATCTTAATTGTATATCGCATTTGTCTATGATACAGCTTTGTATTTGTTTGCAAATATATGATTAATTTAAAAATAATCACTGGTAAACATGATCAGCTCATTTGAAATTTATTTACTTATAATAAATTAAATTGGCTGCACATTTTGTAAATCTTAATTTCATAATTACGCAAGTAAATTGGATTGCAAAATTCTATATTTGATGTCTATATTTAAGAAGTATGCTATAAAGTATAGATAATCAATGAATATATCTTGTACCCGTAGATTTATACTATATACATATAATACATATTACTGCGATATTTCACCTTGACATAAATTAAGTAAATTAAATAAGCATAAAACTTAGTTGAAATAGGTTGTGCTTTGAGTGCACTTGTATATTACGTGATATAATATTGAATTCAATGTATCATGTCAATAGATTGTAGGTTATGATACGATTTAACAATATTTATAAGTTATGTAAAACACATGAAATAAATAAACAGGAGGATTTTTTGTGTCAAATTTAAAATAAAACAAGTTCAGCAAGTTATCGGAAATAAGTTGATAATAACGTTAAGCTTCAAAAGTATATTACAATGTTTAATAACTCATTAAATAGTGCACGAAATCTGTAAAGAAAAATGTGTAAATTATAAACAAATCGAAGATGACAGCAGGCACGTTTGAATTTAGATGTGAGAAATCTTAAAGATATTAGAGGCATAGGGGATATACAAAGAACAGCATGTAAGAGAACTCAAATAACAAATTATAATACAAAGTCTCTGATTCCACACGACGATGCCAATTAAAAATTTGTGTAATGAATCTTGTGAATCTTGCGGATGTGATTGCATGCAGAGTAATGTAAAGCAGAAAATAGAAAAGCAGACGATATTAAAAAATATAAATTATGTGAAAATTTACTATACTTGAAAAAGTGTACGCGGGACCGAGTTTATAAAAGGGAGAGAAATGGCAAGAAAGAGGATTCTAACGCGAGCAACTGTTTTGAACAGACATAAAATTTATTTTACATTTAAGCATTACATTTTACATATTATTTATAATTTCAAGCATCTTTAATTTTGATTATTTCTATAGAATGTCATTATATTTGCTTTCATTTAACTTTTCCTTTTATTATTTTTGAATTAATCTAATAAAAAATATTTCACGAAGAATTTCGAGAATAAGTATGAGGAGCAAATGTCAGTGTAAGTAAATGGTTCACAATACTTTTATGTCTGTAAAAACTGAAATCAAATATTTCAAAACGCATATGGATAATTAGTTTAAGATAACTGACAGTACCTTCATCGTTTTATTTGAATATTGATGCAAGATATCTAAGTAACTGCGTAGAAGCTCGACTTCCACAAATGACCTTAAGAAATCTGCATAATTGAATTTAGGAATCAAAGATTCACAGATTAGGTATCAAATAAAACTATATGTAGTGTAGAGATAGACGTTTTGTTCTGTAGGGACAAGATTTCCACTAAACACGCGTTCAATAATACACTTTCTTTGAAATAAATATATCAGTAAAATCAAGATATCCATAGAAGCTTATATTTTAAAGGGTCAAAACAAACACTTTGAGTCATATCTTAACGTTTGAAAGTTTTAGATCCCCTATGCCAAGTGAGATACACAAGTGTGGTTATTTTAAAATTCTATCAGAATCAAAATCAAGACTTTAAAGCTCAATGTGTATTCATGATAATTCTCATAAAAATTTTGTAATGGTAATTTAGTTTAAGTTATTCAATAAGATTTATTAAGATTTTGAATACATGAATTGTGAATATATATACAGATTAAACAATAAAATAATTTTTAACATTTTGCTGTATCATTTCATTGAATTTACATTGGATGCTAGGTCTATTTCGTTAGAACCCAAAACCAAAACCCTGAAACGTACACACTATATCAAAGAGTCGAAACAATCATTAAAATTTTACAACGCAGCATGTATATATTTAAAATAATCTTACATTACATACATACTAAAGTAAAACCTAAAATAGAAAGAAATCAAGAAACACTTGTCATCTACATAGGTCAAACTAGACAATATTTATACAAAAGAATACAAGCCGAAAAATACTCCAAAACAGACAAAACTGCTTTATTTACACACAAACTGCAACGCGATCACCAATTCGATTTTGGAAACACAGATAATCCATAAAGAACAACACACAATGAATATATTAAAGAAATAGTTAATATTAAACAAGAAAAAAATTCAATTAACTACACAAGTGAAAATCTAAGCAGTATATACTATAACTTAATAATGTAACGATCTGCAATTTATTATATATACAATGTAATATAAATATCCCTCATATTATTTAAATATATGCACACCAGCTTATCATACTGGCAGTCCCGAGTTTAGTTTCGAGACTAGGCTGTCCGAGTAGGCATTCGCCTAGAACGAGAAGGAAAACCACGGTTCCTTCACTTTCTAGGCGGATGCCGACAGCTGAACATCTTAAATCGCTCTACGGCGCAGACATAATAATAACTCATGGCTTGCCAATGCCCCCTGTAATTAGCGTCAAGCTGTTGGGGAATGCTAAGGCATGAATTATTATTATTAAATTAGAATGTATTTTTGAATAATGTCATTTTTATTCATGGCAATTTCACATATATAAATATGACATTAATATCTGTCATTTATAATTCAAAATTGTTTAAAGAATTATGTGCCGAAACATGTAAGATTATTTTAAATATATACATATTAATGTAAAACAGACCTTAAATCGCAGACTAATTATATCTAATCTACTATATATATATATATATATATATATATATATATATATATATATTTGTGTGTGTGTGTGTGTGTGTAATTAAAATAGAATAATAAATAAATTGGTATTTGCATAAAATTCTATTTTATGCTCTTTTTATTTTATTGTAAATATCTATCTCAGGGCTTTTGTTGTAGAATAATATGTATATTTAATGAATTTAGTTGTTCAAACGGCTTTAAAGCATGGGGCCGGCACTTAAACAAAAAGCACTTGAGGCAGCAGGCAGTTTAAAGATGGAAAATTTGGCAGCATTAAATGGATGGTTAGAAAGTTTCTGCCGGTGACACAGTATATCTTTTAAATCAATTTGTAGTGAGTCCGTCATAGTCATAGAGGACTGGAAAACCGGCTTGCCGTTTACTTTAAGAAATCGAGATGTCTATAATGCTGACGAAACAGGTTTTAATTACCACGCCTTGCCAAATAAGACATTTGCATTAAAAAAATGAGAATTGTGTAGGGAAGAAGGCAGCAAAACAACGTTTGACTATTTTACTGTGTGCAAATATGAAAGGTGAGAAAGAAAATCCATTAATTAGAAATAGTAAAAATCCTCGCTGTTTTAAGGGTAATCATGTTGACAAATTACCCTTAGAATGGGTTTCCAACAAAAAAGCTTGGCTGACAACTGAAATTATGACAAGTGGTTGCATAAATTTGACAAAAAAAACCCCTTAGATCAAGGAATAATTCAGAATTTCAAATTAATTTAGCGGATTTTTTTTTATTAAAAGACTTCTAACGATTATTGTCAGTGAATCTGATTTTGAAAATTCTGAAAAAGAACATAAATTTAGCCAATGCATTTATATGAATTACAGCTGCTCGGAAAAAGGTATCTCCTGCTACCGTTAAGAAAGGTATTTCCAAGGCCAGATTCTCTGATATTATCCAAGAAGATACATTTTTTTATGAAGAAGACGAAATACTCCTTGCCTAACTCTTTCCTGCAGTTGTAACGAAATTTTGGATTTAGATTAATTTTCTTCTGTTAAAAGTCATGTGTCCTACAGAGAGCTCCAACTTCAGTATTACGAATATTTTGAGGAATTGTGCAATAACGATTGTGAAATTTTTATGGATGTTTCGTTAAATAATTCGTACCTATTTGGCCCTTCTGTACACGAATCTCTATGTTTTTTTTCGATTTCTGGTGCTGTAATTTTGAAAATCACTATTTCAGTAGAACTTTTGGAGTGTATTGTGGACATATTCAAGACAGATAAGTATATATATATATATATATATATATATATATATATATATATATGTAAGGATGGCAAGGCAAGTATTTTGTATAGTTTAAATAGTTACCTACAGCTGGTTTTGTTCGAGACACCACCAAGAGCCCTAATGGCACTCTTTTGCATTTTAAACACAGATTCAGCTGCACTCGATGCACTTCACGTTAGGATACTATATGTAGCTCTACCCTGAAAATAGGAAAAATAGGCCGTTCCAGCTGCCACGTATGTTACTACTTGTTTTATTAGTCGAATAGAATAAACAGCTGCAGCAACGTGGCGACAAAGATTTTCTATATGGCAATTCCAACTCATGTTGTTGGTAAGTTGTAGGCCCAGAAATTTAATGGTATCTTTGTTTTCATTTGAGAATTTTTGTAGTAAATGCTAACTGTTGTGCTTTATTTTGATTGAGTTTCAGCAGATTACTGCTAAACCAATCGGCTGCTTCCATTAATTCCTTCTCCAAATAAACACTCCCCTCTCCCATTTTCTGAGCTCGTACTAAAATGGACATATTGTCCACAAACTGGTCAATTTTTCGTAATGATATATTGTAAGCTAGATCATTAACAAAAATTAGAAAGAGCAGAGGACCTAATATTGACCCCTGTGGAACTCTTCGGTTTATCGGTAATGTATTTTAATATTGATTATTTCAAAACTGAATCTATGTGCGTGCGTCTATGTCCCCCGCTCATTTTATTCGGTGTCGACCTAAATTGTGACCTAAAGTCCGATCTCTACCGAAAACATTCCAATGACTGTAATTTAACGCATATATTTTTATTTCCGAAAATATTCAAACGTATACACACATTAATTCAAACATTTCATATTTTATATATATATATATATATATATATATATATATATATATACATATATATATATATATTGAAGAAGTGCTTAGCCTCACGTTGGGCTGGCAAATGAAGAAGTACGAAGGATCGCTGACTAAGTAAAATAAATAAATATACGAATAAAGTGAGCGTTAAAACTAAAAAAATGAATGATGTATGTAAAACTTAAGAGATTCGAATTTGAATATTGGGCGCCAAGTTTTAACGTACTTAAATGATCCAACGCAATCTGTTATATATCCCACTAGCTTTCGGGAGAGCTTGAGTACATATGCTTTATTTTCTATCTCAGGTTTCAAAGTCGGTTGTTTGTATTTCCCGTAGATGCAATGTAAATGGTATATTAAATAACACAACTCAACATCCAAATAAATCAAATAAAAGATCGAATCAAAATCAAAGTAATAAAATTTATTAGAATAAAAAAAACAGAGAACTGTAACAATTATTACGTGCGAATAAGAAATCTGTACATATGCTCGTATTATCTGGACTATACGGTAAAAATCGGTATTGTGTAATTTTGCACATGTGTTTAATAACAATAGTTAAGGTTATGTATAATGCAACAGTGCAAATAGATATTAAAAGTTACTTAAAAATAAACACACAAAGGTAAGTTACATATAAAAGTTTTATAAAAGATTAAGAATGAATGAATAATTATATATATTTAACTAGATGTTTAGAAATGTTGAAATTCAAATATTATATTTTGATGCAAACCATGTTTGATATTGTGATGTGATATAAATTTAATATTAACTTTAAATGATGTTCTAGGTTTTATGGGAAATAATTGGAAAGAACCTGGTATTTCTCCTGTGTCTAGGCTTGGATGTATTCTCTGGGCTCGCAATTGTGGAATAAATCAGAGTTCGTCTGCTCCAATGGAAGTCCGTGTCGGAAGCGATTCGATGTTGGCGTTGTCCGTACGATGTAGTTCCAAGTCCGAAAAGATGCTTCGTTCAATATTTATTATATTCGACGTGCTGCGGATCCAATTCTTCTATCAAAAGTTCGGCCTGATTACAAGGTATTAAATGTATATGGTTTTCGTAGGATTTTCTTGAATTTTAAATAGTAATTTTAATTAAACTTTTTGTGATAGCAAAAATGCGGCCATTCGTTGTGAAATTTTAGTAACAGACGCTTTCTTCGGCTTTTGTTTTTCCCACAAGCCTGTGTTAAATGTCGGCAAAAGCCTCTAAGTTTATGCTTTATTTGCATCTAATATAATATGAACTTTCATAATATTATAATTTTAACATAATAGAAAAATTAATTAATGAATTTACAAATGTTTATAATGTGGTCTTCAATGTTAGATAAGTTCAAAAATGCATCGTAAAAATCGTATTCGCGGGGTTCGAGACAATTTTAAATTAGTGGACGTGGTTAACTCGCTTCGATATAAATCTTGATGTGGGTAAATTAAATACCTGTAATATGGCGCGTATGATTTGAATTTGAAATGGAAAAATATAAATATAAAAAGTAAGTTTAAAAATCAAAATAAGTTAAATATCAATTTTAAAGTAATCGTCGTATTAATTTATACACATCTCGAAACTAATTTCACAAAGTACGTCCACTAATTCGATATTTATACATGTGTTTATGATATGTAATAATCTGCATTTCTTTTTGTAGAGCTGGAATAAGTGTGCTGGTTGAACCATAACAATATATATATATATATATATAGTAAATTCATTCAGTTGGCGATTTAAGGTCTGGCTTTACTTTAAAGTATATATATTTAAACAACCCTACATGTTTCGGCAATGATGCCTTTATCAAGGATATAAAATATAAATGACAGTATACAAATGTCATATAATTGAGTTGCTATGGATAAAATTATTCAATGGTAAATTCCAATTGAATAATAATAAATCATGCCTTAGTATTCCAAAAACAGATAGACAACAAAAACAGGGAAAAGCAAGACATGAGTTATTACTATGTATGCGCCCGTGGAGCGTCTTAAGATGCAAAGTTGTCGACATTCGCCTTAAACGAGAAGGAAAACCACGAAAACCTACTCGGACAACCAGACAGGTATCAAAACACGGAACAGTCAGCATGATAAGCAAATGTATATGATATTTAAATGTAATTGATATTTAAATAACTTAAGATATATAATTATATAACAAAACTTAAACCTAAAATAGAGAAAATCGAGAAACACATGTCATATATAAAATACCATGTCGCGATTGCGATAGTTACTACATAGGCCAAACGAAACAATATTTATACAAAAGAATACAAGCCCACAAATACTCTAAAACAGAGAAAACTGCTTTATCTACACACAAACTACAACGCGATCACCATTTCGATTTTGAAAACACACAGATAATTGATAAAGAACAACACACAATGAAAAGAGAAATTAAAGAAATGATTAGTATTAAACAGGAAAAAAATTCAATTAACAACAGAAATGATATAAAATATTTAAGCAGTATATACTATAACTTAATTGTGTAACGATCTGCAATTTACCATCATAAAATATTTTTTTTTAATATAATTATATATCTTAAGTTATTTAATTATCGATTACATTTAAATATCATATACATTTGCTTATCATGCTGACTGATCCGTGTTTTGATTCCTGTCTGGTTGTCCGAGTAGGTTTTCGTGGTTTTCCTTCTCGTTTAAGGCGAATGCCGACAACTTTGCATCTCAAGACGCTCCACGGGCGCATACATAATAATAACTCATGTCTTGCTTTTCCCTGTTTTTGTTGTCTATCTGTTTTTGGAATATTAAGGCATGATTTATTATTATTCAATTGGAATGTATCTTTGAATAATTTTATCCATAGCAACTCAATTATATGACATTTGCATACTGTCATTTATATTTTATATCCTTGATAAAGGCATCATTGCCGAAACATGTAGGGTTGTTTTAAATACTTTAAAGTAAAGCCAGACCTTAAATCGCCAACTGATTGAATTTACCATATCATACCAAGGTCACGAAAATATTATATTTATATATATATATATATATATATATATATATATATATTATAATAAACTATTTTAGCGTCAAACGTTGGAGTGCCAAAATATACTATTCTTCTTCGAGTCAAACGCTGGGAACAGCCAAAATATTGAATAATTTAGCATAATAAAAATATTATGTTACGCACATAAATTCACTTTCCTGTACACGACCTATATTGGTGCAAATTTTCTCTATTATTTCTCTTAAAACCCTCGTAACTATATCATATAAATAATTTCAACTAATGTTATTTAATTTGCTTTAAACTCCATATATCGAACCGTTTAGACCCTTCAACTACAAATTGTCAACCCTTTACAATCATTCAATTCATCCTGAAAGCCTTTGTACTTTAGCATACGGCCATCTTTTAAATTCCCTTTCCGAAATGCTCGCAAGATTTTCACTGTTAACTCGCTAAAAGTCATACCGAATTTCAAACTGATTTTGTAGGAATTTTTGCTATGAAATATAGATCATCTAAACGCATCTTCTTTTGTTAATTACGGCCCTTTTATAATTATTTCTAGTTTAATTTTAATTCCACCGCTTATTGCGCCATCTCCTTTTCGTTGTTCGCCCTCTGCGACAGGAAACTCACTTACCGACTCCTTTTAGAAATTATCGTCTCTGGACTTTAAATTGTTTAACGTTTTTAGATTTATTTGCCACATTATGCGATTTGAAATCTTTCTCGAGATTTCGAAAACTAAATTCTCTTCCTTCTTATACTTCCGCAATTGCGATGACGTGTATCCGGCATTTTCATCGATATCGTTACGGCAGCCATTAAGACATATTCTTCATAAGCGCTGAGTCGTGTTTGTGGCACGTTTTCATTGGAAACCTGTTTTCTGCGGTAAAGTTATGGTTATCTTCTTAATATTATTACTATATCACATTTTGAACTTTCAGGATTCTTTTAAACGTTCATAATAACGTGGATTACTCTGATTTTCGGAGAATATATTGGATTTCTACTGTGTGGCGTTAGGCGTCCCACCGGAAATTTTTAACCTGTGAATTATAGGGCATAATTTCGGCTGTACGAATTACCCCGACGCAGTTCTGAAACTCCCTTAGGCCGTCCGCAACCCGTGTATTTTGGGGCTCATCTATTTTGCGAGACTCTTTTGGATTTGGAGGAAAGGACGCGGTTCAACCATATTGGTTTCCCAAAATGGCGTCGCTGTGAGGACTGCTGGGGAAAATTAAGTATTGTTTTGCCTTTGTGAACGGTAATAGTATTTGGAAGGAACAATTGCTGTTTGTGAAACCCAGATAAAGTAGGTGTTGCCTTTTAATCTCTTGCTATCCCAAAATATTGTAAGAAAATCATCTAATTATCGAATAGCGTTTAGTAAATTTTCTAAATTAAAATTTTAATCAAGCTGTTACTCTCTTATAAGACACACACTTTGAGCGATAGTTTAACCTGTTAATTCAGATCATTTAGAAGGGTTCTTTTCCCTATTTCAAGTGCGTTTAACTGTGTCGATCGAGTCTGATTCAATAATAAACCCGTTGATGATCTTAAATATCCCCGGGTACTGGTACAGAAACTTATTATTAACTCCAGAAGACCGACAGCGTCTCTGTCTGTCATCTGCTTAGATTTAGTGTCATAATCAAGGCCTGATCCTTCAGATCGGTCCTGTGATTGTTTGTTTCGATACCTTATAATCGAAGAACTTATCTGTAAATTTTTACTTTTCATATTTTGTCATATACTGGTACAGAAACTTTTATTAGAAGACCGACAGCTTCACTGTCTGTCACCTGCTTAGTTTTAGTGTCATAATCAATGCCTGATCCTTCAGATCGGTCCTGTAATTGTTTGTTTCGATACCTTATAATCGAAGAACTTATCTGTAAATTTTACTTTACATATTTTGTTACTTACTGTACAGAAACCATATTACGTATACGGAATTGGTATTCTTGATGTATACCTTTGTTAATGAATTTCTTCGGACTTTTAAATATATTTAAATTTTGCACACCTGTTATACGGGGGGTACTCCAAAAGTTCATTCTGGGTGATTTGATTTTCTATTTTTGTATTATTTCTTACTTTTATTTTAATTGATAACAAGGCATAACCTTGATTACTATTTAAGGAAACCTTCCGAATTTCTTGAGATTTTGCCATTCTGGAATCTCTCGCGTTGACGTCTTTTGAGTTTTCCTTTAAACTCGTTCGTAGAATCAAATTATTAAATCCTGGAAGGTTAATTTTGGGTTATCCTCTCCCGCCTCTCGTTTTATTTATATACGGGGGTAAGACTTTTAGTTTCGGTCACTGTGTAACTACTCATAATTCGTCTTGTTTTCATTTTGAATTTTTGAACAGGGCTTCACCTTGTATATGTTTTGTGACTTGAGTAAGCGACTGTGTCTGGCATTTATTTTGAGAGTGTTGACATCGCCTATATGTTTTGATGATTATTCTATAGCTAAGTGTATTCAATAAATTTGTGAAACTGTTGATTGTGTTTCGATCTCTACCCTTCCCACTAGCTTTCGAGTTTAACAAAGTTTCTTGCTCTGCAACGTGTGATAAGGGGCTGACCTTCTGGTGATATTTGGAGCTACCAGGTCCCGCCTGCTCCCGTTATAGCGTTATCTCTGCAGGTGGATAATAACGGTGGCGTCCATAGTCCATCTCGCGGCCTTGAATCCGCGACGTTCTCCGAAACAAGAGAGTTAGCCGGCAGAGACCTTCCTGGGCACATAACAACAACAGGTAGGTTCAGACCAGAGAGGATCAACGAGCGATCCCTCCTTATCACTCGTCACACTTTTAATTTTACGCCGCGTTGGTGGCAATTAATTGAATATTTATTGAACACACTAGCTTTAATTCGTTACATTTCTGTCATTGGGATTTCTTAGAAGGTTGGAAGTCTATTATATTTGTATTGTTTTTTTAATTTAGAGTGTCAAATCTATAATTAAATTTCAAAAGTATATGACTTTCTTACATTTACTAAAATTATAGAAATATGTAAATCTAGTTAATTTTGTGTACTTCAAAGGTTATGTGTAAAGGAAAATTTAATTGTAAACCAATAAGTTCATAATATTAATTAAGAATCAAAATTATTGTATAAATGTCAAATATTTTGGAAAATTCTATATAACTAAAGTGACCAATGAGCTTCAAAAACAAAAAGCTGTTGGGTTGCCATAGTGAGTTATTGAAACAATTGGAGAGAAGAATTTTTGGACTTGAATTAATGGAATGTGTTTTAGATAAAACGAATTTCTTTTCAAAAATATAAAAAAATTATATCGTATATATATTGTAATAACGCTGATGATGAATGTATACGCCCCTACGTTGGGCTGACAAATGTAGTAATGCTGTTATGTAATAAATAAAATACCGATAATGATATACCTAGATGATACTAAATAAGATACTTATCTTTTAAATGGCTAGCTCTAAATCTCTTAATCTCCAGGGTTAAAGTCGGTTCAAATCTATCCACTCCAGTTAACTTATACAGCTTAACCAATCAAATTGAACAACACTTCAAGTAATGAAAAAGCAAATTAAAACAGTAAAAATGAACTTTATTGCTCAAGTAAGTTTAAAATTCAAATTTCGTGGCACAACATTCGATTAAATAGGTGACTAAAATTGGCACTAACATAAATCAATTTCAATATGGTGAATACACATGATTATGATTATCGATCTATTAAATTATTTTATCTGTGCTAAATTAAATCAAGTTTTAATATTATAAATAGTGCAAATTAATATTAATCAAGTTTTATAAAGGATTACAGTGTTTGAAGAACAGTTAACCAAAATGTAAGTACTAATATATTGAAAAACAACAAGTTTGCTGTGTGTTCGTGAATGTTCAGAATGGCGTTTATGAATTTGTTAAATAACCTGAACATTGGGGATATAATTTCTGGCAATCTCTGACTATAGGTAGTGGATTGGTTCTCAAAGTAGGAAACAGGAAAAAGAACAGGAAAAATCCCTCTGGATGGCTCAATGTTCGATGTTTTCGAGTCCGAAGTCAGCTTATCTTATGGCGGCTTGTGTAGCGTCCAATAAATCGCTCGTGCTCGGTGAAAATTTCAATAATGGCTTCGGTGTGTGTTGTAAGCGTCCAAATTTTTGAAAATTAATAAGTCAGGAACGGAATGGTCTTGTGTATTGAAACTTGGTCAAAAGGTAGTCGGCAGGTAAGAAAATAGTTTGGTTTACTTTATATACTTGAATATTTGGTATTTCCGCAGAAATATTTTAATTTGTCGGAGTAAATTTTGCGTGACCTCTCATTACAACTACTGGTGAAAAAAATCGCCGTTTTTTTTGTCTTTTCTTTTTGAGTAAATAACTTGTTATAAATTACCTTATTTTTACTTACATTATCTCTTAATATAAATATAAATTAAATGTTATTACAATATAAATCGGTTTATAAAATTACTTTGATATTTATCAAATATGTGTGGTTAGGAATCATATGTTGATTTGTTTACAAAACTCTGTCAAACATATGTTCCTATACCGTTCATTATACCGTTTAAAATGGAGGCGGAGCTTAATTAATTCGAATATTTTGAATATAAATACGTTATGTATGTTTTTAAAACGCGTTAATTATTAATTTGAAATTGAAAATGAATTGAAACATAAATAATATAAATAAAAAATATAAATTAATTATTTTAAAGCACAATCTGTCGTCATAATAATGTATTTATACTTTGAAGTAATTTTTTCCCTCTTCTGCATGACAAATATATTTTAAACAAGAATATAATTAATTAATAACTTTTTGTTTCTCTTTCAGAGGAGGAGCCTGCTCGTGAAGTGTATCATTTCCCCCTATTAAAAGATAAAACGTAGTTGAATTCTTTTAATCAAGAAGATAAGAGAAACAGGAAAAATATATAAGTGCAGCATATATACCTCGATAAAAATAAGTATGATATGTGTGTGCTCACGTTGAAATATTTTAAACAATAAATGTGATTATATATATTCAAACAAGTCTTTAGTATAAGTATTAAATAATATCAAATTTGTTTGCTTGTCTCCCTAATGACTGGTTAATAACGTTTCTTTACTTTACATCCGAATATTATTCAGTTCGTTCTTTTATACATAATTAATCGATATCAATCAATCGATATCAGCTCTAATCTATCATATGCAACTGCATATGATAGATAGGAAGATGGGCACTGTCACAAAACAATTAAACACAGAAATAAAGATAAATGAGATCCGTTATTTAATACATTGTTTCATTATAGAAAAATTACAATATGATTGTATAATCATATTGTAATTATAGAAATTATAGAAAAATTACAATATGATTGTATAATCATATTGTAATTTTTCTATAATGAAACAATGTATTAAATAACGGATCTCATTTATCTTTATTTCTGTGTTTAATTGTTTTGTGACAGTGCCCATCTTCCTTCCGTTTGCTGTAACTATATCTGTTCCTTTAGTTTTAATAACATGTTCATATCCCTGTATCTGTTTAGCCATATCCTCTCTAACTAGCGTAATCTCGGCTGCTGTATCGATTAAGCAATTAAGTTTAATATTGTTAAATTGTAAAATAATTATGGGTAGAGACATTATGGGTACTTCGGTTACTGGGTCACCTGCACCTTCTATATTTATGAACTCGTCTGGTGGTTGATAAAATTGTATGTTGTTTAATTTCCAGAATATGTTATAGTCGTTACTTATAAGTCTAATTCTGTTGATTGGATGGTCCGGGTGTTGGGTTCAAGTAAATGTCTTCTTGTGAAATCGGCGTTTTTTTTTGTAGCCCCTCTATGTCTGTTCTAACGGGAGATAGCGATTTGTGTCGCCGGTAGACATTATTAACTCGTCCTCTTCCTGTATTAGTAAAATGATTTAATCCTCGTCTAGATTGATGTGATTGTGGACGATGAGCGTTATAATCATTATTATTATTGTAGTTATTAGAATTAGAAGAGTTGTTATTATAATTGTTATTGTTGGGTCCGTTTGATGTGAATTGTGTGTTCTGTCTGTTTTTACTATTAAAATTGTTGTTGCGATTGTTGTTATAATTGTTGTTATATGGTCTGGGTGATGATGGTTGGAATCGATTATTGTGGGTGTAATTATTAGAGTTATTATTGTTGTTTTGATTGTTAAATCGTGGTATGGGATTGGGAACGAAGTTCGGTATTTGTGGATTGCGATTGTTATTATTATTTCGTGTGTTGGGCTGTTGTTGTTGATTTGTCTCAGCAAAATCGTCAAGTCTTCTTAATATTTCTATTAAGGAATCCATATCAGTAACCTTCTGACATATAATAGCTTGAGTGTCGGTAAATACGAAATGGTTCAATAATAGGCGAGCTATCATTGACTCACTCATGTCGCTGATATGTTTACATTGGTTGTGTACTCGTGATGCATACATTTCTCTTGTTACTTGCCCTAATCTGAATTTGCCAGTTAAAAGTCGAACTTTGGCTCGATTTTGTTGGTTTTCGTCCCAACAGGTCTTCGTAAATAAGATAACAAACTGGTCTAAAGAATGGCAATGTCCCTCAATCCGCTGGAACCATTCTTGCGCACTGTTCCTCAAAGTCGCTCGTACCACTTCAATTCGTTGTTTCTCGTCTACTACATCCTCCAAATAACGTAAAATTCCGTTCGAGTATGCATGGGATGTACTCTAGTCATATTACCATCAAAATATTGTAAATTTTCAATTTTTATCGTAGGATTATTAGTATTTATATGGTTTATAGGTCCTGAACATGTTTTAAGTTTGTTTTCTAGTTGTTGTAGATTATTTTGAGTTTCATTATAGTTATCTGTCTGTATGGTTTTCATATTGTCTAAGTTTAATTTAACAGCATGCATTTCTTGATTATACATGTCTTTGTGTTCATTAATTTGTAAATTGAGATCTTGTTTTAATTGCTGGGTATGTTCCTCAATAATCTTGTTATACGTTATTAATTTAGTGTCTACTGTACTGTTGTTTTCAAGTATTATTCTATTTAAATCTTTTGTAATTCTTTATTAGCTGAATTAATTTTAGACTCTGTTATTTCATAGATTTGGTTGGTAGAAGTTTTCAACTGATGTACCCAGTGTAGATTTTGTGAGTTTACAGTCTCATCTAACTTGATAAGGTTTTTGGGTTACGGTTATTTCGGCAATTTTAACGTCGATATCCCCCTTTAAAATATTAAGTTTCTTATCAATGTTAGTATTATTTAATCTATTTTCTCATTGATGTGAATCAGGTTAACTTCCAATCTTGTTGTAAGTTCATTATTTAAATTATTTAAATCTTGTTTTATATTTGTTAATTCGTAGTTGGTGGTATCCAATTTATTATTTAAATCTATATTGTTCGTATCTAGTTAGTTATTTATATCTTTATTCGTATTGTTAATGTCTTGTTTTAATTCTTGATTATTGGTATCTAATTTGTTATTTAAATGGTTATTGTTGTTATCTATTTTGTTAATTAAGTCTTTCATTTGTGCCATTAACATGTTAAACATGTCCATGAATTTACTATCTGGAGACTGACGGTTGAGATACTGCAATATCCCTGCTCAGTCCTTTCTTCCTCCACTGCGTCTTTCGGGGTCTTAGCTCTATGTCTAGTATCCATTTTATAGTATAGTTTGTTAGTTTGTAATTAGACAAATATTTGTACTTGTAGATGTAGAAATAATGTAAATATATTAGTTGTAAAATGTTGATGTTTGTAATTTTGTTAGAATTGATTGACACACGTGAATACAATGATAAATAGCAAGAATATATGTATGAAATAAGAATCTACACTTTAATATTTTTCTGTATCAACCTTGAATATCTGTGAGGACGTTCTCGAAGACAGCAATCCCTTGAAATACAAACTTTGCTCCCTCTCTGAGATCCACAAGTACAAACAACAAGTATACTTACCGGATATCGTAAATACAAATAGATATGTTTTTAACTTTTAGTACCACGGAAAGCTTTATTACTTGAATGTGTGTTCTTTATTAATATAATTGACAATTAAATGAATTTCTCTTGGAGTGTGGAGTAGAAAGTTGCCCCATTCGTTAGGGTGCCATATGTACACAGTTCGAAATTCCGCCGTGTAAAAGAGCTAGTGTTAAGGGTAAATATTTTCGAGTTAAAAATGCTGGGTATATTTTACTCTAGCACATACTCTAGACATTAATTTATTCTTCATATGCTCTACAGTAAACTCTTGAATAACAGAAACAAATGTCACCATACCGAAGAGTATATATTTTTAAAATAGAGTAAATCACAGTGTAAATTTCATCCCTTCCAGTAATCTTTTGCAACATGTCATACCATGATAATCGTCTTTACGTCTAGTTTACTGTGTATATGGTGTTTGTCGTGTCGTTGTGAATTGTGTGTACAAATAGTAAGTACATATTTAGATTTTATTATTATATAATATGTATATGCATGTATTTATATTTATTATATGTGTATATGCTATACACGTATACGTGCCACGTTTAAAACAAAAGGCTTTACGGCAAAACGCCATTTTAGATTTTGCCTGCAGTTCACTTTTAATCTTGAATATAAATGTAACGAAATTATTATTTCACATTGCAATAGTTTCCAATTATTTAAGATAACTTCAAATTGCCAATAAAAAATTGTGTATGCATGCATGTATGTTCATATATGTATACACAAAAATAAAAAATACATGTATAGTAAGCATGACCATGCTCGTCACAATTAGTTAACACTAGATTAAATGTATATCTTATTTAGATTTTTCTCTTAAAACATTCTAAGCAGTACATATTTTTGTATATCACAAGAATTAAGTAATTATTACAAATAATAAACTACATACATCGACATAATACCTTACATTATCAATTTTACCTATTTATATTAGAAAAATTGCGTACTACATGCATGTGCCTGTAAAACATAAGTAATTAATAATTTTACTAAATATTTTCTTAAATTATCCATGTCATTTAAAAGTTTGATTTACATTTTATGCAACATGATTCTGAAAAGAAATCGTGAACCACCATACTCAATTTTGGTGATCCAAACCGTTTTAGTCCATACGTTAGTAGTTAATACGGCTGTATTTCGCATTTTTAAAATAAATGCATTTCTAAAATTAACCTAAAATGAAAAGAATACGTTGTATTGTTACATATTGCGTTTCAATTTTCGTTGCGTACATGTATGTGTGTAGGATATTATGAGAGAGCCAAATATTATAGCATAAAAATAGTTTATGCGGGTATTCCCAACATATAAGTTTCGCAATTCATTTCGATTGAATACATCTGGCCCGTACCTTTTTTTGTGCAACGTCCTAAGAACGTGGAATTGTAAACAAACGCAATAAAACTTTATTGACGGCCGAGAATATTACACTTCGTTAAAATTTGGAATAATCCAATATTTACTAGTAATTTATTTCAACAGCATTATATTACACGGCATTCCTCCCTGCATGGTAACGGGTTGGCCATTTAATGTTGCGGTTTTAAAAATCGCGCGGTTTACAATAAATATATGAAAAATTTGCCTTGTCATTTTTAAAAATGGCGTCGTATCCAACGGAAGTGCGTGTGGAATTAATTAAATATTATTATATAAAGCGGGATTCTTTTGCAGCTACGGCAAGACACTTGCGTACTCTATTCGGGAGAAATAACGCACCAACGGAAAACACTATAAAAAGGTAAGGAAAAAAAGATAAATTTAGAAAAGTAACAAAGTATTCGTTATCGTGTTTCCATGTCTACTAATCCGACAATATCTTAGGATTGTAGTGAAATTTGAAGCAACAGCATCTGCGGCAGACGAAAGATCAACTGTTAGAGAACGTCAAAAGACCATCCGGGTACCGGAAACCATAGAACGAGTACGGGAGCACTTTACAGCTCAACCTTCAACATCGACCTCAAGAGCATCTCAAGAACTTGAAATACCCCGTACAACACTAAGGCGGATCCTAAAGCAAGATCTAAAGATGAAAGATCATTAAAAGATACGGTATATCGCGATGGTATAGACACCCTGGATGACCTTGAAATGGCAATACGGCAGCGAATAGAAGCGATACCGTACGCCACACTTCAGGCAGTTTATGGAGAATTTGAGAAGAGGCTGCGAAATGTTATCGTTGCTCGAGGCTCTCACTTCGAAAACCAGATTTATTAAACCGCAGATCTTGTTGTTTAATTGCACAAATAAATAATTTTTTTAAATTAATATTTTGTATGTTTAATATGACTTCAAAAACCGCAACCTTAAATGGCCAATATATGTAGTATTCTTTGGTAGTACCATCTATGGTAGTAGTACCTTGATGCTATATGTAACAATAAATAATAAATGCATGAATCTACATACTGCAAGCTTATTATTTTATTTAAAAGTATAACTGATTCTATTAATTTCAATGGTTTAGAAAATGAGCTTCATTAAATTGAGACATATACATACGACCAAACTTACGAAAATTGTTGAAAATTGGAGTTACCAGGATTATGAAAACATTGGTAAGATTTTCCATTTATGTTTAGTAGTATTTGTTGGACTATCGGTTGCAGAATAAATGTAACTATCACCATGAGAACAAATGTAACATTTAATAACCTTTTCGTAGATACCGTTTTTAATTCGAAATATATATGATACCTACCTTAAGGCTTAATTTGTTACATATTTGATTGTATACAACATAATTGATACAGCATAAATGATTGTCAATCAAAACTGATAAATTATCATAAGTTTTGAGATTGTTTGTAAGTTTACTATTTATTTTTATTAAGTCCATGTTTTATAATAGTTTAGTTTTTAGTTATACTCCTGAAGGAGATTTAAAAAAGGAACGAAATATTGAATACAATAAAAGATTTGAATAGAAGACCGAAAAACCGTTTAATATTATTTCAATTAAATTATTACGGCCCGTATTTAAATTCATTATTCAATTGTACATAGGCACCTTTTGCACCACATTGTAATGTATTAAGTAGTACTCTAATAATTTACATAATTGTAGGGACTTATTTTTTTCTTTATTTTCTATTAAGCAACACAAAAGTTCCCAGAGTTAGAGGGTTCTGAAATTTATTTCGTGGATGTAAATGGGACTATTTTAGAAGAAGATGTTTTGGTGGACTACATTAATCATTATAAAAATTGTAACCAATTTCCAGAGATAGTTATTTTAAAGCAACATGACAGAAATAGTGGTAATATAATATAAAAATGTTATAGTTAATATTGTTCTGTAAATGCAATTATAATGTTCTAGATAACAATTCAGTGGCTTCAACAGTGTCTCTTATTCCTGATGATATCGTATCTTTTCATGATTCATCATTTAATGACTCAATAAGTTTAGCATCTGATGCTGTCTTGGAACTAGACGAAATTTCAGAAATAGATGATTCAGATAAAGAAAATGTCCCTTCTACAAGTCAAAGTTTAGAACATTCATGTCCAATTGGGACCCTTTGCCAAAAACAGTCAGACTTTCGGGATGTTACCTTATCTGTAGATATATTTCGTTTAAAATTTCGTTTATAAACCATAACTTAATTACAAGATTGGAAATCTAGTATAATAACTCGCGGAGGTGAGAATATATTTGGCGAGTATGAAGAGAAAGGACTATTATAAAATCGAATGAGAATGAAATTAGTAAATATAATGTGTAGTATGCTAACCGAAAAATATGGCGTAAAAGTACCAAACCACGAAAAAGAAGGCATAGCGCGTATTATAGTATCATTATTTCCTAATTTGAAACATCCCATCGGAAAGAAAGGCTATGTTAGTTTAAATTTATTTTTACTAATGTTAATATGAATACCTTTAAGTCTTTGCGTGTATTTGTTTTAGGAAGCATTTTTCACAAATAGAAATGGTGGAGAGGGATACATAGCATGGAGATTGAGAACGATTACCAGAAATTTGAACAAAGGCAAAGTAATGCGAAAAAGAAAGGTATCTGAAGAAATATCACAAAATCAACATCGTAGAATCGCCATAAAATCGGCTGAAATATCAGAGGCTATTGAGTACATAAAGAATTCTAATTCGAATGATTTTGAGGGAATAAGGAACAAAATGAAGATATCATATGAATATAGAAAATCCATAGGAGAAGAAGACTTTTGGACAGAATTTCCTAGATTCCAAGATTTACCCTTTTTGGTAAATATCTTTATTAGCTGAAAAGAAACACTTAATTTTATAATTTTAGGTGGAAATTGATTTTATATTAGCCGGCTATGATAATGCGCATTTCGAATCCATTTTTAATGCTGATGTTGATAAAATAATTTACTTAAGTAGTGTAAAACATCAATTACGTATAGTGACTAATGAAGGTAATATATTTTAATTAAAAAATATTTCCAATAGCCCACTGCCAGTTTAGAATGTTTTAAGATGTAAGTTCAATCTGTCCAATATGAAACTAGCGATTAGATAACTACACTTTTGAAAAGATAAGGGTTTTTTCTGAACTGGTTTATTAGAATTCCGTGTTCCTGTACAGTCCGTTCGTTTTATATAGGCGAAAAGAATAAATGCGTACTAGGTAATGTTTTCCGCGCTGGTTGAATTGAACGCCGTAAAAATTGAGGGATCTCGGCAAACGATAATATAGTCATTATTTAGACATCCGATTATATGCAAAATCGACAAATAAGCCTTTTATTAATTCTATATTTACTCTCTCTTTTTATTTTACCTGGAACCATTATAAAAGGACTAATGCATCAGTATAAGTATTTACTACATGATACTAATGCCTCACCGTTCATTTTGTGTTTGTCGTTTGCATAACCTGAACGTGATCGTAGCAGACACCGGCATACGCCGAAATATTAAAATGAATGGACTATATTTTAATTAATAAAACGTCTGGATAGTTAATCTTCAAATCTGTTATTAAAAGTATAGGTATTTTCTAACTTTCTATCATAAGAGAACAAAATATCTATTTAATTATTTTTTAATAATAATTCATTCCAAGTTATTATTACTATTAATCGTACACAAAAATAAATATAAAATTTACCATGACTTTTTTCAGGTTGGAGTAAAAACATTAAAGCTATTTTCGCATTGGCTCATATGTTGCCCACCCCGGCAATTCATAGGAATAAAGGCGATTGTTTGGATATTGAAAACAAGATCTTTGTATTTAAACCAGTAAGTGTTCAATGTGTAAGGAAACTTTCCTTTTAAGCATGAATTTTAGATAAACACTCCATTAATTGAGATTATTGGTAAAAGAGACGCGAACCAGCCGTTTTTGGTCGCTCAAGGATATAATGTATCTGCCATCAGTCAGTATAATATAATTGTCGACGGAAGGCACATTCCATGCCCAACTGGATGCAGTGCTGTGAAAGCATTTGAACAGATATTCATGTGCCACTATGTTTTTAACGTTAAGTACGATTTAAGTTTAAAACACTTTTGGCAATTTGTCCAAACTTATTATTTTAAAATTTTAGAAGAGGATGTTGTATATACTGCCAAAATGATAGAACTAAGAACTAGAATTCAAAATAATTCTGAGTAGTTGATTTTAGTAAACTATGTTAGAATATGCACCTGTTGATACTTTAACTTTAACTGTAAATTTAGCCAAAACCAAAGAATGTATTCATGTTACAAATGTTCAAATATTACTTTTAGTATTAATGATCACATCAAACATTTACGTTTGGTGCATTTTTTGTTCGATCACTTTAAATTAAACATATGTTGCGGAGTGCTAAATTGTTTTATGCATTTTAATACTTTCAAGGGTTACCGAAAGCACTTACAAAAGCACTATTTCAGCACTAAGTCACCCTGTGATACCGCTGCAGTTAATGTGGAGTTCCCTTTTAGTACACCAGAACATATTAAAGACGAATCTAGTAACGAAAGGTGTGATAGCACTTCTGTCAATGAAAATTTAGAAGACATTTGTGACCATGATTCCTGTACGTCAAATTCCATAGAATTATCTGATATATTCAATATGTTTTGTATGTCACTTATGAAGTTATCACTTCCACGTACTACGGAAAATATTTTATTTAATATCATTAATGATTTCATTGATAATATGTTTGAATACTTAACAAATAATGCATTAAATGACAAATGCAAAAACTACATACAATCTTTTTATTGCAAATATAGAATAGAATTTACTAAAGTAAGTTCCAGTTATAAAAGAAATAAGCACTTTAAAACTTTCAAAAACGTTCAACCAAAAGAAATTGTTATTGGAATGCGATCAGATAATGTATTTGATTTAAAACAGAAGGTCTATATCGAAAAGAATATTCCGCGTACATTTCAATACATACCCATTATAGACACCTTAAAATTTCTTTTGCCGAAGTATAGAGAAATGTTTGAGCAAAATACAGATAATGCTAATCGTGGATCATATCTCTCCAATAACCAATTGTTTCTAAATAAAAAGTATTTTGTACAAATTCAACTGTATTATGATGACTTCGAAACAGCAAATCCTCTGGGAAGTAAAGTAGGAAGTCATAAAATGGGTGCATTTTATTTCACCATAAAGAATCTTCATTATGTTATGCACAGCAAATTAAACAATATTAATTTAGTGGCTTTGTTCTTTGTGCAAGATTTAAAAGAACCTAATATCTCCATTAATACAATTTTGAAACCATTAGTAGATGATATCAAACTTTTGGAAAGTGACGGAATTGCCGCAGACGGCTTTGATGAACAGGTATATGGTACCTTAGTATCACTTTGTCATGATAATCTTGCTGCAAATTGTTTACATGGAATGGTGGAGTCGTTTCAGGCTAGTTACTACTGTAGAATGTGTTTAGAACACAAGAATGCATTACAGACTATGTGTTCTTCGAAATTTGCAAAACTTAGTAATAGTAGCAATTATGAAGAACACTGTTTAGGAGCATCTGAAAATAATCCAATTTATGGAATTAAAACAAGAAGTATACTTAATGATCTTCAATATTTCAAATTATGCGACTCGTTGTCAGTGGATATAATGCATGACATTCTTGAGGGAGTTATACCTTTAGAAGTAAAACTTTTTTATTAAGGAACTCGTAAATACTAAAATTATATCTCTTTACGAACTAAATGAGCGAATAAAACTGTTTAAATATGGGGAAGTCAATAGATGTATAAAACCAAGTCCTATAAATTTAGACAAATCCGGAAATTTAATAGGTCAGCGAGCCATGCAGTCACGGTGTTTAATACGCTACTTGCCACTAATATGTAATGATTTAATAACTTCTGAATTATATCCAAAATACAATGTCTTTATTATGTTATTAGAACTAATGGCCATTTGTTTTGCACCCAAAATTCCGAAAGCAGAGATACAAAATTTAGAATTTCTTATTGAAAAACATCACAGATTATTTACGTCCACTTTTGATGCTACATTATCTCCAAAGCAACATTTTATCACTCATTACCCAACAGTAATAAAGAAAATGGGACCATTAATACAGTTATGGTGTATGCGATATGAAGCTAAACATGCTGTTTTAAAGACATTGGCACAGAAGCTTCGAAATTTCAAAAATATTAGTAAAACTTTGGTAACAAGGATTCAAGAAATGACAATATTTAATGAAGAAAAATATTTCTTGAATAATTATGATTTACAGTTTCCATCTACAACTTCTATAAATTTCGATGATTATGAATACAAAGATCTTATTAGACAAAATGTTGAAGATTTTGAAGACAATGTTCAAATTATACGACCAAAATGGCTGAAATATGGATTTCTCTACAAAAGAGGCTGGATATTATGTACTGGCAAAATCATCGGTGTCAATTTCCCCCAATTTGAGGAAATAATGGATATTATTGTTATCGAAAATAGTCCGTTCTTTGTAACACGTCTATGGACTACTCTAGAATTTAGTAGATCATTATATTCGTACAAACAAAACCAAACGAGAACATTACACATATTATTGCTTTAAAACAATTAGAGTACAGGGAGCCTTATAATTTACATCAACCACATACTATTACCGAATCAAGAGCAATGTATTTAGTGCCAAAATACAATTATTATTTTGAAAATAACTAATACCCTTCCCTGTAAATAATATACACTTATTTTTCATAATGTAACATTTGCTACATCCGTAAAATAATCTTATTAGAATATGTACACATAGAATTAGAATATACATGTACGGCCCGTATATTCTAACAAGATTATTGTATATAGTGTTTACTGTGTATGTGCAGTGCCTTTCACAATTAATGCCTTCTCTTGCGAACATTCACTTTTAATATCTTTAGATAATATTTTAAAATCAAAACATTTTATACTCAAGATCTAAGTTTCCATTACTTGATTGTTTAAAACATACTATTTGAGATGTTTTTTTTTTACCTTTGGAGGGTACATTAATTATGAAAGGCACTGTACGTAAGCCCTATCTCTGTTATTGGAGGAGAATGCAAACATCCACTCCACAAAAATTGTTTAGTTATACGCTTTTCTATATATGGTAGTTTAATGAAGAATAAATATACAATAATAATATACATACATATTTCTTTTGTATAGTTGTTTTTATTAGTATAGGTTTTTATATGTATGTAGTACAAAGTACAAAAAAATACAGTAATACTTTACATATTCCATTTATATAGCTATTTTATTTTCTCCTGTTCAAAATAGGTACCTACCAAAATAATTTTAGATGCAAAATAAAATATTTTGTTTTAAATTTAAATAATGTACAGCTCAAGTTACAGTATTTATGGTTTCTTATTTTGAATACTAAATACACTTAATCTTTCATAAGATTAGCAGTGTTTTACATATTTCACATTGTGCTCAGCAATTTTTTTTTGTATAACAATTGTATTGATGTAAGGAAAATACCAACATGTAATGGAGCCACTACAATTCATTAAAGGTTTTTAGAATTTCCATTTTGTAATAATATTGAGATATTTCTCTTGCTAACACAATAACATGTTCAAATGTCGAAATGTATGCCTCTGATTATGTTGATCAAATACCTAAGTGTGGATGTTTTCCAAAGAGAATTAATTCAATATATTATGTTACTATTTAAAGATGTTTCTGCCATAACAGGTAAGTAGAATCCAATAACTATAAATATTTACACTAAATTGTGTACATTAAATATAATTAAAATAGAGTAAAATATATGCTCTCTAGAACGTGTAAAACTAGTGTAAATATATTAACACTACCTAGAGAATACTTTACTCTAGGTTTTACTCGAACGCTAAAACAAGTGGACCTGTATAAACACCGGCTAGTGTAAAATATTTACTCTATATTTTTTACTGTGATAATAACGCTGATGATGAATGTATATGCCCTACGTTGGGCTGACAAATGTAGTAATGCTGTTATGTAATAAATAAAATACTGATAATGATATACCTAGATGATACTAAATAAGATACTTATCTTTTAAATGCCTAGCTCTAAATCTCTTAATCTCCAGGGTTAAAGTCGGTTCAAATCTATGCACTCCAGTTAACTTATATAGCTTAACCAATCAAATTGAACAACACTTCAAGTAATGAAAAAGCAAATTAAAAAGTAAAAATTAACTTTATTGTTCAAGTAAGTTTAAAATTCAAATTTCGTGGCACAACATTCGATTAAATAGGTGACTAAAATTGGTACTAACATAAATCAATTTCAATATGGTGAATACACATATGATTATGATTATCGATCTATTAAATTATTTTATATGTGCTAAATTAAATCAAGTTTTAATATTATAAATAGTGCAAATTAATATTAATCAAGTTTTATAAAGGATTACAGTGTTTGAAGAACAGTTAACCAAAATGTAAGTACTAATATATTGAAAAACAACAAGTTTGCTGTGTGTTTGTGAATGTTCAGAATGGCGTATATGAATTTGTTAAATAACCTGAATATTCGGTATATAATTTCTGGCAATCTCTGACTATAGGTAGTGGATTGGTTCTCAAAGTAGGAAACAGGAAAAAAAACAGGAAAAATCCCTCTAGATGGCTCAATGTTCGATGTTTTCAAGTCCGAAGACAGCTTATCTTATGGCGGCTTGTGTAGCGTCCAATAAATCGCTCGTGCTCGGTGAAAATTTCAATAATGACTTCGGCGTGTGTTGTATGCGTCCAAATTTTTGACAATTAATAAGTCAGGAACGGAATGGTCTTGTGTAAGGTAAGAAAATAGTTTGGTTTACTTTATATACTTGAATATTTGGTATTTCCGCAGAAATATTTTAATTTGTCGGAGTAAATTTTGCGTGACCTCTCATTACAACTACTGGTAAAAAAAGACGCCGTTTTTTTGTCTTTTGTTTTTGAGTAAATAACTTGTTGTAAATTACCTTATTGTTACTTACATTATCTCTTAATATAAATATAAATCAAATGTTATTACAATATAAATCGGTTTATAAAATTAGTTTGATATTTATCAAATATGTGTGGTTAGGAATCATATGTTGATTTGTTTACAAAACTCTGTCAAACATATGTTCCTATACCGTTCATTATACCGTTTGAAATGGAGGCGGAGCTTAATTAATTCGAATATTTTGAATATAAATATGAAAATGAATTTAAACATAAATAATATAAATAAAAAATATAAATTAATTATTTTAAACCACAATCTGTCGTCATAATAATGTATTTATACTTTGAAGTAATTTTTCCCCTCTTCTGCATGACAAATATATTTTAAACAAGAATATAATTAATTAATAACTTTTTGTTTCTCTTTCAGAGGAGGAGCCTGCTTGTGAAGTGTATCAGTATATATATATATATATATATATATATATATATATATATATATATATATATATATATATATGTATATATATATATAAGTAGACAATTGCTTGCTCATTTATTAATTATATAACACGTTTTCTGTTCTTTTCTCTTTTCTAATTTGAAATTTTGTGAGACGACACATTCTGAAGAATAGCCACATTGACTTTCACACACCAGTGTATAAAATTTGTGACCTCGATGATGAATAGTAACTTTTTCAAAATTAATGTTACACGCCTGGAATCCAAAAAAAACTTTACCAGATCTTTTACACTAATATCCTTTAACATTGCAAGTTTTAACTTTGTGACAACAACATGGTTGCGTGCGATTAATTCTTTTGTTCGTCAATAATGCACGTGTGTGGCTTTCCTTTTAGATCTGTTTTGTCCTGTGTTTTTTTAAATGTAATCTCAAAACAACAAAGTGTAAGTCCGTTGACATTAGCTTTATCAATTTACAATATTATAAATAGAGCTGGGGATGTTTGCGGTGTGCCAGGATTGTATTCAGTTAAACGCACGAATATAATGACCTTGTTTCGATCGGTGATGCATGCGTGAATTTATTGCTTTACATGCATTCGCTATTTATATCACTTAGGTATGTCAGTTATGTGTACTGTATATAAATAACACACTTACCTTATTTACGATTATTATAGCATAGCGCCAAGTGGATAAGACTTGCAGTAAGTTTGTAGCATTAGATACGTTTCCATATTTGTAGCGGTGAGCGATGTACGCCGTGATGAATAAATTTTTTTATATTTTGAGAAAGACCGCTCGACATCTACGGATGTAACACACGAACAATTAAAATAATCTTTATAGATAGAAACCGAATCTACACGTGCACCATTACTAATTTGTTTTAATCTGGTAAAATCAAAATCATTGTTTATCACACTCTCGAACTTTTCTATTACATTAACATTTTTGTTGTCATTTACTGCGCATAGCTGGGCGTGTACATCGTCCAGTATTTGCAGTGACTCCGCTAACGATAATGCAGTATTTTGAAATTTCTCGATTGCGTTAAACAATCCTATATGATTGTTATAAATAGTTTGTAAATCTGCATCAAGGGAAGGGTTTTGAAAGAGTCTCTGGCTTTCCTTAATGGCTACAGCTTCGGCAGGATTGAATTGTAGAACCACAGATTTTATTTGTTGGAAATACTTGGCATAATAAAATGCCGCCTTTAACCAACTTCCCCAACGTGTAAGGATTGGCTCTGGTGGTTCGGGAATACCGGGGCACCGACTGTGAAACTCTCGAATTCGTTTGGGAAATTTTAGAAACACTTTTTTTTGTGGTTGCTATTAATGCATCCACCTCTGGATAACATTGCCGAATAGTTTGTGCCACAAGGTGTAAAGCATGAACTTTACATGTCACATGCAAAAGTCTCTCACAATCTGCTTTAAGAGAACGGCCTACAGAACGCATTGTCGCAGCACCATCGCTCATAAACATCAGGAGTTGATTAGTTGAAACTTGAAATTTTTGTAGCGTATCGAGCACTACCTTCGTAATTACTTCGCTAGTGCACTTTTCCAATCTTTTGCTGGCTAATGAAATGGGAAATGTTGATTTGACAGGATCTAGTACACGCACTATAATATTCACAATAGAATGTTTTTTCGATCTGTCGTTTCGTCGACACATACCCATAACTGTTTATCATTTACTACTGCTTTCATTCTGTTTTCAATGTCCTCACGCACAATTGGTAAATAGGTGAGTAACGTTCTCCGTGACGGTAGCTTTTTGTTGGAATTGTATTTATTCCAAAAGTCGTGAAAGGCTTTTTTATCTAGCAGGTGAACTGGCACATCGCAGACGAGTAGCATTGTCAATAAATCGAAAATGAATTGCGTTTTAGACAGCACATTATTTTTTTTTTCTTTGTGGTGTTCACTTTCAACATGTCTTTTACAGTCGTATTTGTCCCAGCAAAGTAACTGTTTATCGCATAATTTACAAACCACTTTTGCTCCATTATAATACAAATCGGGAAAGCCTCGGATAAATTTCTTCACGTCGTTATACAATGGGCGCTTTCTTGGCTTGGGCACGTCCGTCATACTTATTAAATAGAGCTCAAGACAACACACGATCACGTTGCCAGTTCACGACTAACTAAAGTGTTTCGCTGCATCGTGTTTATACGCTGGTGGGGATGCACTACATACGGTCCTGCCGTACTGCAAACATCCTCAGCTCTAATTATAAACCTATGAGTAATTTTCTCCAGACAAAACAAGTTCACATTTGTAAGTATTAAAAATTTTTTGTTACTAAGTAATAAATTAATATCTACTCTTAAAGTGATCCCCAGATGAAGCACTCGAATTTCGGTGCGAAATATTGGGCTAAAGAATAAAGAACTGACTTAATTAATAGAGTTTAATTTTGCTGGATTCCCCCCCAAAAAAACCCGTTTCAACATTTTAAAATTTTATGAAATGTTGAAACGGTACCCTCTCATTTTTTTCCATTGGACTAGAAAATAACTCACGTAAAATTTTTCGCCTCCCCGACCACGCCTTCCCTAAGCGACGGGGCTCTGAAGATAGCACTATGAATTGTTCGTATGATTTCGATTTGTTTGAATCTGCAATGCTTTTGTTTATTGCTATGATGAAGAAATTTAAATTAGTAGAACATAGATGGAGGTAGCCCCATGTGGAGTGGGCTATGACGCCTGCTGATCAATTTTCGCTACACAAGAAAATCGGTTGGATCTGCTTATAAGCCCTGGAGTAGACCTCATTTAGGTGTTTTTAAGTTTTTTGTTTTAAAATTTTTACGGTGCTCTACCATTTTTTACTATTTGACGTAAATATAACTCATGCAAATTTTTACGCCTGCACGACCACGCCTTCCCTATGGTGCGGGCCCTAAAAATGTTCCTTTATTCTTTTATAACTTTTTTTAAATTTCTTTTTTTTTTTAACAAGTTTTTATTTAAATAAAACTAAACAATTTCATTAGGAAAACTTAACATTAAAATAATAATTAAAAATAAGAAATTCATCTAAAAAAATAAAAGTATAAAATTAAAATTAAAGCTTTTGTGTTAAAAAACAAATTTCGACAAATATTGTCATATCAACGACACAATTCGAAGAATTGACGCCGTTACTTCGAGATCATACAACATTTTTGAACGGGGCAAGTTTGAGCGTTGCAACCCGCTGTATTAGGCAGCAGCATATTTTCTTTTTAAGGTACTTTTTGAACAATTTGCATATATTTTTCTATGCTCTTGTACACATTGCAATAAATATTGCTTCTGTTCTTCTTGAACTGTTAGAAATCCGTGGAATTGCTGCATCAGGTTAACAGCTCTTTCAGCGTTGTCATTTACTGCTTTCAAGTGAATTACTTTTGCTTTAGCTTCTAAAAAGGATGCACTATCTTCCCAAGTTGATGGGTCTTCGGTAAGAAAATCGATGTTTATTTTCAATCGATAAAACATATCATTGCTTTTTATTGAAACAAAATCATGTAGTTTTTATCTGTGTAAAATGAAAAAGGAAATGAACATAATGACAAAAAACTCAATAATTAGAAAACACTTACCATATAATGAGCAACGCATATCTTCTTTCGATGGAACATATCGCTTTGCATTTTCAAATATGCTTTCTTTTGTTAAACTTGCAACAGTATTCCTTTTTGCCTCGATATCAACCATATCATCAAAAAGGGATAAAATGACGACTTCTTCAGTTAAATAATAAAGATGTTGGCAAATTTTTTTTAAAACTGCTTGTGCCATTGAATGGTCAATACATTCATAATTCTTAACAGCTTTTATGAAACACAAGTCTTGGTGGGGAGCTTTTATGGCTAAGTTGCATTGCATCCATGGTTTAACGTAAGTTGTTACAATGAATAGACAAACTTCTTGCAATCCTTCGTTCTCTTTTCTGGTTAAATTTAGCTGATCGCGAAATAAGAACATTTTTATCGCATAAATAGCTCTTGCCATCCATCGTGCTTGATGCATAGCGCCAGGAGGTTTTATTTTAAATTTGTTATTATAATTTCCACTCAAAAATAATATCGAAAGCTCGATAAAAATTCACGGTAATCACCTCTCACAATTGGTTTTTCGAGTTCAGAAAGATAAAAGCTAATCAAGCTGTCAATTTTCGATGGTTGAAAATGCTGGTTTGCTTAATATTGTTCCAATTGTTTTTCAACTTTTTAAAGATCGGTACATCAGCGCTAAGCGGCACTTGAGGGATTTTGGTTTCAAATACAGTTTTCAACACCAACTCGTATTCATGATGCCTGCACCCAAATAAAATAAGTTCCCTTTTTAGTGATTGTTCCAGTAGAGCACATGCACCGTTAAAGCGACCCGTGTTAGAAGCTGTGGTGTCACAGCACATAATTTGAACTATATCGGAGAGTCGCCAATGATTTATTGCATTTAGTACAGCTGCAGCCTGTTCTTTTCCACTTGCATGATCTAATTTAGGCACTGCGATAAGTTTCTCCTCATTTTCATATGTGATCACAATTGGAAGCCGCTCTTCTTTAACATTTTGTGAATTTATTGCAGGCAATAATTTCCCATCCCAATGAATAGTGACCATTTCAGGAACATTATTTTTAAAATCTGTCTCAATTTGTTCGGCACGTTCTTTTCTCATCTGTGTTCTTATTCTTTGCATAGAAGTTTTATTTATTATAAATTCGTTTACATTATGTCCAAGAGTTTCTAATGCTGCTTCCAGAATATAGATGGAGTCACGCATACTCAACTGACATCTATCGAGGGTAGCCACAAGTTTCGGAGAAAGAAAATCCTTTTTTCCCCTTTTTTTGCAAAGGCAATAAAATTTCTTCCCTATGCTGTGGACTGCGATCTCGATGATTTTCAACTGAATTCATGAATGACGAATCCGATGAGAAACTAGAATTAGGTGATTTGGCTGTTGTTTCATTTTCCTTTAGCTGCCTGTTTCTTTCTGTTAATAACCGCGATTTTTTTCTCTCTTCTCTTCGCCATAGATTGTAATCTACTCCTACCAAAGAACCCGGTCTACCAGGTTCCCGCTGCCGTTGCAAAAAAGTTTTGTCTTCTTCGATTTCCATTATCTCTAAGGCATCAGCGTGCGCTATGTCGAAGAGATTGTCCAATGTATGCAGAAAGAAATTTTCTTTATCTTTGAGAACTTGAGTGGTCTTCTTCGAATTTTTTTGCAAATTTTTCCAAACTTCTTGTAATTTAATTAATTTTTCAACACTATTTCTGGATATTTTAGAGGGTATTCTAGCTTTTTTCCCAGAAAATCATACATTCCTTTATAGTTAGATTAGCACTTTCTTGCACTGTTAATTTTCCTTGGCGAATATTGTAAAATAAAACAGCAAGCACTTGTCGGTTTGAAGGAAGTTTCGTGCCCGTGATTCGGTGATTAACATTTCCAATTAAATACACTTTATATTTATTACTGCTACGTAAGTCTTGCGACATTATTTTTTCTTTAAATTTATAACCATTTTTATTACTCAAAATACAGATTTATTGTTTGCTCTCAGTTATTCTGTCGCACTGAGCTTTATGTAATGCCAAGTTTATTTTTTTGCTTTGTGTCGTTTTCGGGGAAACCCCTTTCTTATTTCTTCTTTTTCTTTTGTTTGACTGTTTTAATCATTTCTTGTTGCATGCAAAGTTTACAAACCAAAGAAAAACACAAATCCACAAATTGGATAGTAGCTGTAGCTTTGGTGACGTTCTTATCGTTCTAAGTAATCGTAGTAATAATTTTATTTCTTCTCCGATTGAAAAGAAGTAAAGCTCGTTTTTTCTAATTTTTTTATTTATCATAAAAATAAACAAAACAAGTCCAAAAATAGCTCGATCATGCATATTGCATATTTCGCATTTTAAGGCCCCGTCGCTTAGGGAAGGCGTGGTCATGAGGGCGTAAAATTTTACGTGAGTTATTTTCTATTCCAATGGAAAAAAATGAGAGGGTACCGTTTCAACATTTCAAAATATATATATATATATATATATAGATAATTATTTTTTGACCTTTGTACAATATAGTTGATTTAGATATTCGGCGATTGAAGGTCTGTTTTACAATAACATGTATATATTTAAAATAAGCTCTTACATATTCTAACATCACCATTATCCGTCTATAGACCGTCTAGTCCCTGGAATTAAATCTTGCTTCCCTGACGTACGGCTGGTATATTTTAACTACAGGAACAACGGTCACGATCCTAGCAGATCTTGTAGGTTATGGTCCCCCGAATACTCAAGGTAAAACAAACTTTTTCTAAAATTCTAAATTCTGCTGTTCTAATTTTATATGTTTTTCAAAATTATCTTCTCCAAAATGCAACTTAATTTCTTATCGTGCAAAATTCTTCTCCCAAAATCAATTTAATTTCTTATCGTGCAAAATTCTTCTCCACCATTGTTTCAATAAGTCCCCATAGCAACCCAACAGCTTTTCCTGTTTTGAAGATCATTGATCGCTGTTGTTACACAGGTTTTCCAAAATATTTGATATATTAAGTATAATTTTGATATTTGATGAATTTTTATAAACTTATTGTTTTACAAATAAATTTTTCCTTCTCACATAACCTTTGACATTATCAAACATTAACAATTGTATATAAAGTTAACTAAATTTACATTGTTCTATAATTTTGGGAAATGTAAGAAAGTCATATACTTTCAAAATTTAATTATAGATTTGACACTCTAAGTTAAAAAAAAAACAATATAAATATGATAGTCTTCCACCTTCTAAGAAATCATAATAACAGAAATGTAACAAATTAAAGCTAGTGTTTTCAATAAGTTAATCAACATTTCATTATAATATATATATATATATATATATATATATATATATATATAACAATTGTTATATTTAATAAACGGTTAAGAAATTATCTAAACATATATATATATATATATATATATATATTGATATATAGCGCTGAGATAGGCCTCTACGTTGGACTAGCCAATTGATATAAGACGCACCCTGCCTGCGGTGAGAGAATGAAATGTTAATGAAATAAAAGTGTAAGATAAAAATTATGTATTTGAAAAGATTAGTTGGGCGCCTTAATTTATAAAATCTCACCTCAGACTGCGCTATCTTTATCTCAAATAGCCAACTAGTCGGAAAGCAAGAAACTATATAAAAAAAACAACTTTACTAAATGGGTGATCTCAGGCTCGTCGTGAATTTTAGGTTGTTGCTTCCATAAATGAATAATATTAATGTTGACGCTTAATAAAATAACTCCTACAAACAAATATAAACAAATAAAAGATTTATGTAAATTAAAAATATGATATTTATTAAATTAAAGGAAACTGTAAAAATATAACGTATTACAAATGTGATATTACCGAAACTGTATATACGCATAAACAACAAGGTGTTACTAATGTGAAAAGAGGTTATGTGTGTTAGACTAATAAATAATATGAATATAAATGTGAATAACCTTATTACAATAATGGTGAGTACCCTTTTATTGCTATATCTAAGTTTTAAATAGCTTGTTTAATTAAATATAAAAATCAGGACAGGACGTGATAGATCAGGTAAATAATTCGAGAATATAGTTAAATAAAAGTTTAAAGAATTTAATTTTTGGAATAATAGATAAATATTATCTGAAAATCTGTTATAATAATGATCCTGATGTATGTTTGTAGATCGTATGTATGAATTGGGAAGATCTCGGCGATCCGAAAATGTTCGGGTGCAGTACAAAACGATGGCGGCGTGGGTGGCTGTTTACGAAGACGCTATCGAAGATTTTCTTCGGACTTCGTCTCCGGTGCCTAATTACTCCCTGCGCTCGTTTCTGGCTGTAGGATTTCAGGTATTGTTGTAGATGTACGTTAGACTATTATGTTAATGTTCGGCGATGGATTCTTGAATATTTTTCTTTTGATTTTCTATCGTTTTCGGTGGAACTACGTCTGTGACGCTATGTTGTTTGAAAGTTCGTTATTACCGAAAATTCTTGTAGTAATTCTCTTGTCGATCGAGTTAATTAATATTCTGGATACTTTTAATAACTTTTAGATGAATTTATAATTTAAATTTATGTTTTTTAAAAGATTTTTAAGGCTTGGTCTAAAAAGATGCGTCTATTCATTTTTAAAATTCAAGGATCGAATCTCCCGAAAGCACTTGTCTGAATATTACCAAACACGCTATCTATTGATATCAAAAGTCTCGATGATTTACCCTTTTAAGAATTTTATATAAAAAGAATTTGATTAATTTTGATTATCTAACTGATTTTTAAAATTATATAATAAATTACCAAGTTAGGTTAAGATAGATTTGAATGATACAAATCGCATACTGCGCATGATAAATGTAAACATAGCGAGATGTCAATTTGTAGGCGTGTCTTACTAGCGTCGATATAATACAAAGATGCATATGGATTTGAATATGTTTTTCGCTAATATTTGAAAATTTGAATATGATATAATAAAAGTAAATAATGAAAGGAAAATAAATATAGAAATTTTAAGAATGAAATGCTCGTTATAAAAATACATATGCACTTCGATACTACTAAGACTTAATAATATTAATTATATAACCATTATATTATAACCCTTTTTCACTTTGTATGTCTTATTCTTCCTATTTTAGATGCAGCTCTATATGAATAACTTGCATCACTACAATATATATATATATATATATATATATATATATATATATAATATGAAATGTTTGAATTAATGTGTGCTTACGTTTGAATATTTTCGGAAATAAAAATATACCTATGCGTTAAATTACAGTCATTGGAATGTTATCAGTAGAGATCGGACTTTAGGTCACAATTTAGGTCGACACCGAATAAAATGAGCGGGGGACATAGACGCACGCACATAGATTCAGTTTTGGGGACAAATTTTATTATTAAAAAAAACATTCACAAAAACAATGTGTATCTAAGCGTCAGTATTATTTTTTTTAGCAACAATAGAAGATTCTAACACAAATCGTCATTATTTTAAAATAAAATTATTTTATGAAATGAATGAAGAAGTTGTTTGAATATATAATAGGCATATGTGTGTATGCGATCCTAAAAAAAATATATGTATATCTAAAATAAGTGTACAGTGTTCGCTATAACAAATTCTTTTCCAGGATTTACCGACTTCATTATACAGACATTAAATTGTCCAAATTTATTTCTTCGGTTATTTATAAGCAAATATTGCGCATTAAAGTAAGTTTTGAGTCGGTCGTTTTTGCAACGTGGAAAACATTGCGTCTGATAAAATTCTAGTAAGGTTTAAATTATTTATAAAATGTCGAAAAAAATTAAGTATAATTGGGTAATCCCGTATTCTGACTTTCTAGTGCCTAATGATGGAGGGATATTATGCACTATATGCAAAAATAAAGAATTTAAGTGCTACAAAAAAAGTCACATACATAGATCAACATTTAAGCTTTAAGGCGCATGAGAAAAATTATAGATTGCAACTACCTAGTGATCAGAGTGGTCATTCCGATCAATCAGCATCATAACTGAGAAGTTTAGAGTCGTACATTCAGTTGCAGAATAATGATAATAAAGAGTTCTATACAGAGTTATGCTTAGCATTTGTAGCAGCCAATATTCCTTTCTTGAAGTTAAATAACTCTGTTCTAAAACAATTTCTGGAAAAGTACTGTAGACGTCACGTTCCCGATGAATCGACTCTGAGGAAGTATTACTTAACTCCTATATATCAGAAAACCATATCCTAAATAAAACACGAGTTAGGCGACAATATCTGGGTTAGTGTTGATAAAACAACAGACACATTAGGTCGACATAGAGCAAATGTTATTGTGGGTACTTTACAATATCTAAAACCCACCAAACCTTACTTGCATCTAAGATTTTGGAAAATGTAAATTCCGAAACAAAAACTTAGTATGCGAAACGTTAAGCTATGTACACCGAGACTAGAACAAAGGAAAATGTTTTACTGCTCATAACAGATGGCGTTGCATATATGATAAAAGCAGGTCGGCTATTAAAAAATGATTTACCAATGATAATCCACGTAACATGTTTAGCGCATGCTTTGCATAGAATATGTGAATGTATTCGTGAATATATTACCGATGTTGACACGCTTGTAGGCGAAATAAAAAAAAATATTTCTGAAGTCGCCAACTCGCAAACGCTTTTACAAAGAATTACAGCTCAAAGTATTCAAAAATGTAAGACGCTAATGGATTCTGTAAATATAAAACGAGATTTAATTTTTATTAAAATTAACTATGAAAGATACCTGAAGCTATTGAATATCTAGAAAAACAAAATCTATCTATCGTAGACGCAATAACTAAATTTAATAACATGGTGCCAGTATTAGAAAAAATTCCCGAAGAAATTGTAAGAAAGCTCTACCAATATATTCAAAGGGTTAAAGCAAGAAATCCTGGAGATGAGAAATTAAGCGAGATAGTTAATGCTTTACAGAAAAGTCCAGCAGATTTTGATTGTATAAATCTATCAGCAGAATTTAAAGATTTTAGTTTTGCACCCGTTACGAGCTGTGATGTCGAGCGGTCATTTCCCTTATTGTTAAAAGAATGCGTCTTAATAAGGAAAATATTGAAAAATATTTGGTAGTATATTACAACAGAGAATTGTTTAATTAAAAATGATTGATTTTCCGTTTTTATATTGTGTATATAGTTAATAAATTATTTTCGGCTTGTTTATTTACAATTCTGTAATCCATTTACTATTAAATATTGTATTTATTTGTTCTATCCAGTTACTAAATGTACATCTACATTGTACATGTATATACACACATTTTATTGTTTTGAAAACAAGTGACTCTTTCTACTTTATGACAATGAATTCAAGGTGACGAATATAGGCATCAAAACATGCCTAAAAACGCATAACCATGATTTTATTTTCTCATAATTATTTTATTATAAAAGGCATATTTAAAAATATTTTTAACTAGATAAAACAAAATTTTAAATGGCGTTATTCAGTTAATTAATTTTTCTATATTCTAAATTATTGTTTAAATCTATGTATATTAATGAATGCTTAAATATGTATGAAGTAGAAATAGTTTACCCGATGGGACGCCAATGAGTCTACCGAAAAGATAGATTCGAATTTTTATTCAAACAAATTTTATTGCTGGTAATCAACCAGTGGGATATTTACGTCTACACTTTGTGATAAATATATCAAAGTTTCTTTGATCAACTTTATACAAAGCAGTTACTCTGTGGATTACATCACCTTTTTCCCTTCAATCGTAGTGTGAAATCATTCTTATCATTATCAAGTTATAATGCCGCAATTGTATTTGTATAATAAATAATAATATTAATAATTTCTTTAGTGTGAACGTGAGTATTCTATAAACACTCCATATCAACTAATCCCATATAAACTTATTTTTTGCGAATGTCTGATCACTGGTTATCAGCTGTTATCAGTAATGCTTGTTTACAGTATAGGTTCTAAAAAGAGTAGACTACTCCTACATTTTTTGCTCAAGGTTTGATTATCGTCATGTCACGCATGACTCATGACTCATGAGTCATGTCATAATAATGCACTGGGAAATGAGACCAAGGCGAATAAATGTTACATACTGCTGTGATATTTTACATCACTTGAAAATAAATAAATGAGTGTAGTGGGTCAGGTCGTATATACATACTTGTACACTTGTTTAATACGTAATATGTACAAAATAAAGGGTAAAAACTCCAAAAAAATTAATGTAATGTTAAAAGATGGGAAGATTATAAGGATAACTTTGTATTTTGCAATTAAGCAAGGTTTAATTAAAATATATTCTAGTAAATAAAATTTCAGCATTACAAACCTTTTATTATAAATAATAATAATTAAATACGTATTTCGTAAACTAATTTATTATGTTTATAATTCTTAAATAGCATGTAATCATTTCGAATAAATGTGTGGTATTTTTTGAAAATAGTAAATATATTTGATACTAATTACAACAATATCTTACATACTAACACCTCCGGGGAGACAGTACAATGGATAAACACCAAAATAGAAGAGTTGATTCCATTAAGCAGCGATGATGATAATCATCATAGAAAAATCAAGGTAATAGCGGACATTTTTGCGGTAAACAGCTAATCTAAGGACAAGAACGAGATTGAATATAATACGCATATGATTATATAATGGCAAAGAACGAGAATGAGGAACAATGATTTGAACAAGATATGGAAAGAAAATAAATTTTAGTGGTAAAAGGATTAAAGAAAAATAATAACACAAACTATAATTATGTCAAACATCGTGAAAAGTTAGGTTACGGATGGATTCAAACTTAAACCAAAAAATCTACCAATCACAACAGGTGAATTTAAATTTGGCTCGGAGAAATATCTCAGAGTCGACACGAGAAACTTTATAACGTTAATTGAAATAATAAAACGTAATAGATAAAATGTAAAAATGTTACAGAATATTCAAAATATTCAAAAAATGTGCTGTATGTGCGTGAGTCGGACTGAAAGGAAACTATCAAACACCGAAGAAGGCGGAAAACAGGAGACTTCTATTTAATTATTCGAACAGTTTAGACTCGAAAACTTTGCTAGTATTATTAAACATTTGCATTAACGAATTGACACGTGGAACTTTTATATGTATTCACATAATGTTTATATTGCTATCACAATCAAGCTTTGAATATTCCATTTAAATTCTATATTAAATTCAAAAAGGCGGTACATAATATAATAAGAATAAGTTAATTCTTATATTTATTTTTAATTTTGATTTCATTAAAATTAAAACCGTAATTTTAAATTTAACAAATTCAAAGGTACATTAAAGGCACGATGTACAGAATGGCATTTCAATACATTTATTAAGAACAAAGGTCAGTTTAAATTGCAAACTTATAAGTTAATTTAAAGTCTTTAGAATTTAATAATAATTTTTTAATATTTATATGGAGATTAGTTTTGAAATTACTAAAGATAAATGCAATATTTTATACAACTATATATTAAAGACGTCTGGTGTATATAGCGTAGGTTATAAATGAAACAAATGGGTAAACACATATCTGTACACATAGACATACACCTCGTATTCTCCAACGTCCACCTCAGCCAAAGCCATGTGTTTCTGTCTTACAGACGTCATCAGTCTGGCTAATGAAATGAAGGTTAATTGCTCGATATTTGTTTAATTTGTAACAAATGCTTAATACGTGCTTACTTGTTGATATACTAAATTTTCTTGGTATATACAGCGTAGGGTTGCAATTAATTTCCAAAATTCAAATTAGGAAAGTTAATTGAATCAATACATAGTTTGGAGATAGCTGTTATACCACAAGTGCATGCAGTAAATTACATGTTTTCATTTGATAAACATTTATTATCAATAAATGCAAGAAAGTCTATATAGGCAAATTATCGACCAAAGTCCATTAAAACCACCTGAACAGTTGTGTAGCATTTGAAAGGTAAACATCCCCTAAGTTAAATAGGACCCAATCGCATTTATTTAAGAAAATTCTATTAGGAATAAGACAAAAGACTTCAAATATAAAAGTTTCTTTCATATTTTTCATGTCAGATTATGATTATGTCAAATATTTATGTTAATATTAAGATGTTTCAAAATATTTAAGAATAAATTTATTATAATTATAATTTCTTTACCAATAAACAAATTTTAAACAATTACTAAAACTTGATGTATACATGGACGTTAAGCATAGAAAAAAACTGTAATTACATATGTAAGTAAACTGAATTTTACCCGATCTAAAGGTTGTGCTTATTTTAAAATTTTTGTGCTCATCCCTGCCTGTAATTTGATAATTTCAACTTCGTGCGGGTGGTTTTAAAATAATTAATTGCTGATATTGAAGCTAATTACTAATTTACTTTATTTATGATATATTATAGGAGAATATAATTTCTATCACTAAGTATCTAAGTATCTAAAGGTTGTGCTTATTTTAAAATTTTTGTGCTCATCCCTGCCTGTAATTTGATAATTTCAACTTCGTGCGGGTGGTTTTAAAATAATTAATTGCTGATATTGAAGCTAATTACTAATTTACTTTATTTATGATATATTATAGGAGAATATAATTTCTATCACTAAGTACATAATTTTGAGAGAAAAAACTTCATTCGACATCTACACTAGTGATTGGGGCATATTTAAATTTAAAAACTGTAGTTGCATCTATAGCAAGATCCTCAACGAAATCTTCTTTAATAATATTTGTACAAAATGGAATTGGAAAACATTTATGAAGAACAAATTACAAACTTATATGTTAATTTGCAGACTGCAGAATTTAATAATAATTTTTGAACATTTATATGGACGAGTAGATTTGAAATTATTAAGGATAAATTCAATATTTTATTCAACTATTTATGAAAGGTATCTGGTATATACAACGCATGGTTGATATCTACAAATGTATCCCAGAAAATTATCATAATTGCAATTAATTTTTAAAATTCAAAATAAGGAAAGTAAATTCAATAAATATACAGTTTGTAGATTGCTGTTATTTCGTGTAGGGTTGGTATATAATTTGGTACTTTCAACTTTGTACGGGTGAATTTGAAATAATTAAGTATTGACATTGAAGCCGACAAGATTATGGTCTGGTGCGCTATTTCTCAAGCAGGAATTTAAAGACCGTACGTTGGGAGAGTTAGAGGTGAAACTGTGGATGCAATCGTCTATATTCGCAAATGTCTATTTAAATTGATAAATTTCATTAATGCTCATCATTAAAATGATGTAATATTCTGGCCCAATCTGGCTTCATGCCATTATGCTAAAATCACTCAGAACTGGTTAACTGAACATAACGTGAATTATGTACCCAACGTAGGACAGGCGCGCCCCATTGAGGAATTTTGGGCACTACTGAGCAGGAAAGTTTATAACAAGGGTTGAGAAGCCTAGAACAGTTACGGCCAGAATATTCCAGAAGACCCGAGAAGTGAATATAAACGTCGCCCAGAAAATGATGGGGAGAATTCTACCGAAATTGCGCGTCATTGAGGACCATGCGCTCTTATCAGTTTTGTGAATTGTTTTCGTATGACGTAATAGTGTATAATAATCCCAATGTTTATGTTTTAATAAAAGTTTTACTACTAATCGATTTTTACTTTTGATATTTTTCTCAAAACTTATGTTCCATACGTTAGAAAATTTTGTAATACGAATCATACTCTTTAAATTCGTTTTATTATTTTCATAAAAATTGCCTATATTTGTACATAATTACATATTGTAGGTGTAGGTTTCCGCGGTCGTTCTCTAGATGTAGATCTCGGGTTCCGGGTCGGAACCGCGTCGAGTTAGGCGTAATTGCCAAAGTTTCGCCAACATCTACGTACAGCCCTGAAGATGTCCCTTGAAACAGTGGATGAAACATTGGAAATTACGCCTAACTCGACGCGGTTCCAACCCGGAAACCGAGATCTACATAATTAAATATTTTACATATATTTAAACTATCTTATAAAAAATAGTAAAGCATAGATGTGTAAAATACTATTCTTATTGATTTTTAACGATTATTATTAAAATTAGGAATGATTGCAATGAGAATTTAAGATTTTCAAGTTGTGATAGATAATATAGGAATATTATTACATAAATATTCTCGATTTCAAGCACTTCATTTAATAGTAGCTACATTTACGATAGAGAACATTATATTACACTTAATATTAAATTAATAAATTAAGCCAGTATTATTTGTCTTTGTATACGCAAGTCAACGATTCTAAACTGTGAATGGTGAAATATTAATTTACGAAAGTGTACGATACTAAACGGTGAATGCTGATGGTGAAATATTCTAAACGGTGAATGGTGAAACACGAAGCGCATAATATAAATCTGTAATCACTGTGATTGGCGCGATGAACGAAACGGTGAAAACTGTGAATAATCACTGTGATCAATATATTCGTTCGTCCCTAATAGTTTAGCTTGCAAAGCTGTATATTAGTTTTATAAATGCCAAATTTTGTTTAACCGCTTCATTTTTTACAATCTCTTAAAACTTTACAATTGCTTCGAAGGCGGATCCAGAGAGCTCTAATATGATGTCGTAAAAAGACTCGAAATGATCAGCATTATAGTAGGTAGCATCTAGACACGCACCCCACCTTATAATAGCGGGTTCAGGAGGAAGCGGAACATTCGGCTTTCTTTTCCGAAACAACTGAACCCTCACTGGAACCTTTAAAAAAACTGTCTTTCCAGTTTTGACTAAAGTATTTACCAAAGAAAACTGTGCTCAAATGGTTTCAGCCACATGTACGGTGTATTAGGTGTTCGTTAATTCATTGCGAATAAATTTCGTAATCGTATTGTTATTCGTTTTTTCTAACTGCTTGAAACTAAAAAAAAAACATTTCTAGCAGGAATCCGTAGTTTCGTCTACACAAAACCATATTTAATTGTTTCCAATTTTGTTCTTTATTTCTTCAATTACATTGCTGTAAATTAGGTCAACATAGTTTTTGCTTTAGGTTGATTCCACTGGAATATGTTTACCGGTGTATTCTTGTAAAAACATTATTATTTAGTTTTGTAAGTGGAATATTCCAAGAAACCATTATGTTGTACAAATAAAAATAAAATTCCTTTTGCTTAATTTGTGTGGATCCGCTAGCCATGCACCATACTTCATTTTCTTCATACATATTTTATTGACGAACTGCAGTTTTAATATGCTGTATTATGTTGTATTTTTTGTCACAATTAATAATAAAACTTAACCGCTTTTATATAGGCCGTGCAAATTAATTTGTTAATCTCATACTTGAATTCCGAGTGGCTTCGTAGCCATTAGTCGACAGTTGGTTTAATTTTAGACATTATCTCAAGTATTTATACTTTAAACAAACACACCCATATTCTGCGGTTTAACAGCACACACCGGCATGTGGCAAATATACATTAGCGCACTGTTGGCCACGGCAATGCGCGAATTTTGTAGCATACGGGCACCGTTGTTTGTGAAACAGGCCGACCTTGGCGATCCGCGTCGCTGGTTCCAACTCAAATTCAAACGTCCCAATAAAAAGAAACGAGTCTAGACTACGAAATCAAGTCATTCATTCTAAATTTGCCATTATTGAATGCAAGCAGTAACAAATATGGGACAAGGCCATATGTATGAGTGAATGTGCAAAATATGGAACAAATATGTCATCAACGTTCTAAATATGGATAAAACAGACGCAAATAAAAATATATACATAAAAATAAAAAATAAGCAAAAAGGAACCAAAAAAATTAACCGATGCTTTCATTTGTTGTAATTAATGTACCTATATATAGGATGATTCTAAATATAAGCAACAAATTTTATGGGCTGATTCCTAGGATTATTATGATCGATTACTATCTCAAGAACAATAAATACATATATGTATAACATATATGTGTAACAGAATGTAAACACGAGAATACACTTTGAAAATTAGCGGATATATTTTTTAAGCGATTATTTCAACGAAGTCCAACGAAATAATATATAAATGTTTATTCCGTCTTATAAGCCACTGTTGAGTTGAATTTATAAAGGAATACACACAATGTACTATTCATAATGACGGAAGTAAAAACACCTGCTCGAGGAATGCAATCGAGCAAGCAAATGGTGGGGCTTTTATAACATGCATACTATACCTGACCCGCCATAATGTTTTACCGGGGCAATTGGTCATTCAATCATTTCAGTCCGCTCTCTGGTGATTATTATGAAATTGAGTTATAGCATGTCTGGAGAAATTAGCCTCGTCGTATTAGGATACTTGAGCTAAAGACTGAGAGTTTAGTGCGATTTTCTGTTGTGTCTATTCACAAAAAGCCAATCTTTGAAAGAAATCTGCTGGCAAAGGTTCCTGTACCCATTGTATGTGATATGGATACAACAGTTGATTGTTCAATATCCTCAAAACTGTAGGCTAACTTATGCTTAAGGCAGAGGCAATTATTCTAGTACTTGTAGTAGGATGTTCCTCAATTTCATTTAGTACTAGTTTTTTTTCCTTCAAAACGAATGTTCTTACAGAGACAGGTGTGATATTAAATCTTGTTAGTTATACTATAACAAATGAATCGTATTGTTGCAGCATTTCAGACAATTCGAAACACCGCCGGTATTCTTGAATGCACTCACAAATCAATTCAACGGAGGATAGAAGCTTGCATTGCAGGTAAATGTTCATAATTTAATTTTACTGTATTAGTATGTTTTATTGTATGACCTTACTTACTTACTTCCAATTGTTACGCCCAGGAAATTGTTTCTGAGACCTTTTGGTAATTTTTGAACGTGTTATTACTTTATTTGTTCACTTTAAACCTTTGTAGCCTTTTCAAACTTTATCCTTCCACTTATTTACATTTTATTTGTAATATTCCCTAATTATCGAACCATTTAGGCTTCTTCAAACTTCGTTATTATTATAAAAGTTTCTTATGTTTAAATGTTTTGGGTGACCGTATATCCTTAATGTACCGGAGTAATTTTCTGCCTTCTCTGCGCAGTCGCCTCTTTGTGTGATTTATGCGTACTCATGTTTTTTTATATTGCATTATGCGAGTTTCGTTTCTTTTAAACAATTGTTACTTACTGAACGAGTCATTATTTTAATTATGGAATTTTGGTAATTCTTTCAGGACGATTTATTTGATTGTTTAATCTTTATTTTGAGTTTTATTATGGAATTTCCCTGTCATTCATTTTGTACGCCATCTACGCGGCATATAGGATTACTTCCGTTTTAGTTTGCTTTGCATTTTTCTGTAATTCAAATTGGTCAACTACCTTTTTCTTTGTTGCGATTTTATTCCCGAATTTCAGTTTATTAGCTTCTGTATTCACACCCTGTTGTTGTCTGGGTTTTGGTTTATTTCCTTATTTTTAACATTTTGTTGGAATGAGGTTTTTGTGACTATGACGCAGTTTACCTTCTCCTATAAATGTCGTACAGCCGAAGGTAAGAGGCTCTATCTTTATCGTGCAAGCTCTGAAGTACTCAGAAGTTCGAAACCTAAGCCAAGTTTTGTTTTTTTTCCCAGTTTAATTTTCTGCATAGGCAGGCTTTGTTCATACTTGACTTATTGGCATTAATTATTCATTAGTGCAAGTTTTATTCGACCTCGTGCTTCAGGTGAGTTTTAAACTTGGAGACGGCTGTAATTTTTTTTCCACAGCAACGTACTCCGTTTTTCTTTTGTGTCGTATGAACTTCCGTTTATTCGATTTCTTTTTCTTTAATTTAGGGCTGTAGTTTACGGCTCAGGGGAAGATTGCCAATTAACTTCTGCGCGGGAAATCCAGACTCAGACAGCATTCCGGCAGTAAGAGTTCCGACATCCACGTTTTCCGGGACTCCGGTAACCACGTTCTGGAGGCCACTGCTTATGAATTCTCGCAAGGTAGTGTGGTAAATTTTAAATTGACGCAATATCCAGATTCACGACGAAAATCCCGTAATTTTTGGCTTCAATAGTTTTATTCTATTATATAAATCAAATTTGTGTGCAACCACGTGCTGCATGGTTCGAGACGCCATTTTGACGAAAACAGAAAAACTGCTTTCAATTAAATTTATTCCGAATACTTTTGTAATTTCATCTAATTTATTGACTTAATTTTGATTAGTTATATGCTTACGTTAAATTTAATTTATATTTTCTTTTAATTAATCCAAGTGGCTTAAACGCTCTAATTATATAATTTTGACCTAGTTTTACTTTTACTCATACTTTTAACGTTTTATGTTTTCATTAAGTTACTCTTGATAAAATTAATTTTATTCCTGTCAGAGAATCAATGTCTCTATTGCCACTTATATAATCTAAAACACCTCCTAGTGTTTATTTTTTTTGAATGTTACTCAACTGATATTTATTTTTAAGTATTTACGGGCTGTGTCCTGAATAGTTTGATTCACTTAATTTGTGATTTCCTTAGACTTAGTTTACGTCACTTTAGTTTTACTTTACCTTTTTAATTACTGCTGAAGATTTAATACTGGGTGATGCGTAAGCAATGTAAAGAACTTCAAAGCTTTGATGATCTACTGACGCTAGATCCAAATTCTTAACATACTTTGTTTTTCTTTAATGTTTAAGTGATTATCTTGACAATTACAGTACAATCTTTGGAATTACTTTTCTTTACAATTTCTTTAATCAATTGTTTTGCGCTAGATTTGTTTGTAACCTTATTAGTTAATCATTTGACTGATCAATAAATTTATTTGTTACTGTTATATCCGAGTTTGCGTCTGTTTGCCTTAATACCCAAACGAGCAAAAGTGTTTGAGTTGTTACTTGGAAGTCGAACACCCCTTTTAAGTGTTCTTAAGCCTTTAAGGCCGAGGGTGTTCTACGTTTGCCTAGATACTTGCCAGACCAAACGTAGTGGTGCCCAATTAAGATCTTGCGTTGTGTTGGCCCACGACGCTCCCGCTTTATTTTTTTTAACTGAGCTGGCCGGCAAGTTATACGAAGGGCCTTTGAGACCAGGGGCGGAATTAGGACTCGTCCTAATTCCAACTGGGGTTTTGCTGCGTACACGTTTTTAAGGGGTAGCAAATTGGCGACCAACGTTTGAGGCCTTGTTGTCTGGCCTTAAGTAACTTTATTTTATTTTATATATGTTTAGACCTTTTGCTGGTTAGGACTTAGGGAGAACAAACGAGCTCTGTTCAAGTTTAAGTGGTGATCTCTTAGTTTAATTTTCCGGGTTTAGCGTTTGGAGTTTTGCGACTTAGATCAGAATTTTTTTTTATCAACGGTTTTGGTATTTGGTGATTGACGATATTTGTATATTGTAATTTTTGGCGAATTAGGGTTGCTCTGATTAGGAGTATCGATATTTTGGTAGATCAAATTTTCTTTAGGAGTGTGTCCGATCCATTTGACTAAATGGAGGGTAAGATTGAAATCAATAGGTTGGAACGTGAGGAGCTTGTTTATGAGCTAAGGGTTCGTGGCGCGAACGAGAGCGTTCCCGTTAAGGCGATGCGTGCTACCTTGAGGCGTTTGTTACAGTTGGAGACTGGGGGTATTCAGCTTGCTAAACCGGCTAATCCTCTTTCTTATGAGGACGATGCGCGCGAGGTTAAGCTTAAAATAGCTGAAATAAAAGATTTTCTTAATAAATTTTCAGAAATCGAAACTAGCTTGCGTTATCGAAAAATCAATACTAAGATAGTACATGCTTTTTCGCGTATCAGGCGTGTAAAACCGGCGACTTCGGCAGATGAAGAGGAAGTAGCTGGTTTATTAGTTGAATTGGTATCCCTTCAGGCGTCATTAAAATCTAAGGCGCGTAAAGCCAGAAAGTCTGTTTTGGCTGGTACTGTTCCTGCAGGCATGTCTTTCGTGTTTGCTTCGACTAGTGTTGCTCATGGTCCACCTGAATCTGACAGCGAGTTGTCCGATTCTGAGGAATCAGTGGGGGAACCCATGCTGTCTCCTGTTCGTGCAACTGCGACTCAAGCGGTGAGCGCGGCGTCCGTTTCTGCACCATCTTCTACAATTAAGGTTGTTCCAGCGTCTAGGTGGAGTTTAAGTTCGATGGTGAAAGTTCTCGACAATCTCTGAGTGCCTTTCTTGAAACTATTGAAGACAAGTGCATTGCAAACAATATTTCCAAGGAACAGTTGATTAGATCTGCAAAAGAATTGTTTTCCGGTAAAGCCTTAATTTGGTGGCGGTCTACGCGCCAAAAGGTAACGACCTGGGTCGATTTTGTGCGAGAACTCCGATTGCAATTTCAGCCCCCTAACTATAATGATAAGCTTTTTCAAGAAATTAAGAGACGAACTCAAGGGCCTGCTGAAACCATTGGGATGTATGTTGCTGTCATGAATGGTATGTTTGGGCGATTGACGGTTCCGGTTGCTGAAGGTCTTAAGTTGGATGTTCTAATGCAGAATATTGCTCCATTCTATCAGAGTCAGTTAGGTCTTACCGAGGTCAGGTCTGTTGATCAGCTTCTGGAATTATGCAGAAAATTGGAAGCTTGCAAGCTGTCAATAGATGCTTTCGCACCTCCTCCTCGTACTAAAACATCTTTATATGAGCCTCACTTAGCTTACGCTTACTCTTCAACTTCTTGTGCTGCAACGATAACTATACCAACGTCCAACAGTGGTCCTAAATGTTGGAATTGTAATGTCCCAGGTCACTTGGTGAGAGATTGTCCGAATCCCCGTACTTCTCGTTTTTGCTATAAATGTGGTGCTCGCAGTCATATCGTAAATTCTTGCCCTCGTTATTGAATAAAGTGCAAACTTCGTGATGTGAACGTTGCCTGTCACCATATCCGACCATCATAAGAATTTCTATTCTCTCTTTAGTAGTTAATTTGACAATTTTCACACAAAACACGTATTTAAAAAAGCAAGTTTTACGATGGAAACTATTTTATTGTGAAACGTCAATAATTCAATGACAGTCAAAAAATCTACAATTTCCAAAGCAATCTACAAAACACTGCACTAGTCCAAATGTACGTTTATTAAATTTTATTTTTTCTCAATATTTTTATTATCTAACCCCATGAAAAAAGTACATATTCATATTCAGAAATTAATAAAGATTCCGAATTTTCTAGAAGAAAATATTATTTCTATTTAAAAAAAATTTTTATTTTGCTGTCATATGTAATCATCATGAAAAAAAAACGCAAATGATTGAAGCCAATACAAAATAACTTGTCAAAAAACTTTTGTTGACAACATTTTGTTCTAAAGTTTATATTTACGGAATTATTAAACTGATGCATTACTTCTGCCCAACCCCGTATATAGAGAAAACTGAATCTAAAGAAAATTTAACACATTAAACAAACTGAATATTATTATTGGCTAAATTAATAAAGAAATATATAAAGTCGTAGCTATTTGTCCGTCTCTGTATGGTAATTAGCGCTGATGCTCTATCGGATAGTCGTGGATCTTAGTTCGAAGCAGACGCTTCTACAACAGGCCAAGAATAAGCCCGTAAGATATTTCTAGGTTCTGAAGTACGATGTTCATGCCGGCAAAAAAAACATCTGCTATAGAGATCCAGGAAAAAAACAAAACGAGTAAAAATTAAGGGTCATAAATGAATTACAAGATTACATACCAGAATAAATCCTAATGGTTTTTTATAATGCAACTATATATGTCGCTGGGGAGGAATTAAGTTGGCTCTATATCGTCATGAAATATCCCGTTTGGGACGTGCAATTAAAAATTGTGACACTTAATTATATCCCCGTATAATCGGAAGAGCTGCAAAAATACGATATACTTCTTAAAGAGGTAATTAAAGCCCTAAAAGCAAGCTGCGACAATAACGATAGATAGAGATCGACCAACTGCATGATTGCGGTCTCAGCCTACCTCTCTCCTCGGAAGATATCTCTACTCGATAATCGAGGTGGGAAGAAAGCCACGAAGAAAAACTAATACGTAACCACTTTTTTTCAGATAAGACCGTATGCAGAGCACTTACAGGTGGGTTCAAAAATAAATAGAACGGAATAAAATAAAAGAAGGCGCTAATTCGCGACGAAATGAGGACGTGTCTACGAACACGTAAGAAACTTATACGTAAGAACATTTGAAAAGTACTGAAATCATATCTGTTTATGATCATATGAATATAACAAGTGTTCATTTGAAAAGTCAAACTAGTAACATGTGATTTACTGAGAACATTTTGAAGTATGTCGTAAATTGAAATTTACTACTTAACCTACGAAGTCGTATATTTTGACAGTTTCATACATACAAATAAATAACAAATAATAGGTATTTATTGAAAACTATAACAAATGTTGAAAATGTTGTCCTTCAAGATCAATGCACTTTAAAATTCTCCGTTCAAAAGTTCTCCATTATTGTTCATATTTACAAACCATTTACAAAACTGTAGTCTACGTGGGTAATCAATTTCTAACAATTCTTGTACTGCTGTGACACGGTATGGATAAAGTTGCATATCTTTTTTGAATAACTTGTGAGTTGTACCAACAGAAAGGTTTATTTGTTGACTCAAATGTCGAACAGATATGTGTGGTTCATTTTCCATTATTTCTTCAACACGATTGACAACTTGAGGTGTACGTTCCTTAACTGCTCCGCTGCCTGATTTTCTTAAGAGACTACCAGTTTCAGAAAAAAGTTTTAAAGTTCTATCCAAAGTATTCTTAAATTGTATATAATCTATTACAAAATGTGTAAACTCAACTTGAAATTCTACCATGCAATCTTGAACTGAATAAACCCATAAACCATGAATTTTATTACCACTTCGAAAATAAGCCTCGACTAAAAAAATTTTATGTTCTAAAGTGAAAGCCATTTTAAAACTGAGAAGCAATTTATTTAAACCAGAATCAACATACGATTATTTTATGCACTAACTGATATTTGTGATTGACATTATCAAATGTCATTTGGATTTACGTTTACGGAACAACAAACACGTACTAATATATTTGCGTCTTATTCTATCAAAATTTCAAAGTAGCCTGGGTTGACTTTTCAAATGAACACACGTTATATTAATTTATGAGTATGCAATAGACATGTTAAAGTTAGAAATGGACAACACTGACAATTCAAGTAATTTTCCGGAAACATCTTGTTAGGTGCTTGAATATGTTGAGACTCTTTGTTTAACGCTGAAGTATGTATTAAAAATGTTATTTATTTTATTTTTATTGTACACGCAACACAATAGCTGCAAACTAATAAAATATATTATAGAAAATCTACTAATTTATCAGAATAAAATTTCTTTGTATAATATCTGTTTCAAAAATGTTAAATAATAATGAATTATTATTTATGGATCGAGACCTTCGTGCAGTTTTAACGCTCGAGAAACTAAAAATGATTCGTTAACAAAAATAACAACAGCCTCAAGTTTAAACATTACTTGAAAACGTTGTTTTGTAAATCATAACTAGAGCGCCGATTTATAAGCATAAAAAACTAGAAATAAGTGCTTCAAAAATCACAAAATCTTTTCAAAATAAGTACATAAAATGCCATAAAAATTAAAATAAGCATAAAAATAAAGACATTAGAAATTAATTATATTCTTTATAACAACATAAAGACTTAAAAAAAAACATCAAAACTGAAGCATTGATAATGTTACGAGTAGGTATAAAAAGTTTGGGACAAGGAATTAACGCTTATTATCCATTTTTGAATAAACCAATAACTAATTGTTTCCCTAAATTGTCAACAGAACATCCCCTTCTTCAATCACTAAAGACCGGATTTATAGAAAATATGTTTAAAATTTTAAGGCATGAAAAATATATTAAAAATTTGCACAAATCAGATAAAAAGAAATAAAATCAAACCAACTTTTACGCCTTTTTTGAATTTTAATGCCTATTATTTTTTTATGCATATGTAGAATTTTTTTATGACTTTTTGGCGCGTTTTTTCCAAAATTTATTTAATTGCGAAAAGAAATTTTCGCTGTGCCACCGCACATTTGTTTCGAGAATGAATTTGTACTTTGTAATTCCCCGTTGTGCCATCTGACGTGGGATCGCCCGTGTTTACTGTAATTTTATTTGCGTCGAGTTATCACTTCATTTAGTTTTGTTAAAGTTCTTCGTGTGACAGTGTGATGTGTGTTCGTAGTACAATGCCGAAATAAAATGAATGAAGTTAGAAGTTATAAGTTATAACTTCTAGCTTCATTCACCTAGTTCAAGTAGGTAGTATATATAAAATATATGCAAAATATGTGCTGCCAGGCTTTGAAAGGCTGTGTGACAAGATTTTAATAAATCGAGGTTTCTTTTGTTTTCGTAGCTTTTATTGCATTTGGTTATAAAAATAATATAATAAATAGTAATAAACACAGCTTCTAATCTAGTAATATATTATCAGAATGTGTTTTTCTGGATTTTAGTTAAATTTACACCTTGTTTTAGAATATTGTGAATGAACACTTTACAATTGACTACTTACAACATGGAAATTCAATGAAACTAAAACTTCAACACTAATAAAAGGCGTTTGTTGTTTATAATAATAGTTCTTAACGACAGTAATAAAATTTTCTAAGAATAGGGGCTTTACTTCAGCTCCAAAATGTCCATTTTCGATCAATTATGGAAGTTATTCGTAGAGTTGCACACTTTGTCTCGAATGCATGTATTGTAAGGACGGCTTGTCGTTAAAATATTACGATTCGTTTTAAGTTTAAATTGAATTCACAACCAAATACAAATACATGCGTATTATTATTTATGATCCCTAAATACAAATGGCTATTATGATTTTGTATAATAACAATATCCAGTGCATACTAAAATATCACTCTATTAATTTATGAGATCCGGCAAATCATTTCAGAGAATATTTAGATAAATAGTTAAATGTGGGGATGCACTACATAATTCGTCAAAAAGTTTTCTAATAATTACGATGGAATTAAGTAAGTAATACAATAATAATACAATAACAAGATTTATTCACGACGAATTAACACATTTTTTTTTTCTTACCGGAGCCGGTACCAAGTGATAAAATTTTACTCATGCTATCAGACCCAGCGGCATATATGGTAAAAGCTGCATCTAATATGAAGATTTTTTATTTGAATTTAATTCATTCACTTGCTTAGGGTACGGACTTAATCGAGTAGCTGAAACAATAAGATTGCAATTCCAGTAAGCAAATATATTAATTACATGTGTCAAACAAATATTTACTAAAGCTCCTTTAAGGGTAGAAATGTTTAGAGACAGATTACCAAATACACCATTACCCCCGCAACCAGTTCTAACCAGATGGGAACATGATTTGAAGCCGCTATATACTACACAAACACCTTAAACAGTTTCAAAAACTTAATAAATGAATTTCCAGCTTTAGCTAGATATGCAATACAATATTGTTAGAGCGTACTAAAAGAAGTAGAATTACAAAATAATTTGGCATTTATAAAAAGCCAATTATAACTGTAAGTGACTTTATAAAATCACTTGAGAAGCAGGATTTGCCTTTAGTTAGTGCAGTACATATGATTAAAAATTTCCAAGACACATTTTATATTGGTCAAATAATTATAAATTAATTAAATGACGTTCTCCGTAAAAATGGATTCGACACATTACAATTGCATCAATTTTAAATGGTGAAATTCTTACTGATTTTATTATGGATCTCGTATGATTTACAAAATTTAAATATGCACCATTTACAAATGTCGCCGTAGAGTTTTTTGGCTCCAAGAATATGTTAAGTGATAGAAGACAACTTTACAATGCAACATTTAGAACAGTATTTAATAATCAGTTGTTAACGGAAGTAGAGGTTTTTTTAAGTCTGGTTTGAAAATATATTTTTGGAAAAATAAAATATTATTAGTTAGGTATAGTAATTTTTGTGTTGTTTATCTAATTTGTATTCCTTCTTTGGAATTGTATGCCTTTTTAAATGCCTTTTTCTGTTTTTTTTTTGTCCCTTTTAGTCTGCTCTTAATCTCACACCAAGTACATATTTTGAGTGAAAAAAACTTAATTTGACATCTGCACTAGAGATGGAGCATATTTAAACTTAGAAACAATAGTTACATGTATAGCAAGATCCTTAACGAAATCTCCTTTTATAATATTTGTTATTTTATTCAAAAATATGTACGCTGTATTTTTATTCAAAACATCAGTTAATTTATTAAAAATTATTTCTACTGAAGCGTCGCGTACTTTTGAAATATTATTATTAGAATTCTCAATTATTCCCATCGCTTCTACTAGAGCCATATCCTCTTCTTCACGTTTCGTGATAGAGTCCGAAAAATGTACATAAAAAAACAAAATCTATATCTAACAACGATTTAATAAATACAACAGAAAGATAATGGCGTCAAAAAATGTCAACGTTTGCCCTAATTGGTTAAAATTATTGACTGTCGTTAAAGCAAATATTCTAATTGCCGGTAATTCAAAGTTTACTATCCATTCTGCCATCTATTGAAAAGTTCGCAAACTTCACATCTTTTATCCTTGTCTAACAATTATGTTTTAAACACGGCATTACAGTGTTGTTCCGTCTACCGATTTTTCGGTAGATCTACCGATTTTTCTACACTTCTACCGATCTACCGATGAAGCCATCATATCTACCGATTTTTAAACGAATGAGAAAAAATAAATAAAATTTTGCTAAAAATGTTTATATTCATGTAAATAATACGTATTAATGTAAATAGTTATCGGGGTATTTTTTTAAATGTATAATAAAGAATAAAAATACAATATAATAAATTACTACTATAATGGCATTCATCTTTAATCTATGACTATAATAAATAGAAAATTAAAACAGGCAAGCAATTTTATGAGTAGGGACAGTAATAAAAGCTACTATGGATTGTAGTCGATATAATGCTTGAATTCAAAGGCAACAATTATGTATGTCGGTAGGTATTTATTTGCACGCTTCTCAAGCGCTCTTTATTCTAAATAAAGGGAGTATTCTGGTTAAAAATTATCTTAAAGAAACATTGTTTTTCAAATAAAAATACTTATTCCCCCGAAAATAATTATTTCAAAATACTACAACAATGAAATAACCCTTTTTATTCGAACAAATGAATGAATGAATAATTTTGGGAATATTTTATTTTTTTTGCTATATTACTGTGGCCAGCTTGTTCACAGTCACAGTCACTACCAATATTTTAACACTAGGTATATTAATTTAAAAAGAAAGTGACCCCTATGTATGTGTTCTTCTAGAACCGATATAGGATACTGATTTCAAATTTTAAATGCAAAAACAGAAACAAGCACTTCACTCAAGATGCCCCACTGTTTTAAACTTATAGAAATAAGCAAATAACCAAATAGATATCGCTTTTATTCATTATTGAATGATATGTTGTATTTATTTCATTCATTCATTTGTTCGAATAAAAAGGGTTATTTTTATTCGAACAAATGAATGAATGAAATAAATACAACATATCATTCAATAATGAATAAAAGCGATATCTATTTGGTTATTTGCTTATTTCTATAAGTTTAAAACAGTGGGGCATCTTGAGTGAAGGGCTTGTTTCTGTTTTTGCATTTAAAATTTGAAATCAGTATCCTATATCGGTTCTAGAAGAACACATACATAGGTGTCACTTTCTTTTTAAATTAATATACCTAGTGTTAAAATATTGGTAGTGACAGTGACTGTGAACAAGCTGGCCCAAGTAATATAGCGAAAAAAATAAAATATTCCCAAAATTATAAGGAAGATTGGGAAAAGCTGGAAGGCTTTGAGAGATGGCTTTCTAGAAGTAAAAAGGGAAAAAATTTTGCAAGATGTAAGATCTGCAGTAAAGACATTAATATTTCTAGCGGAAAAGATTCTCTAATGAAACACAGTCTTTCGATAATTCATAAACATACAGCAAGGATGATACGCAAACAGCCGCGTTTAACCGAATTTTCAGCAGGTATGGCAGAATCGGCGCAAATAAAGAATAATATTGCCGAAGGTATGATTATTTAAATTATTTCATGTTTACAATAATTTTAATTATCTTGGTTTTAGCTGAGATCCGCTTGTCTGCATTTATTGCAGAACATAATTCGCCATTTTTGGTAATGGATCATTTGCCAACATTAATAGCTAACATTTGTCCCGATTCAAAGATTGCTCAAGGCATATCGTGCGCCAGAAGGAAAACCACAGCTATTGTTCGAAATGTCATAGGTGCTGAATGTTTCGAAAATATATGTGAGGATATTAAATATAATAAATTTTCCCTTATTATAGACGAGTCTACAGATCGCTCAACGATAAAACATCTTTGTCTCGTCGTCAGGTATGCAAAAGACAATTTAATCAGAGACTGTTTTTTGCTCTTGTGAAATTAGATAGTGCGAATGCGGAAACTTTATATAATCATGTTATAAATACATTTGTCTCAAATTCTGTTCCTTATAAAGATAATATGATTGGCTTTGCTTCTGATGGAGCAAATGTAATGATGGGAAGACATCATTCCGTTACAACATTACTAAAAAAAGATATACCGAATTTATTTGTCATGAAGTGCATCTGCCACTCATTTCACTTAGTTGCTTCATACGCATGCGAAAAATTGCCAAATTTCCTTGAAAACTTAACAAGAAATATTTTTAATTACTTAACTCTAGTCCAAAAAAGAATCAGCGAATTCCAAGAGTATCAATTATTTTGCAATGTTAAAATCCACAAAATTTTACACCCGTCCCAAACCAAATGGTTATCGGTTGATTCAGCTATTAAACAAATTCAAGAACAATACAATCCTCTCAGATTATATTTTACAACTGCTGTTGCAGATGGCGATGTCTCAACAGCTGAAAACATACTCGATCATTTAAATAATCCGCTAACCAAAGTCTTTCTATTATTTCTAGATTATGTTTTGCCACTCTTTAATAGTCTAAATCGTGAAATGCAATCAGAATCGCCAAAACTTTACACTTTATATAATAGTGTATCCAATATTTTTCGAACAATTTGTGACTGTTTCCTAAAACGTAACTATTTATTATCTACAGCATTAGAAAACATTGAATTTAAAAATCCACATAATTATCAAGCATTAGAAGATCTGTATTTAGGAGCAAATGTTAGAATTTATCTAGAAGAAGGTAAATTAAGTTCAGAACAAATAAAATATTTGCGACTACGTTGTTTGGATTTTTACGTTGGAAGTTGTTCACAAATCACGACTAGATTACCACTTAATTACCACTTAAAAAATTTTATTTCATTGACCCCGAGATAGTAAAAAGCGGAACTATAAGTTCAATAGCAGATATAGCTTTACTTTTTCCGAATTTAATACCACAAAACGAACTTGAAAATTTAGATAGCGAATGGAGGCAATTACGAAATTACACAGAACGCCAAAATTTTGCACAGATATGTTGGAATTCTGGGCTAGTGTCACGGCAATAAAACGTGGTGATGAATCGAATGTCTTTCCATTATTATGTAACTTTATTCAAAATTTGTTGTGTTTACCACATTCTTCGGCAAATGTGGAACGAATTTTTTCCTCCATCAATTTAATGAAAACTAAACAACGTACTAAATTAAGCACGGAAACAGTCACAGGACTTCTTCATAGTAAGACATATATAAATAAAAATAGCTGTTTCGATTTTAAAATAGACAAAAAATTGATATTGAAAATAAATGAAGAAACATTAAAAAATATACCTGATGACGAGTAGAGTTTATTAACTATTATTATTATTAACGTCATTAGTTTTATAAAACATCATGTATATAATAATATAAGTTATTGTTAGTGCGCTTCATATATATTTACATTTTTATTTATTTACTAGTTATATGATACTTTTAATAACTATTATTATATGTATTTTAGAAATTAAAATTGCTTTCATATAATTGTTTGATTTTAAACTAAGGATAAAAAAATCTACCGAATTCTACCGAATTTTCACGAACCATTCTACCGATTATCTCAACAGGTCACGGAACAACACTGAATTTAAGTGAAAACCCCTGATTTGTAATTCGGGGCCACCTTGGCTATTTGCGCCGCCGTGTCCGACTCAAAGTCAACCCTGCCAATAAAAAGAAATAACAAACGAGGCTGAAAGACGGAATCGGGATTGCTATTCATTCTAAATTTGCTTTTATTGAATGCGAGAAGTAACAAATATGGGACAAGGTCACATATAGGAGTAAAACTTCAAAATATGCAACAAATATGCCACCAACGTTCTAAATATGGATTAAACTGACGCAAAGATATACATAAAAACCAAAAGTAAACAAAAAGACACCAAAAAGAATTAACCGTTGCTTTCATTTGTTGTAATTCATGTATATACCGCCTAATTCTGAGCAAACGCAACGATGCGAATGTATGAATATTTCTCCCGCTTCGAATACAAATCCCCTGAACGCGTTTAGCCAATCACAAAACAGTCTGTCGCGCAACGATTTGACAATTAATGTCACAAATTAGTGTCACCACTGTCACCCTATACGGAGTCTCTTAAGCGTTTGAATAGTGATAATGCTGCGTTATACACTAGAAGAGAAAGCCGAAATGATGAAATGGTACCACGCTGATAATTCTTATCAAAGAATATGTGACTTATTTGCCGGAGTTCCTAATGATACGTTCATTTTAGTATGCGCTGCAATAGAACGAATTTCAAATTTGACACATAGCGATATTTCCAACGATTTAGGCATATGCTGCTCTTCCGTTAACCACATACTAAAATTAAATTTAGTTTTTATTTATTTCTGAAGTTTATTTAGTTTACTATGAATAGTTTTTGTTACCTTTATTATTAAAATTTAATTTATTAAATCTCTTGATGCCTTATTTGCAATTTTCTTAACCGCTTATTAATAATTTTATTACGCTTTGTGTGACCATCGTCAGTATAACGTATTGCAATTTATTTATTATAAAATCATTACAATAACACAGGACTAGACAATTTATAGTCCTTTAATAGTAATTTGGTAATCAGATAATTTTTCTTACGCGGCTCCATAATATGTAAGTATGTATGACATATGACATCGATGTTGACACGCCTACAGCATTCAGGGGAATTCTATTTGGAGCGGGAGAAATAGTCATACATTCGCATCGTTGCGTTTGCTCAGAATTAGGCGTATACAATCAAAATAACTGGGCTATCAAACATCACTTATGGCATAATAGCTAGAAATCCACGCACTAGTTTTTCTTGTTAAATTATTTATACATCTACACGTATGGCTTAAGCTTTACAAATAGAATTAATATGACAGAAATAAAAAATGTTAAATATATTAAAACATTTATAAATCATAAAAAAAAAGTTTATTTCATTAGAAAATCCGTTTTAATGTTTTTAATTCCTTAATTATATCTTAACAAAATTGTGGCACCTGGAAATAAATAAATTTGTTGTATTTGCCTTTTAGTTCCCAGAATGTAATAAAAATAATAGGGAAGTATTAGATCTCTTTCTTATAATTTATCAAATAACACATGTTGTGTCGACATAATTTACTTTAGAAGAAGATTAAGAAGAAAATACATAGTTTCATTTTTGTGTTTAAACAAAATTTAAATGAGTTAGAAAGTACGTACCATATATATTATATTTAATGCCATTAATATATATCGTCCATGTATATCGTAGAAACTCATGTTGATTAAATTTCGTTTCATAAATTTCACAACTGTGCGTCCTGCTTAACACTGTTTAACTGATCCTGTCTCGCTGCCCGAACCAAATTCCCCACTCATTAGGCAGCAATACACAGCATCAATCGTTGGCGATCAAGTTCTAGCAATCGTATACTTGCCGAGTATTCATATTTCGGATGTATACAGTTATGATTCATAAGTTATGAATAGAGCTGAGGATGTTTGCGGTATAACCATGGTTATATCATGTAACCATAGTAATTTACTATTGTTACATGATATAACCATGGTTATACCGCAAACATCCTCAGCTCTAGTTATGAATCATAACTTATGATATGAATCAGCATTTACTTGCACTAGAATAAGTGAGTCTAGAGACCGGACGCAATTTCCATAAAACGCAATCGGCAATTGGAATTGTGTATAACGTCGCTCAGTACATCCCGGCGTAATTCAATGAAGTATTTGTTTGACTTACTCGGACACCTGGTCTCGCCGCGATAACAATGGACAAGCCAGCCATTGTATTCGAAGAATATAGTGTTTTTTAAAGTGTTTTCATGAGCGTAGATAGAAGCGGGGTTTTTATAATGTATTTTATTTATTAGTTTATATTTCGTAAGATAAATCAAGTGCTGTGAGTTAGTTTCTTGTTTTCGTAGTTCTAACTGTTATTTACATCGTAATTTTTGTGATAGATCCTGTTTAATATCGTTTGATTGAATATATTTCTACCAATTATTTCGACGTAAGTGTGCATTGAATTTCGTTCAGTTTCAATAACTTACGCACACATTTTTAGTTTTCATTTATTTAGATCTAGAGCATTGTTTAAGTTACTTTTTCAGATATGATATGGAAGAACGTCGAGAACGGGATTGTAAAACAATGGCGAGTTGGATTGCGAAATTTATTACAAAATCCGTAAAATATCGTAAAAAATTCGTCATTTAGGATCGCAGACACATCTGAACTCTGTAAAACTTTTATGGCGGCTAATATTCCATTAACTAAACTTAGCAATCCCACTTTAAAAATATTTCTTCAAAAATATACTGGTCGAAATGTTCCTGATGAATCAACTTTACGCAAATATTATATTTCAAGGTGCTATACGAGAATAGTAGTACGCATTAGAAGCCATCTTTTAAATCAATACATATGGGTAAGCGCCGACGAAACGGTGGATATGTTTGGACGCTGTGTGGTAAATGTTGTAGCTGGTGTACTACATCCAACTATTCCCTATAACTCATATGTAATAGCAACAAGTATTATAAATAGAGTTGATGCGGAAACAGTTGCTGCAACCATTAAGGAGAATATGCAAAAAATGCTTCATTCGGACGCCACGTACAAAGAAAAAATACTTTTATTTGTCAGTGATAGTGCTGCGTATATGTAAAAAACAAGCAGACTGTTGAAGAAAACATATACTAATATGCTGCATATTACTTGTGTAGCACATGCTCTCCACAGAATTTGTGAATATATCAGAGACACTTTTCCGGAAGTTGATAGACTTGTATCAGCTTTTAAAAAAGTTTTCAGAAAAACACCATTGAGAGTAGCTCTTTTCAGGGAAAAATTTCCATCTCTGTCATTGCCTCCCACTCCAGTAATAACTAGATGGGGAACATGGCTGGAAGCTACTAGTTATTATGCTGAGAATTTCGATAGTCTAAAACATTTCGTAACACTGCTAAAGGAGGATGCTAGAAGTATTGGTGAGTGCAAGGAGCTCACACAAATCCCAAATTTGAAAAATCAGTTGTACTTTCTTCACGAACACTTTGGAAAATTGCCAAAACTAATCACTTATTTTGAAAATCGAAATCTCAAATTAAATGACGGATTAACCACATTAGATGTGGCTGTTAATAATTTGAAAAGTATTCCAAGTGACTTCGGATGTGGCCTTCGGCAAAAGTTTGAAGCAATTCTTAATGGAAATCCAGATTTAATTACATTGCAGCAATTATGTATGGAGACAATTCCACAAAATCTAACGGCTAAATATGAAGAAATAAAAGAATATTTCCAGTATGCACCTATAACCAGTTGCCATGTAGAAAGGACGTTTTCTATTTATAAGGATGTACTTAATTCAAAGAGAACAAAATTGACAGAAGAAAACCTTGAGAAACTATTGCTAGTCAATATTAATACTCCTTTACTCAACTTGAACGACAAAATGAACAAACAAATGTTCCAATTATAGAAATAAAATTAAAAACTTTAAAAATACAACTTTTCAACAAATACATATGTATTTCGTAATTTTATAGATCACCACCCGTTTGTTTTCCAATTATATAAATAAAATTAAAAACTTTATAAACACAACATTTCAACAAATAAATATGTATTTCGTAATTTTATAGATCACCACCCGTTCGTTTTCCAATTATATAAATAAAATTAAATATTTTAGAAATACAGCCTTTCGCCAGTACTGCACTGGGTGGTAAGCGTGTCCGTTCTCTAGTTATTATGGAACTTTTGTTTTTAAAATCCTTAACCATAACTTGGTTTAATTCATCATTTTGTGAGACACGTTTTTTTTGTGGAGGTACAGAATCAACTCTATAGACATCTACTGTACATTGCTCAGAACTTGATGAAGCCACACTTGGTATATCTTCCTGTGTAAGTTCTTGTAATATTCCGCTATTGTCACATTCATATTCCATCCATGTATTTTGTCAGTCACTAAATTTTTCAGTCTCAATTGCTTCTTCATATGCAACATTTGAATGAGTTTTTCGTTCATTTATGTAAGGATTTAAAAATGACATACACTCAAAGTATGCCCATTTCTTTGTATTTTTCTTTGCTGAACCAGATGGCACATATTCGTTTTTTTTTTGTTCTATAGGAACCTCGTAAAATTTGCCACTTCGTCCGATACTGTTTAGCTAAAAAGTTGGTGGTTTATTTCATATATTAGCTATGCATTAACATACAATTTTTTTGATGTAATTGCTTTACTTATTTCTTGCCACAGCATATCAATTCGATCTCTGTTAGAATATCCTGGCAAACTTTGGTCATACAATTCCCGACGATCCCGTACATACGATATTAAAGCTTCTATTTCGTCTACATTCCAAACTTCGTCACACATTTTGATTTTTTTTATATTACACCCAATATCCTTGCTTCTATAAATACATAAACACAGTAAACATATAATTTCTAGGTTAAGTGCAGATTTGAAACCCCAAACACCGAAAATGCGCATGCGTCATATTTTTGCTTCATGAATTGCTCTTACTTCTTCCTATGTAATTTTAATCATATACACACGCGTGTCTTAAATTTCGCTTTATAAAGCACACTTCATAAATTCTTTCTGTGTATTTCCTGCCTTATACTCGTTTGTATAATTTGTTCACTGCTTCCCACTCACATTTACACTGGATACACATTTATTTCTAGTAAATGTAATAATAATAATTACACATTGGCTTTTCCTACCTTCTAAGGCGGATCCGTTAGGTAATACTCCTAGTGACGAGAATCAGTTTTGTGATTTTCGTCAAACAAGAAACTTTCACGTACAAGTACATCTATAGTGACGCAGATAAGCGGCTGGACATAATAATATTTCAAATCCCCAATTGCCATATGGTATAGGGTGTAAGTTATATTTCACTGTATTTTCAATATGTTCTTAGGAGCTAAGATTGTTTTTATACAAATTTGACCCATTTATCCCTCGCCAGTGTTCTTGCTTCCGCCCATGCCTTTCCCTTCCTCTGTATTATTTCTCCGAGAACTCCAGCCCATGTTTGTCTTGGTTTTCCTCTTTTCTTCTTGTGCTGGCCTTTAGATTCCCACACTTGTTTAACTAGTCTTGAATCATTTATTTTTTGCAAGTGTCCCCACCAGCTCAATTGTCGTTTCTCGATAAACTCTAGTGTTGATTCTATTTCTAGATCTTCTCCTATGTTTGTATTTCGCAGTTTATCTCTCTTTGTGACACCTTTCACTCCTTTCAGGTATTTCATTTCCACCGTATGTATTTTGCTCTTCTGTCTTCTGTTCATTATTCATGATTCACATTCAAAAGTCAGAATTGGTCGGTATATGGTTTTAAATACGTTTATTTTTGTCTTCTTGGATATCTCTATTTCATTTATAAATGCCGTATTCATTGAGTAATAGATTTTAAGGGTTTCTTATATTCTATTATTTATTTCAATGTTTGGGCCTCCTTGTTGTTCTATTTCTACACCAAGGTATCTATAACTATTTACTTGTTCGATTTTTTTCGCCGTCGATTTGTATGTTCGCCGTTTTCCCTGTCTCCCTGATTACCATCACTTTAGTTTTGCTTTTGTTCACCTTTATTCCATATTCCTGCGAGGTTTTGTCCAATACTTCCAGATTTCTTTGTAAATCTCCCTCATTATCTGCCTTAATCACTATGTCATCTGCGCAGGCGCCAAAATATCTATTCTTCTTAGATACCTAAGCTCCACCTGCAATTTTTTCATTTTAACTGTACATTTTTTAATTATGTCAGCTCTACTATTATTTCCTTTAATTCTGCTGTCATTATATGTTGTTCATCACTTTTCTGCCTTTCTTTTTTCATTTTATATTTCTCATGCATATTTATTTCTTTTCCCAACAACTCCTGGAAGTATAGCCTCCACCTACTTATTATATCGTTTTCATCCTCCAGTGTTATTCCATTTTTGTTCTTTATGCGGTTTATATGTTGTGAGTTTTTCTGCCTTAAGAATTTTAGGGTTTTATAAAACAGTAATCTTAAGACTACATATTTGACAACGCAATTACAATATAGCAAAAACAAAGAATTTGCATTCATATGCACAAACTTCTGAAACAACTGAATTTCACAAATTTCTATTTACTTTTAGTATTTATGATATATTAATATCATCATTTAAATGTAATGTGAACTAATTTAATAAAAAACATTGGAACAAAGCATAAAAAGACTAGATGACTTGTCGAATTTTAATATTTTATGTACCAACTTTTTGGTTTATCTCCTTATAGGCCGATGCAAGTTTTTTAGAGGGTTAACAAAACAGACGCAACGATGTAATTAAGCTGCAATTCAACTTATCTGCACTTAATTACAGCTGGCTGACATTGCTTTCTTACTGCACAAGGGTATCCTGCTGCAAATGGTGTCGGATCCGGTACACGAGGTTTGTATTAGATTCCAGACGATCTCTATCCTTCCGGTGTTTCAACGAATTAAGCAGCGAAACACAGCAAACATCCAGAAATAAAACTTGTTACAAAAATAATTTACGCACCTTCAGATTATCGAAAGGTACAATTAATATACAGCCTACTCAAACACGACGATCCCAAATAAAGAATTGCGGTAAAACAAGCTCAGCAGCCACAAGTAATCCATGAATTGCAATGTAACATATTCAGGTTGCTAAAACTACAACGGCTCACGCACAAGCGTCAACTCGCTGAAACGGGCTGCAAGAGGGTAATGTCCTTGAGGTCGCATACCCGATTACTACGAGTTCCGCAGTAAGACGCACAGGCGCATAGCACAGTGTTAGCGCTACCGATATCATTGCCGTATACGCCCTTCCTCAAGATATTGTAACAGGTTATGTCCAGAATTGTTCAAGAAACAGATATGCAATAGTTAATAAATAAATTATATATACACTCACCGGCACAAAAGGATTAGAGTTTACTAGACCGAACACCGAGTTGTTCGGTTACAATTTGCAAGAGAACATCAAAATTGGAGGGACGCCGATTAGAGTCTTGTGTTGTTTACCAATGAATCGCGGGTTAGTCTTAGGGACCCAGATGGTAGAGTGTGGAAATTATCGGAAGAGCGTTATGCGCTCTGTACTTTTAGTGAAAAGTTCAGTTTCGATGGAGATTCAGTCATGGTGTGGGCCGGAATATCTACAGAAGCACGAATTGATTTGTAAGTTATTCCCAGGGATCACTGACAGCTGTAAAGAACATTGAGGATATACTGCAAAATTATCTTGTCCCTTATGCATAATTTATAGAAAACAATTTCCATCTCATGCATGACAACGCAAGGCCAGTTGTCGTTGGAGTAGTGAGAGACTACTTGAATGAAGTTGACATTCATTGAATGGACTGCCCGACACGTAGTCCCGATCTCAATCCCTCGACAAATTCGGCAGGTTCTTTTACAAGAATGGGAAAATACCCCACAAAACAATATGCGGCAGCTCATTGAAGTAATGCCTAGAAGAATAATGACTGTTATACAGGCGCGTGGTGGTAACACACGATATTAAGCCAATCTTTCAAGGTTTCTGCAAAATTAGTGTTGATTATTGTTTCGATTAGAAAGTTTATTGTTTATATTAATCTTGTCTATTTTGAGACAGTTTCCGTAACCTTCCTATTGTTACAATAAAAGCTGTTTTTCTCTTTCTAAGTGAAGCACAATTTAATTACACAGTAGTCTGGTACTTTAATAATCTTGAACCTAATACCCAGCGTTTCCAGTTGTACAGAGACTTATTCGTTCTATAAAAAAGTGTCCGTTTTTCGTGCCAGTGAGTGTAGATAATTACATTAAATACATATATTCAAAAGGAATATGAACAACATCACGAAATTAAAGTAAAAGCAGATTGAAATTGTAGGCCGAATGTACCATATGCGCTTTTAATAATATATTCGTTCATGCTATCTTGATTCCAGACGTGGTACAAGAAAATTTAATTTCGATAGTAAGTCAAGTGAATCAAGCTTACCAGTAACAAAGTTATTCGTAGGATTGGTAAGGCATAAATAGATTCCTAATGGTCTTTCTCCTTTCCGAGACTAAGACGACGCCATGTCGCTCAACTAACTCATTGTAATTAATTCCACGCACGGTATAGCGTCCATCGCATTTAAAAGAAACGTATTTCACAAATTTACTTTGGATTTGCTCTAAGTGGTAAGTCTGAGAACCATAGAAGGGATACTAGGCAATGGATCCACGTTCAAATTTAGAAATAACGTTTACAAAGAAAAGAGTCTTAATATAATCGATGTTATTGAAATATTTGGATGTTCGAATAATGATAGAAGAGATCTGCAAACAGCAACTACGACACTAAGGTCATGATTCAAAAATATAAATTTTTAGTTATATATCACACTCAAACCTTTAATGGAGGATTAACGAGAAATCTCATTATTATTATTTCTCTAGGGAGACTCAATTCTAGAACGGTACTCCCGAAGTGGAATAGAAAAGCCGAGATCTCAACCAATTTTAATAAAAATATTTATTCCATTGGACAGACAAGATTGAAATAATCTCAGCAATGATTTTTCAACGCCAAAGGAGCTTAACTTTACCAACAAAATGCGATTACTAATCAAGTCAAAAGCACGGAAAAAAGTCAATCCATGGTAGCGTAGTTGGATATAAACATTGAAGATTATGTAGGACCAGGACCATAAAAAACTACAATAACTCGGGAAATTATGAATACTATTAAAGATATTATTTTGAAGAGCCGAAGAATTGGCATCGAGGGGACAGTGATGTACGTAATATTTTACTCGTAGAATTAGGCATGCTAAATCTGTTAGCAAAGTGGGTGTTGTGAATTTTGAATTGTGATAAAAGAATGTGAAAGAATGCGAACATCAAGTCATAATTTGAAACTGTCAAATAAGGAACAAGCTAATTTTTCGAAAAGATTTTTACGTTTGGTAAAACCTGTCTTGACTACTACCGTTCTGAATCCAAAACGATAGCCTCAAGAGAGAATACATCATGGTAGCCCTCAACCGTTTCCATTACCGAGTAAAGTAGTGGTTACGATTTCTGTGATTCCAAGGGGATAATTTTCATAGACCAAATCTTTATCGCCAATCGTTTCGCTGTACACAAATGTAAATTGAAGAAATCGATTTCTGAAAAGCGAAAAATGACTAAGAAATTCTTTTTCATCACCAAAATGTGTCTTTCAAAATCAGTTAAATTGTTCGCAAAGAATTGGATCAAATGAGATTTCAGATTCTACCGCAACTATTGGCCTGAGCTAGCCTACCTATTTCTGAAACTCAAACTTTTCCTTGATGGAAAGAAGGTTTGGTTAGATAAAGAACTTATTGCTACAAGGGAGCAGTATGTTATGAATTTAAAAATAATAAAAATCTTAATAATGTGTTTCGATTATTTATCAACTACCATCTTATATCCAGTTGTGCATTACCTTAAGGTTATATTCGACTAGTGAGAGACGTGTTAAACTTAGCGGGGTAGGCCAGCATGTTGGAGTTTTCTGTGAATGGAGTGGAAGGGTTAGCGATCGTTTCACTTCGCTCACTTCCGATTGAGATTTCGAAGAGGCTGTTGTTGTACTAGACTTAAGGCTATTTTGATAGTTTATATAGTATATTGTGGTAAGTTGCAAATATAATAACCTGTTTGGTAGATACGCACCTTAAATCCGATGCTGAATCCCTTTGGCAACAACTTTTGGTTGTTTTTATTCGACATGCTGACTTTGATATAATCACGACTTCATCTACTCGGTAAAAGACGCTTTTCTTTTGATACGATGTCTATCGTTAATGCACATTTTACATTGCGAATTCAGGGAACACGGCTGGGGCTACAATAAATTTGAAATCTGTCTGGATGTGCACAAATTAAAATTTCTGCCGAAATTACGCAGTAAGGGAATCGCACACATGATCAGAGTCTTGAGAGGAGAATTTTCGTATGCTGATGCCTGAAACCAGACTCATCTTTTCACACATACGTTTTAAGCGTTACTGTGCGTGTAAGTTTCATTGAATTAAACTTATCGCCAATTGTTATTTCAAATCCTAGAGGCATAGTTAGCTTCGGTTACCATGTTTAATTTCCTGATAACAGCCTACAGATTATTTTCTTTGCTGTTTGATAATTAATTTTATCGCAAAGTGGTCAATATAATTATGCAATTGTATAAAAAATAATTATTTTTAACGCTTTATAGATAATATGGTATATTAGAATCTTCACATTGGAAAATTAATAATTAATTTTAACGCTTTACAAATAACTTGGTATATTACAGCATTTACATTTGATAATTAATAATTGACTTTAATACTTTGTTGTCAATATTGCATATTATACCTTTTTACCTTAGATATTGAATATATAATCTTGTCATTCCTAATTCTATTTTGTTTATAACAATTTCTTCGTTAATTTTTAATTAGTCCATGTTTTGCAGTTATTTATTTGATTTCTGTATATTTTTTACTTTAGGAACGAGGAGATCTCTGACCTTCACCACTCGCATATCAATTAATTTAGTTCTTGACAGATATATACAGTCTCTTCGTAGATTTATTCACAAGGACTTTGTAAATATTTTAGGGAGTAAGGAAAACAATCACAATAAATACTGTTGTAATATTATGTCTTGGTGTGATTTTCTATCTGCAGTTGTCGTTTTTATTATTTATATTACGTTTCTTTGTTTGTTAGAGCCTCTACGTCATCCGCGTGACGTTTGACTTCAGTTTATAACTCAATGGTAATTCCTAGTGGCGCCCTTTTGTTTAATATTTGGTAGTCGGTCACGCAACAACGTTTCGAAAGAATTCCGTCTTCTTAGCTGAGACGGAGCCTGGATACTGGCTAGTTGAGTTATTTCTTCTCGATCAATCCATCCACAGAGGTGGATCACCGTAGTTGTGCTGCATTCGAATGTAAATTCTCGAAAGCCAGTTTTGCGATATTTACTTATGCTATTACCAATAGGGGCTGTTAATAATTTGTTTCATTTTGAGTATCAGTTTTCATCAAGCCATCCTCATATACATTAATCACATAAATTATGATAGAACCTAAGAGAAACTATAATTTAATAAAAACGGATACCTATTTTCGTGTTACTACAAATAGTGTAACTTTTAATTAGTGTACTTTAACATCTGATAAAAACAATGTACTTATATTAGTTTTTGTATTTCAAAACAAAATTTTAAGTATTTCTTTGCCTCAAGACTAAAGATTCTGTGTCCAATGTGAAATATTTTGGTAAGCAATGATAACTTCTGAATAAAGTTGGTTTTAAGGATAATAATTTAATAATTCTTACATAACCTCTTTCTTGTTAAGTTTCATATCTAGAGATCATGTTCGCATTATGAGACAAAATTTGTTATCATTGTTATTATCGATCTTATCGTTTACTATTTAATAATATTTAATTCCCACGACAGCATCATAAGTTAAAATACCATTATTTTTACAAAGGTATTTTTAATAAGTAATAATAAGTAAATTAATAAAGGTTAGCACAGCCAACTCTCGAGAAAACTGCATTTTGTTTGTGCCCTCACTCATACTACGGCTTAACGTTCACAGAAAATATTAATAGTGAACCTGCATTTGTGTTCTTCACACAAGATTTTTAGTAATATTTTTAATAATATTAAAAATACCTTAGTATTATACAAAACTGGTGGGGTTTACCTACTCATGTATGTTTCAATTATTCTGATATCATTATTTTTGTTCAGTTCTTCTCCGATTCCTTCTCTCAAATTATCTTGAATATCTTGATTGAAAGGAAATTCATGAAAACATAATGTCATAGTTCTAGAAAAAGTTTCGAAACCGGTTGCGAAGAATAACAACCTTTGTGTAGATATTTCCTTAGTCGTTAAGCCTTTAACTTGATCACCTTTGGCTTTTTCTTGTTATATTTTCTATACTCTATCATATTTTTCATGTCATTGTGAAAAATACTTCTATTTCTAAAGTTATTCATTTAATTGGCAAAATTCTTTCTAATGGTGAAATAGTGGATACTGAAAACTGATATATTAAGTCCATATGCGTTCGTTGCGCGTTTTCGATACAGGCCTCTAACGAATTACGTTTAGATAGGTATTCTGTATCCAGTTCGTTAAAGTCGGTGGCCCTGTACTGGAGAGCTTAATGTCTTTTACAACAGGATGTTATTATAAAGCAATGTTAGAGCAATATTTATTGTTGTCGTGTTAGAAAGCTTAGACATTAATAGATATAATAATTTAGGATTAATATAAAGACAGTAGGGTCGTATAATAAACACCAAACTAAATGATAAAATATAGTGAAGCTGGTATATTAAATAGCACTTGTATTTTGGTACGTCAAATTTTTGGTACGTCAAATTAATATAAAGACAGTGTGTAACAGCCCCTACGTTGGACCGACCAATTAATATAAGCTGACAAGGTGTAAATACAAATGCATGTGAATATTACGTTAAAAATACCAATAAGTTGTAAATCAATGGGTAGAATAATTTTTAAAATAATTCTAATATATATATATATCCAAGTGTGGTTACAAATATTACCTAAAGATGGAGTTGCTTTTAATACGTTATAGTTGTCACATGCGTATAATTCAATTTGTAAATAAACGTACATAAATGATTTATACTTAAGCTATACAGCTTCTTCCTCGTACAAACTCTTGTTGTTTATTTCTTAAGAGTAATTTTATGTTATATGTCCGACTAGCAGAACAATGAGACTCTATTTAGTGCTTTATAAAGATAATCATTTTGCGGGATAGGTGCTCAACTAGAATATGTGTGCAGGTGGAAAACAAATTATTAAATATTTGTATATTCTGGATGTAAAGTCTTCTAAATAAACGAGAGAGTGATAAGCAAATGTAAATGGTTTAATAGGAGTTTCGATTAACCAGGTAAGTGGTAAACATGATAATAATATATATTTTAATCTACAATAAAGTCACGTGATCAGTTAAATTCAATAAGTTTAGGTTAAGTGATGATATTCTATGATAACGTGCTAAAATGAATGTGTTTAACTTAAACTTTTTAAAATAAAATCAAAGGAACTGTATTCTTCTAATTCTTTAAAAGTATTTTATCTATAAATTAACTTATTAGGCATACCTATGGTAATATCTACGATAGTGTTTATAAAGTAAAATTAATTTAGAAAAATTCTATTTTTTTAATGATAAATAAATAAATAATACTCAAGTTGGATACAGTTTGGATTATGGTGGTTAGGTGTTTGTTTGAAATTCCAATATTCGGGTTACAGGACTTGGGCAGCGTGGAATTTCTAGGAGCGTCCCTGTTGGCTTCGGTTAGTTCGGATGGCGTCTCCGGGAATGGAAATGGAATTTTCGTTTTATAACGAACTGGAAGGTATGTGGATACGGAAAATACGTCGAACGGTGCTTGGTAAGTAGGTGATGTGTTGATTATACTCGTAGTATGGTTTTTATACTTTATTTTATGTTTTTTTCTAAATTTCAGAGCGGCACTTTTTGAATACGTCGGCGTGTTCGTGGAATTTTCAACAACATGACGCCAACTATCGTTTGTTTATAATGCTAGCTTCTCATTCGTATTTCTTGTATGTATTTATTTAATCTCGTTATAAATATAAGTAAAAGTAATAATTTATTAACACTTATCGTTTTGATATTTTACAAAAATTATATATTTTGTTTTATTATATAAATAATTGTCATTGGAACGTTAAAAGTTTCATTTTATGCCTATTCTTAATTGGGATATTTCCCGCTATATACAATTTTGAATCTGTACAGTTTTTCCTAAAATATATATGACACTAATGATCAATCAATTAAGTTAAAAATCTTCGGTAACATAAAATATAGAAGGAAAATGACTTAGGCAAATGAGCACATGTAAATAAATAAATATGAGATTTAAATTTAAGCAATTAAAACGCGAAATTAACTTTATTGATGTGCCAGGTGAAAAATGCAGTTCCAAATATATCTTAAGTTCTAAAATTTACATACTAACTATAAAATTATCTGTATTTCATAATTCTCGGGGATCCTTACGTGTAGGCTTGACCTACCACAGGATTAGCTTTAAATGACCAATTAGATTTTAACAACTCCCGTCTACTAAATTTAATATTCTAAAAATGTTTCCACCATCATTTTTCTCAATAATTTATACATAAATATTCAGGCTTGTATTTTAAATATTCAGTATTTCATCCACCTGATGAAGCCTTTGTATGGCGAAAGAATATTGTAGTGGATTTACAATAAAATTTTTTGAAACTAGAAACTTACTACTTATTTCTTATCGTTAATATTTGTTGTTTTTAAATCGACCATACTTGGCCAAATGTGACAGATAACAGTTTAATTTATGCACAAGCTTTTGGTTATGTTAATTTCTAAAGTCTTGTTTGTAAAATTTAAAATTGCTAGTTATTATTGTAGGACAAAAATAATTATAATAAATGTAAATGTTATCAACATTGGCAAGGGCATCAGTCACATCATCATCAATGAGAATATTTTCTGGCTCTGGTACATTTCGTCTAACTGCAATATTGTGTAGTACAGCACATGAATATACATATTTTCGGTGATAATGAAGTGTTTGATGTTTTAGTAAACATCTAAATCATATCTTCGTAATTCCTATACACTTTCGACAGTGTTTCTGGTTGACTCATGTCTATTTACATATTTTAGTTATATTAGTTATTTGTTATATATTGAATATGAAACAGATTCTATAATCTGACTTACACATAGTTGACTAAAGCCAAATAATGCACTAGAGCCTTACACATTTTTGATATGAACCATGTACAAAAAAAAAAACAAATTGCAGTAGTAGTAAAACTGTGGGACGGGACTACGTCTTTCTACAACTATATGGGGAGAGAATGTTTCACATAAGTTCCACGTTTATCTACTCAAGCAAAATAACTTCTCAAAATTTTCAAGAGGTTACTTGCGTCTCTTTAATCGTCTATTATGAAGGCGAATATTTCTACCAAGAAAAGGAGTTTTCCTACAAGTTTTCTCCGTTATAAATAATAATGAATGATTATCCATCTCGATATTTCGTTTTTTTTTCATTAGCAAAAATTACAAAAATGTTTACGATACTGCTAGAGATAGCTTATTTACTTTCTTTCGTTATTCTACAAACGTTTTTCGAATTTCGTACGACATTAGTATAGTTCGAAAGTTACAGAATACCGATTCTCAATCGTAAGGATTTTTAGGTACAATGCGTTCGAAAATACGCAACGAAAATGACACAGAATAGGGATGTTAGGTACAAAGACTCTACGTCCGTAGTCTTTAAACTCGGTATTGGGATCGTTGGATTCTAATCAAAAAGCGTAAGATACGATGGTATTTGTTGTAAAACTAGCAAGAACATTTTTAATATATAAGCACTCGCTATTTTTACAGAATTTGTCAATGTGTTCTATCATAGAAGCACTACAATCTAGTAATATGTGGAACATCATTTTCATTTTACCAGAAATGAAGATCGGAGTTAATTTAACGCGCATAGTCCTCCATTTCTCTCTCTCTCTCTGAATTAAATAAATGCTAATATGCTGCATATTACTTGTGTAGGACATGCTCTCCACAGAATCTGTGAATATATCAGAAACACCTTTCTCGAAGTTGATAGACTTGTACCCGCTTTTAAAAAAGTTTTCAGAAAAGCACTATTTTGAGTAGCTCTTTACTGGGAAAATCTTCCATATTTGTCAGTGCCTCCCGCGCTGGTATAACTAGATGGGTAACATGGTTGTAAGCTACTAGTTTTTATGCAGAGAATTTCCATAGTTTATAAAATTTCGTTAGATGTTTAAATAACGATGCTCGAACTATTTCTGAATGTAAGGAACTAATACTAATTATAAATTTAAAAAATCAGTTGTACTTTCTTCAGGAACACTTTGGAAATTTGCCAAAACTAATCACTTATTTTGAAAATCGAAATCTCAAATTAAATGATGGATTAACCTCATTAGAAGTGGCTATCAATAATTTGAAAGTTAGACGCAGTTTTTAATAGAAATCCTAATGTAATAACATTGCGTCAATTGTGTATAGGGACAATGCCTCAAAATCTAAGTGCTAAGTACGCTGAAATAAAAGAATAATTCCAGTATGCACCTATAAACCAGTTGCGATGGAGAAAGTACGTTTTTTATCTACAAGGATGTATTTCATTCAAAGAGAACAAATTTTACAGATAACCTAGAAAAAGATATTAATACTCCTTTACTAAACTTGAACTGCAAAATGAACAAACAAAAATGTATTTCGTATTTTATAGATCACCAAGTATATAAATAAAATCAAAAACTCTTTTAAAATACAAATTTTCAATAGTACGCTCGTGGGCGATGAATCATCGGCCTCTGGTGTACGGTTCCTACTTATCACCTGCCTGTAGAAATAGAAAGTAAACCAAGGTATTCATAGTAAAAAATATCAATTTTACAACATACCACTATAAATTGAGTTATATAAGTAAATAAATACATCAGTTATAAGTTATAAGTTTTTACCTGCGTCATAAGGTATTTAGAATAATTATCTGCAACTTTTAATTTAAAATTTCAATTATAATTCTCATAGTTGCTTTCTATTTAATGAGAAATTTTAACATAATATCGTTAACTGATTAAATAAAAGCAACTTATAAATGTATATTTATTTGGGAAAATGACTGTAGGTTATGCAATTGTAACACATTGGAGTTTAACAGGCAGTTTTATATATTTAAGGCCGTAAATAATCGTGATTATCGTGGAAGGTACGCACTCTCATACGCACATTTTCGACGGTCCAATTCCGAGATTAATCGATCTACAATTGTAAGGAATACGTTTATTTTGAAATCATCCTTAGTACCGAAGGGAACTTCTTCATCATCGTCGTTTTCATCGAAATGTCGTTTTCTTTCTTCTTGGTACGCTTTTCGCTTGCAGTGGTGTAGTTCTAGTTACCAGTTGGCGCCTCAGCCTCCTCTTCATACATTGTGAAGTTCCCGCGTGAAGATGAAATAAATGAAATTAAGGATTTGTACAAATCGATGACCAATCCAATAGATGCGTCTTCCTGCTGTAGTTTTTTACTGACTACATTGATGCGATTCAGAATACTACTCAAAAAAACAATCATAAACGCAGTTACAAATCTGGTCGTTCTCTTGATTAATCCTGCTGCTTCTACTTTCATAATCGTCTTCTCTCAACTGTCATTTGTGATTTATTTCCAAGTATTGTGAATACCTTTCCAAGACTTCAATAAGCCCTTGCAGGCATCATCTCTGCATGACCATCTCGTGCACGACAGACTCTTTGGTGTTATTTGTACATTGTTCTTCTTCAGTTTCTTCCAACGTATTGTGGATGCAGGCATCCACAATGCGTTGGAAGAAATTGTATTTACAAGTCCGATCTCCAATAATGAATTAAATAATTACTGTATTGCCTGCAGTAGACATTGTTTATATTATGCTTTTTTTATGCCTTTTGCTGCCGTGGTGAATTTCGAAACAAGGAGAAACAATATTATATTATATAGATGTGACGGGGAGACAGACGACCGGTGGCGCTCTCTGTCGCCGCTGTGCGGCCCATTACCGAGAATCGAGTAGTGGTATAAGACATTCGGCGAATTTGATACTCCGTTTTTAGTGGCTGTGGAAAAAATGTCGGCCTTCGAAAATTTGCCGCCTACGGAAAATTTGCCGTCGTAGGCTAAAGCCTAGCTAGCCTATTTAGAAATACGCCACTGATGTAATTCGGTACGACAATTTAATGAATACATATTTCATTTACATATTAGGTAATTTAGATGTCACTAAATAAACAAACAAGGCAAACATTATTTTATTTATTTTAAGGGAAGGTACAATTCTTAGATACAAATTGATTTTCAGAATCTCTTTGTTTTTTGCTTATAGTTTGCTACATGCTTCGTATTTTCAGTAGTAGTTGTTAGTGATGGGTTGCTACGAAGCAAACTGCTATTTTGAAACTGCTAACTATCGTTAGCAGCGCTGTAGCAGCTAACGAATATGAAAAGAAACTGCTACTTTTTGTAGCAGTTTTCCGATGTAAATATTTCTGACGTAGCAGCTCTAACGGAAAGTAATTAAGCTAGCAATATTTTTTATGCAGCAGATTAGAACTATTTTAAGAACTATTTATAAACTATCGATTCAGAAACTTCTTTCACGTATTAGTAATAAAAAATGGATGGTTTATTTTAATACTAAGGTAATACATATAATCATTTTTCAAATACCAGAATTTAATTGCATTTGTATTGATTATAGCAAAACCAAATAACAATCAATATTGAAAAAGACAGAAAATGTTGTAACGTTTACTAGTTATTATGTAAGACAATAAGATATTAAAAAATAGCCGTATTTAATGAAAAATGCTTTATTTAAAGTATATAGTACGTATGTTGCTATATAGGAGAAACTGCTACAAAAAGTAGCAGTTTTTTTAAACTGCTAACGAAAAGTAGCAGTAGCAGTTTGTAGCTGCTAATGAAAAATAGCAGTTTTACACATCACTAGTAGTTGTCGTGGTGGTACGAATGGAATTTATGATTTTAGTATGATGTTCTTGGTCGAACTGAAGGTACGGTTTTAATGACGACGGATTGCTATGTCCTGTAATTTTCACTACTTTTTGTTCACCACTTCTTGAAAATTCAGTTACGACAGCAGCTCGATTGGAATTGTTCGTAATTTTTATTCGCTTTACATCAAGTCCGATATTTTCGCCGAAGATTTGGCCATTTGGATAGTTCATTTATTCCAATATAAGAATTCTTATACAATCCTTTTGAATTCGTTTTTTGACAGAAAGGATTTGGCGCTAAAAAAACTTTTCACATGCGATATGGTTTCCTCGCTTTTTCATAATTTGTTTAAACAATATTACTGGATATATATTTTCTTCTTTGGTGTTGGCAGCCAGCCACTTATTTTCGGCCAATCTTTGATTTCCCCCTTGCGCTGTTTTCGAAAATACTCGATTATATTCAATCCGTTCGTTCTCTTGTCCATTGTTGTCTGTCTCGCGACTATTTACGTGCCTTAAATATATAAAACTGCCTGTTAAACTCCAGTGTGTTACAATTGCATAACCTACAGTAATATTAGCAAATAAATAAACATACATCTTTAGATATTAAAACTCGTTGCTTTTATTTAATCAGTTAACGATATTATGTTACAATTTGTTCATTAAATAGAAAGCAACTCTGAGCGTCTCTATATTAATTACTTGAGCTAGCCCTTCAAAGAGAAAATCATTGCAAGTACACTTGTATTTTATTATTAATACACGATCAGTGGTAAAGTGTACCCCGTATCAATTGTCACCACAACGTGAGACTAATTAAACCCTACACACAATTTCTTTTACGCCGTATCAATATGTATAACAAGTGTTCATTTGAAAAGTCAATCTAGTAGCATGTGATTTACTGAGAACATTTTGAAGTATGTCGTAAATTAAAATTTACTGCTTAACCTACGAAGTCGTTTATTTTAGTCGTATATTTTAACAGTTTCATACAAACAAATAAATAGCAAATGTGATTGACATTATCAAATGTCATTTGGATTTACGTTTACGGAACAACAAACACATATTAATATATTTGCGTCTTATTCTATCAAAATTTCAAAGTAACCTAGATTGACTTTTCAAATGAACACTTGTTACATATCTATGGTAATAAGTGTTGGAACAAAATTATGTGATTTAAAGGGAAATACATGTTAAAAATATATAGGCTTAATATAATTCAATAATAATAATTCTAAACAGATAATATAATTTTATTTTGTTAGGATAAATAAGTTTGAAAATGAATAATTTCATTAATTAAAAAAAATGTTAAAACTATGTAAATTTGGTGAAGTAAAGAAAATGAAGATGGGAAAATGGGAACAAAAAGGCAAGCAGCGACAAGGAGAAAGCCGGAATATTTGCTGGACATCTTCAAACAGTATTTCAGTATTTCCACCTGAAATAACAACTGACGAAGAAAATAATATCACAGAATAGCTTGTTCCATTGCAAATGGATTTACTACATGAGAAATTTAAAATAACATTTAAAAAAAGGCATTACTGAAAAAATTAATACTAAAAGAGTACACGACTTCGATCTTATCACAGGAAAAGTGCTTCAGGAGCTATTTCTTAAGTGCCTAAAAAATTGATAACATTTACATATAACGCAATGCTTTGAATGAACTACTAGGCAATTTACTCAGATTAATGTGATCCTCAGGCCCGGAAGATAACACGAAGTATCTCTTATAAGATTGTAAGTCTATTGTCAGTGCTTTTTAGGTCTTCGAGAAGAATTACGTCAAAATTCTAATAACAATATTAGGTTCCATAAATAATATTCCAAAACATCAACTTGGTTTTCGTAGGAAACAAGGAACCATTGGGCTCATGCATAGTCTCATAAATAAAATCAATTAAGACTTAAATGCAAAGAGATACTGCTCAATTGCCTTTCATGATAACTCACAAGTATTTGACAAAGTATACTACAAAAGGCTTCAACATAAACTAAAAAATACCTACCATATCCCCACTTTCTAATCCTTAAGTCTATATATTTTTTCACCAAACAAGTTTTTGAACAAACGAATATACGTGCTATAAATTCAGAAATACCGCAAGGAAGTTTCCTTCCGGTATGTTTGGTCCGATTTTATATATTCTATACACGGTAGACTTAGGTAAGTATACCGTATACCTATAGGTATAACGAGATTCATCACTATGATAACATTTTCGGACAATACACTTCAATACAGCAATACGCGCATCTCGTACTAAATCAACATCAGCCTTACGTAACTTCTACTCTGACTTCAATAAGTTCCAGGACTAGTTCAAGAAACGACGAAACAAAGTCAATGAGCATATGATTTTTACAATATGAAGGCTGTACTTCAGTGAAGACAAATAACTGCCAACTACCTCAGGCTGAATATGCCAAATATCTTGATGTATTTGTATCGCCGTCTCACTAGGCGGAAACACATCTTTACAAAGCGTAAGCAACTTGGTCTCAAACTCCATTGGATCATTGGGCGTAAGTCACGACATTCCGTAGAGAATAAAGTCCTAGTATAGCTCTAGCCTATGCTAAACCCAGTCTGGCCTTACAGAATTTAATTATGGGTAACTACTAGCAAGTCTAGGATCGCCATACAATTAAAGAATAAGGTTCTGCGTGTGATTGTATGTAGAAAAAAGAAGTTATTCAATGTGGCAATCTATTGCTTCAGTAAATGAAATGATCACTTTAATCAAAAACATCATGCGGATTTAGAAGCCATATACATGCCAATCAACTAAACGCTGACAACGTAAGTTTAGTACATCGGTTGAAACGATCGCACCCTGTCGATCTCGTGTATTTCATCAGAAAAGTGTAATACTGGAAATATATTTACTTTTACTAATATTGTCTAATTAGTTTAATTTTACAAAAAAAGACTATTATATTATTTGGAGTAGTCTAAGGCTCATTGCCGAATTCATGTAGAAATAACAAGAAAGTAGGTAAAGTAAATAATAAATTAGAATAGTATTAAGATGTAAATTGAAGTAAAAAAGGAACAATTATCAAATTAGAGTTAAAATAATGAAAATATTGAAGTAAATTTTTATTTCATTTGTAAAGTCAAGGACAAAGAATATCCACGAACCCGAAGGTAAGAGGCGACTAAAATTAAATTACGTATCTTAATAGATAAGATAAATAATATAATCATTTTTCATTAATACATTTCCACACATCTACATAATATACGAGGAGCTACGCAGAAATTCTTGGAATGTCAAAAACAAACACAATAAATTGTTCTAACACCTTATTCACTACCATCCTCCTCAAAGTACTCTCCTTCCGCATGAATATATCTATCCCAGCGACTTGTTCATGACTGGAAGCAATGCTGGAAGTTTTCGGGGGTTAACATGTTCAACACTGCCTGCGATTTGGTCTGGATCTCCTTAACGTCTCAACACAACGCTCCTTGACCAATTTAAACTCCAAAAACAGAAAGAAGTCACAAGGGACAAGATCTGGGGTGAAGGGAGGGTGGTCTAGTACTGGCGTCTTCGTTAAAGCTAGAAACTGACACAAAACAAGTGACATGAGAGTGGTAGGATCCACGAATTATTGCGCCACTTGGCAGGCCGCTTGCGTCGAATGTTTTCTTTTAGACGGCGAAGAACATCATATTAAAATCGTCCATTAAATGTTGGCGTGGTGGCAGAAATTCTTTGTGCACGATGCCATCAGTGTCAAAGAAGCAAATTAACATCGACTATCAAGTCGATGAATATATCAATCCCAGCGACTTGCTCATGACTGGAAGCAATGCTGGTAGTTTTTGGGGGTTAACGTGTTTAAGACTGCCTGCGATTCGGTCTGCATCTCCTTAATCTCTCAACACAACGCTACTTGACCTTCAGTTTCAATTTCGAAAACAGAAAGAAGTCACAAGGGACAAGATCTGGGGACAAGGGAGGGTGGTCTAGTACTGCCGTGCTTTCTTCGGTCGTGGTGACGGTGGTGTCTTCCACTGCGATGATTACTATTTTGTTCCAGGATGCCAGTACACCCATGATTCGTCGCCTGTAATGAAGTTCGCATCCCTTTTGGCAGTTTCTTTCGTTTCTGTGCGTACATGAGCGTGGTGCCGTTTTTGTTTAATACTGAGTAACCTTGGCACGAACTCACAGCAATACGCCGCATCTTACAAATGTTATGGATTGTTCTCCTTCGATCTTGCAGGATAGCATCACGCACTTTTGCTATATTTTATTATTAATTGACACACGTCCATTTTTAAAACGGTTGTACCACTCATAAGTTTGCGTCTTACCTAAGGCGTCTTCACCAAACACTTGATTATGCAATTTTAGAGTTTCCACTGCCATTTTACCAAGTTTGAAGCACAATTTAATGCCTGTTCTTTGCTCTTTCATATCAGACATTGTAGTGTCGCAGAATAAACACAACTCAACAAATATAAATATTGTTACTAGTCCCTTTCTGTTTAATTGATTTAATTATTTTATTTTCAATATTAAAATGCTTAGTAGTACGGTAATTTTCTAGAATATGTTTAGCTGTATATTTATTTCCCAGGTTATCTTTTGCTTATTTAAGGCTAAATCTGTTTCAAAGATAAAATAGACAAAGAATCAAACTCTGGTGTATATAAGTTAACATGCGAAGATTGTAATCAGGTATACATAGGACAAACGGGGAGGACATTCAAAACTAGGATGAAAGAACACGAGAGAAGCCATAAAGAAAAGAAAACAGGTTCAACTTTCGCAAGTCATCGTATAGATATCAATCATAGATTTAATCGTCACCCTAGAATTATCTTGTTCTATACGCCAAAACTGAAATGTTGGCAAATCCATGTTAAAGGTTTGAACTGTTAGATCTCAATACTTTAGGAATATACTTACTCAAAATTTTTATAATTTAAATTGTAATGCGGTCAGAAATATTTTTCGAAGTGTTAGCAACACATTTACGCCCTATAATTAAAAAGAAACACACTTTTCTGTTTTGGATATAGAACAAAATATGCCATTTCCGATTTTGTTAGTACGTTAGGTGGATATAGAACAATGCAATGGGATATGGTACAAGATAATTCTATGTATGTATTTAGTAAAATTTGTATGTAGAAAACTAAATAAAAAAACCAAACATAATATAAAACAAAATAAAACAAAAAAATAAATGAACATTAAATGTATTAAAAAAATTTAAAATGATCAAAGTTCCAGGCCAGATTATTTTGGCTTGGACTGCTTGCTCCTGCATTTTTGGGTGCTCTTCCTAATATGCAATAATAAAATTCACGATCTGATTCTTCCATTTGAGGTAACATATCGAACAAATGCTGCTTCTTTTTTTCTGTCAAGGGTACCTTTCTTTTTTCTAGCTGAGGAATTGTATCAGGTAATTTTACTACTGTTTCGAGGTTTATTCTTCTAGTGTATTTTAATTTTACGGTAGTTATCAGACCATCAAAAGATTCTCGATATTTTATGTTCATTAAACACTCTTTTTCATAAAGTAAACTTTTGACTTTCGCATAGGGAACAGCGTTGTACGAGTATCTTGCCGACACAGCTTGGATATCTACATAGTCAGAGGGCTTCATCTGCAGAACGCGAAATTTTAATTTCCATGATTTCGGAATATTCAGAAATATTCCAAATATTCCATGCCCTGGTTCACCAAATTTTTGTTCAATGGTTTCAATATTTCTTCTTTCTTCTGATTTTAAGAAACATTGTAGCGCGCAAGACATAATAGAGTTTTTATTCTGCGGCACGCAGCTATCTGACCAGAGAATAAGTTTCTTAATCTTTGAATTATCTTTTACAATTTCTTTTAAGATCCTTACTAAAGCACATGCTATGTGCACACCAGAACGGCAACATAAACACTCATGCCAAATAGCATTGTACACCGTATTGTTTTTATTACAATGTGCAGTAAAATTATAGCAACACAGTTTCATTTTATAAAAATTTTTCGAAACATTAGATTTTGGCAACGAAAATGTGTTTTGTAGGTCAAAAGTTATTACTCCCACCGCCTCATCATCTTTGTAACGAATTCTATCGTTCTCCCTCTCTTTGTTGCCTATGTTTTTACAAATAATGTGTTCATCATATTTTCTTACCTCTTGAACATTAGGGTTCTTGTTAGCAGCATACTCCGAGCATTTGTCGCAAAGATCCTTTTTCGGTTTTAAAAAAGAAATGTTAAATTCAGTTTTAAATATATTTTCATATATATGAAACTTAACGGGCTCGTTTGTGTCATGCACATAAAGTTCGTACATTCGTTTTAAATTAAGGTTTCTTTCTAAATACTGTTTATTAGTAGAAACTCTGCAGTAGTGTGACGGAACCGTGGGGAAGGACTTTATATGAATTCGAACTTCTTCTTTCTTTTCTTCTGGGATAACCTTTTTTCTATGCTTTCCTTGAAGTGGCGTGAGGGGTACTTCCGTTGATAAGTTTTGACGTGTTTTAAAAAAATAATATATTCTTTGCTTGCTTATGTTTAAAGTATTTAAAAAAAATGATTGACATACAGGAATCTTTACTCCAGATACTATAAAAAAGTATTTGTAAGAATAACTTTTCTTGCTTATTTCTCGTTCAGTTCTTTTTCGTAAAGGAAGATATCGTTGAATGTGTTTCGAGTAGAAATGTAATTTTTTTTCATCGCTTAAATGCCAAAAAATTCTGTAGACTTCCTCACGTTCTTCTTTAGTTACTTTCTGTGTACATTTAAAAGGACAATTATTGTTAGAATTACAAGCTTCTTTTTTAACGTGTAACGTGCGCTTTGACATTTACATACTCATTTCCATGTTGTCTTTTCAGCTTTCTTATGTTTTGCTTCCATTTTTGGGGATTTCTTGATCGCTTTTTGGTATTTTTTTTTCTATCATTATCGGTGTTAGCGTCGCTTTTCTGTTGATTTATTTCTCCTTGAATTAGGTTGTTATCTGGAGCTTTATCTATTTGGATAGTATTTTCTTCCACTTGAGTAATTTTGTTTTCTGTGGTATTGTTATTTTCAAAATCTGAAACATTATTATTCAAACCATTTGCTGTGTCCAAAATGATTAGTCCATTATTGCTAATTTCAGTTGCAGAAGTAGAAGCAAAAATTAACGGAATTTCCTGTTCTTGTTCAGATATCAAACCATTTCATCAATATCCGTTATTTGAAGCATTACTCTTTTATGTATACTAAAAAAAATTAAACGTACCTATACCCACCTAACTAATGAAGTAGTTAATGTAACTTACAAATCCTCATTTACAATAGGCATATTTTCAGAAACAACAGTATCATTGTCATTGGCCATTTGTTCGTGAACACTGCAACAATTAAAAATACAATAAGTAGATATAAAAACCAAATACTTTTCGTTGAGTTAATAGGACGGCAGGTATCTACTTTCTTTTATATCTAATATCCAAATATTTATTTAACTTACATAAAATTGTGGTAGTTATTTATGTTGACATCTTCAGAAATCACTTCGGCCACAACAGTATCATCATGATTCTGCATACCGTCAGCTACTATTTCTCCAAGAGCACTGCAACAAATTAAAAAATAAATAAACAAAAATAGTAGAGTATGTTGTGAGTTATATTGTACAACCTACGATTACTGTTTGAGGTTATGGTAACATTTTTCTTCTATAAGAAATAATACTTACTTCCAAACTTCAGAAGGGCATTCAATAGGTTTTTCTGGTGGTTCCGAACTAATAACACTCAAACTCATTATAATATAACCGAAAAAACCGTCTCATAACACAAGAAAACACAAATTAATAACTTCGAACGCACAGGAGAGAAGTGGATATGGAACAACATAATTTTCCTCAAAGTATTGCTGTATTATACTGGATATTGCACAATCGTAAAACTAAACCTGGAAATAGCACAAGATAATTCTAGCGATTTCTGCAGAACAGGATAATTCTTGATAAATTTATGAAATCTTAGGATATAGCACAAATAATTACTGAAAACTTTTTTCTCTTCACTTTAGCTTCGTAATTTTTCTGGATATAGAACGAGCTAATTTTGACGATTAGATTCATGTAAAAATGTCTTTTTAGGCAAAATTGGATATAGAACAAGATAATTCTAGGGTTACGTAATATAGATTTCAAAATTTTACACATTCAAGAAAAAAGTAAAAAACTTAACCTGTTAGAAAACTTAGAAATTAATAGATACAATAGTTTAGGATTAGCTTTATATGACCAACTAGATTTAAACAACTCCCCTCTATTAAATTAAAGATTGTAAAAATTTTTCCACCACCATTTCCCCAATAATTTTCACATAAATATTCAAACTTGTATTGTACATATTCAGTATTTCATCCACCCGATGAAGCCATTGTATGGCGAAACAATATTGTAGTGGGATTTACAATAAAAGAATTTTTGAAACTAGAAGTTTAATTACTTATTTCTTAGCGTTATAATGAAGTTTCAACAAGTATCTCCATCGTCAAAGAATTTTAAATGATTAATGATTAAATGAATTTTTAAAGATCTAGGTACATATCTTTGGCAGACGTTGCAAGAGTTTAAGATAAACAATTTTATAAATCTTCCATTATGATGTAATTTATTTTAGTATGTTTGGAGGTCTCAAGAAAAAAAATTATTGGATACAAGAGTACGGGTACTCCCAGTCTTAAATTCCGAGAATTCAAAATAGGTCGTTTTATTTTACCTATATTTACAAGTAGGTAAATAATAAATAAATTTTTGAATTTTATTCCTGATTGTGCTTTTGAAGATATAACATCGATTTGAGTTTTGTAGTATTGTAGTATTTTAACCCTAGAATGGTATAGTTATTTTCTAGTACATGACTAGTACAGTGGTGTCGCATATGACACATCATTATATCTTTAACTTTTATATAGTTATCGTTCAAAATAAAAACAAAAGTATAATTTTACATTAATTTTATTATAAAAAATAAAATGGTACAAAAATATAAAACAGTTATTCTCACAAAAATACTAATTACAGTTCTTCACTGCAGGGAGGACAAATAGGCCTTCTGTGTTCAGCACAAATGTGTTCACCGCATCTCACATAGTTCTCGACCTTTTCTGTTGGCATTTCTAGGGCAAATATGACAACGTTTCTGACCGACAGGTTGATTTCTTTTTTACAAACTAGGATTCTTTTCTTCCACACCTAAAATATCCTGAATTAGTAGACGTAAATATCTGGATATTGTTGGCACATTCAGTCTGCTTTCCAATTGTGGTTTGATCAATTGCATGCCTAAGCTTTGAAGAAATTGTCTTCTTGGGATGTATTTATAAGCACTATTTTGTTTTTGTTTGTTGGCGTTATAGATAACATAAGCATTGATTCCAATTCCATCTATCATTCCATAAAATACATGTAAAAGCCATCGACAGGTTTTTCGTGACACAGTTTTCGAGTGACACAATTGATCATATGTATCTACACCACCTTTCGTCGAATTATAAAATAGAATGATTTCGGGTTTTTTAGTTTCGTCTTCAATTTCGCCATAAGTGTGAAAAGTTGACAACAACAAAACTATTTTATTCTTTTTAGGTGAAAACGAAACCATAGTTTTATTTTCGTCGTAAGTCAGAGCTAGGAATAGTAGCTTTTTTCTTCAAGAAAGTTGGCGGAATATCTACTTTATTTTTACGTAACGTTCCTACCATGGTTAGTTTCTTTTCCAATAATTTATTTGCCATATCCGAGGACGAGAACCAGTTATCCATGGTAACATTCCGGTTTGTTCCATATACGCTTTCACACAGTTTCAGGACATATTGAGTAGGTAAAGTTTCAGAACTAGTTATTCTTTCTTTTCCAATATAGGGAATAGCAGATAGCATGTTAAATGTTTTAGAGTCGCACATCATAACAATTTTTATGCCATATTTATCCGGCTTATTTGGAATATAGATTTTGAATGGACATCTTCCTCTAAAACCAAGAAGTTATTCGTCTACAGTTACATATGCGCCAGGTGTATAATTTTCTGAACACTTTTCAATAAATTTATCCCACAGAAATCTGATAGGTGCAAATTTATCATTCTTACGCTCTTGTCTGGTATTTTTGTCATCAAAGCGAAGACAATTAAGTAAAAACTCATGACATGGTTGCTCTGAAAATGGGCAATCCATATTGTCTGGACCATAAATCAGAAGTACTTAGAGAACTTGTTTTTAGAACCCCACTCATATACAACAGCCCGAATAAGGCCAATATTTCTTGTCTATTAGTACACCCTATAAAGCTTTGATTATTAGCATATTTGGAGGATTGTCTTGTTATTTCTTGGTTTGTGTGTTGAATAATACAATTAATCATTTCGTCGGTGAAAAATAACTTCCATGCTTCAATCTCATCTGCAGCTTTTAATGCGTTTGACTTTGGCCCTGGTAATCGAAGCACGAAGTTCTTTTGCACTGTACGGCAATTTTTTGAAAAAAATGGTGATTTATACCATTTGTAACCATTTTTTCCGTAAATTGCCTTTCGACGTGTAACAGATTCTTCTTCGGACTCTTCTCCCTCACTGCTAGACTCGACAGAAAAAGTATCTGAATGCTCACTGTCTAAAAGTTCCTCATCTTCAGATACACTGTCGTCGCTCACTATTTCTGGAACAATATTGTCCAAATCTGTTTCGCCTCTCTCGTAAGAACGTATAATATCCTCTAACTCTGCTTGAGTCAATGCTTTACTAGTGGAAGCCAAATTTTGTAAATTAAAAAAATAATATCAAGAATGGTATTCTGGAGTCGTATGTGACACAACCAATTGCTATCGATACGTAAAAGAGAACAGAGCACTTACAACTACAGCATTCAAAGCTGTACTGACACGTCGAGAGGTACGTAGGTGGTCGCTAACTTCTCTCTTCAATTATGCGTTTGGGAAAGAGATAAAGTGTAGCTGTGTCATAGGCGACACCAACGTACCATTCTAGGGTTAATTATGTTTATTAGTAAAACCCTCAAAGTCAGTGTTGGTTAAATCATACCAAGAACTAAGTATAGATATGGGAAAAGTCTACCGTTTAACGCACGCAGCGTTAAATTGTAAGTATAATTTTTGAATATTCAATATAGAGGGTGTCGCGAAATCGGTCGATATCTGTTATTTTTTGAGATACAAAAAAAAGTTAAGAGCAATTAGTAAATTTTAAGTACATCATTTGGAAATTTTGGAATTTCGCATGGATTATAAAGATATGTAATTAATATTGAATAGCAATTCGTATGACCCAAATGCAAGCTGCTTTTAAGTATACTAAATACATGATGAGTATGAATTTAGGAAAACTAAACTAAATCTATCTAAAACAAAAACAACACAATACACTTATGAATATTATTGTTTTGCATTGAATATATACATATACGGTGTCAACAACCTTTGTCTTAAGCTTTCTTAACAGGATCCAAGATAAACAGCAATCGTTGCCAGGAAAAAGAAAATATCATCGAAACTAACAAAAAGAACGAAAACACTGAAGAAAAATTAAATTAGAATTAATTTATCTCTAACTTTATTAATATGTGATCGTAAAACGACAATTATTTCGCTAGCACGGTGGCTTCGTCAGGTACTTACAAGAACATGTTACAAACTAAAATCGGTGTACATAAAAAAATAGAAAATGAACATTACTTAGTATTACTTTACGTCTATAAAATCTGAGAATTTACACAAATTCTGTAATGAAAATATATGGCTCATCTGTTATACTATCATGGTTACAAAAATTTTTTTTTATTACATTAAATGTGAATTTCTATTATTGTCTAAACAGTTGCGCTAAGTTATTAAATTTAACAAAGGTGAGTTATTTAAATCCAATTTATCGTTGTTATACTCATCTGCTATACTATCATGGTTTAAAGACGACAGACTATGTGCCCACACTGTTAAATTTAATAAATAATACACATAAGGTGTATTAGATAAAAATGTAGATTTTACAAAATTAGGGCAACTTTTTACCAATACTGAAGATCCATTGCACAGATACAAAGAGCGCTTTAACTATGCAAATATAACGTCCTTTTTACCAATACTGAAGATCCATTGTACAGATACAAAGAGCGCTTTAACTATGCAAGTATTTCTCAACGTCGAACAATCCTTTTCAGTATATAAACATATATATATTAAATTTATTATATTATATTAAATTTATTTAATTTAAATTATATTTATTTAAATTATATTAAATAAACAGTGTGGGCACATAGTCTGCCGTCTTTAAATTTCATGGTAACAAATTTTTTTTTTATAAACTAAATGTGAATTTCTGTTATTGTCTAAACAGTTGCGCTAAGTAATTAAATTTAACAAAGGTGAGTTATTTAAATCCAATTTATCGTTAAGTAAAGTTTGCAATTGTTTTAATTTATTAATTTCGAAAATTTCTAGTAAATTTAATTTAATCCCTTTATTGTCAATGTAAGGTTTTCTTCTAACAGACGATTAGTAAAGCTGGAATCTTGTTTTTCATTTCTAAATGAAGAACAATGTTCAGCAACACATTTTTCAAACGATCTTCAATAGATATACAAAAAGTGGTGAGTACACAAAGAAATACTAAACGAAACCGTGAAGGAAATATGTATCTCGAAACTTCGGTAGGCAAAAATAATGTATTTGTAAAAAACTTAATTCGGTGTTAGACAAAAACCTAGGATTTAAAAAGCTCATGCGCATTAATGATATCTTGCAAGGAAATTTTGAAGAAAGTATAAATTTCAGTCCAAATGTAATGTGTAAATTAAAGCATTCTCCAATAACTTCCTGTGAAGTTGAACGGTCATGTTCCAGCTACAAGTTAATTTTAAGTGAACTACGACGGAATTTTATAATGGACAATCTAGAAAAGCATTTGATTACTTACTGTTATTATTCAAACAATAATTAATCAATTATGTTACAAAAATTGCAATGTTGTTTAAAATTTAAATGTACATATTATTAATAGAAAAGTACCATATTTTCTGTATATCATTTTTATTCTTCTTACACTACCTAAAATAAATAATTTCATAAGCAAGACAGTTGTTTTATAACTTTTTATAACCTTAAACACTTTATGTAACTTGAACATGAATACATACTCTTTCTTATTATATTAGAGATTGTTATTATTAATATAATAATTATTTCATTACCTGTAAAACTAAGTACAATAATTTCATCTTTCAAAGCATAAACGCATGTTTAAGGGCATAATTTTGTTTTAATTTTTAGTACATATTTTCCAAGATCTAGTTATGACCACACCTTCGATAGAGTCTTATCCTTTCTATTTAAAATAATGTTTGTATATATTATAATTATATTCAAATTATTATTTAATAAAATTGCAACACAATTTATTGACACATTTGATAATAAATAAAAGACATAGAATTTCAGTAATACCGCTTTTAACTATATAATGCGTATATTCATCCTGCACTGTTTACAGCCTTGTTTTCACTCTCCATCTATTATCTCAATAAATTATACAGTTGGTGGATGGTGTTTTTCAGTGTACTAATTATATATACATATATATTGATATAATATATAGGGTTTGCTAGTTTATAATCTATTATATGATAAATAAACGCCCAGCTGATTACAAATTGTAATTTCAGGAATACAGTAGATGGCGTAGTTCGGTCGGTAGAGCATGTAAAAGTAAATATAAAATAGAGAATCGGATTGCATCAAGAAATGTTACATTTCATATAAATGATGTTGAAAAATTGGCGAGAGAAGAATTTTCAAACATCAAGGTAGAGGAATGGTCAGAAACTTGTCGACATGTAGAAGGTGTAGAAAAAGATTACATTATGAAGGAGCACATAATGCATGATTTATGTGAAGAATTTATTATTAATGTCAATAATGACTGAAGATGATTTCTACGATTTTTCAAGCGATGAAGACTGAAGATTTTAAATGTTTCAAAATATATTATATTAATTTTGTCATCAGCGAAAATAAATATTCGATTATACATTGTATGTATGTATATTTGTTTTAATAAATACAAAAATTTTTCTAGGCACATGCTTGTGTATTTATCTTCTTTTAATGTGTCTAAAGTGAGATTTTGGTTAGGAGTAAAATTATAATGAGAAAAACCAAAATTAAGGTTAATGAAAACCATATTACAAAATATGGATTAATATAATAATAATTTGTAAATACAAAGACTTAAATGTGAAAGCACTATAAAAAGAAATATGTATTTCATTGTAAAATACAATTTATAAAAAATTTGTTATATAATACCTATTGATTTAATAATTATTTTATTCTTCGCGAAGTAATAAGTTTATTTAAAATCGACAACAAAACATAATTATTATGGTTTAATATAACTAAATATTATTTAAATTTAAAACTGCCGCCTATATTGTCAAGACTGCTCAATGTTTTTAAGGTGTTCAGTATTTTTGTAACGTCATCGCTCGCGCATCTTCAGTCTCATCCGAAAGTAATTTTACTCTAATATTGAGACTCTTTTACAGGATCTTCACAAGTATTCCTCACTTATACATAATCAAATCAAATTTAAATAATAAAGACATAGATTGTGCAAATATAACGGGTGTTCAGAAACATTCGAAGTCAAGTGGGCTCTGAACAAAAAATCGTATATCTTTACTTAAGTATCTGATTTGTAATAATTATTAAATGTCAACTGTTGTCTGTCAAAAATCAATCTATCTCAGACATGACTTCATATTTTCAAGGACTACTTTGACTTCAAATGTTTCTGAACACCCGTTATAATATTTATTCAAGCTAGAATTCTGTAAACAGTAAATAACGGGTGTTCAGAAACATTCGAAGTCAAGTAGGCTCTGAACAAAAAATCGTATTTCTTTACTTAAGTATCTGATTTGTAATAATTATTAAATGTCAACTGTTGTCTGTCAAAAATCAATCTATCTCAGACATGACTTCATATTTTCAAGGACTACTTTGATTTCGAATATTTCTGAACACCCGTTATCTATTCTTCTATTACGGTGAAATACTGAATTAATATTTATGATTAAATTACATCCGTACAAAATAGGTTATGACATTAAATGCGTTTATCAAAAATAGTTATTATAATAGAATAAGTGACACGAAAACGATCAAAATGGTAAGTACTACTACATATATAAATGATCTTAAGCTTGAAATTAAATTGCTGCTTTAGCTATTAGTATTGTAAGCAAAAATCAAGTTGTGTAAATTTAATGTGCGTGATGACTTGTAAAAAAATAATATTGGCGTCTATAAAAGTTTTGCAAAAATTAAAAAATACATCTGCCAGCAATTTTCTTAAAAAAAAATATACGAGCGTTTAGGGGGGCGTTAATTAGGCAATTTATCCTAATAAAGTTATTCTAACAGAGGCACCCTTAATCCACAAAAAAAATAAAATACGTTCCAAAAAACAACTAACCTTAAACGTTACATTTACGCCCAATTACACATGAAACATCTACTTTTTGGCCATTGTATGGTATTTTGAATTTATACTAATACCTTTTACGTTTATATTTGCTGTGTTTTTGTCTTAATAATCTTATATTTTGCAAATAAACAAAATTGAAAATTTTACTGTCAAAATCAACGTTCTGTCACCGTGAATTTCATCCAGAACCGACAACTTATGTATAACAAATACAAATATTACTGTCCATATATATTGTAATGGTTTTTCCTCTACGTCATTTTTAAAAAGAAAGATTTAAATACTTTCTTCCTATTGGAATGTTATTGTGTTAAGAATTTATTTAATTTTTTTTAATAACAATGTTATTTTATATTTAATATTTAAAATATTTTAAAACATTTATTTGGAAGTAATTTGAAAATAAATATAAAAATTATAATAAAATCAAAAGGAGAAATTTAAGGATCTTACAATGCTCCGGAAATTGATAAAACTTTCGGAATCATTAAAGGACCTCAAAAGAACTAATTTACGATGTAAAGTAATGGGAGGTAACGTACCCTTAATAAACCAACCTTACATTTTGTATAATTTTAATACGTCCAGAACACGTCGAAATACCGGATAATCGTGTTATTTTTGTGTGCTAATGTTTATCCCAAATATAAGTTTTAACTATTTATGCAATACCAATCTTCGTTTTGTTTAAATAATCTCGTAAAACGATGTTTTAAATATTGTTATTTTTAGGGTCCATTTTCGCATAAAAATTGACATTGTCATAACGTTTGCAAATCCAGGCTGCCAACTTAAACATTCACAAATAAATATTACTGTTATGATATCTATCTATATCAATTAATTTTTTCTCTACGTCAATTGTAAAAAAAAAAAACCTAGGGCCAGAGGCCACGAGTGAACCAAAGCGACGCCATGAACAGTAAACCTGCTTCCAAAACGCCCAAACAGAGGGGGGGGCAGTGACGTATAGCGTCCACGTATAGACTGAGTCTATACGTGGACGCGGTGTAAAGTAGTTGTTGCGTGAGCGGTTTTCTAGCTTTACTGTGCCCCATGTGCGACTTTTTAATTAGTGGTTTTTACCTACTGATGATGACAACTTAGTTGTCGAAATACGTATTTAGGATACGATTAATAATTGTGGTAAGGGGTTATATACCTTTTTTAAGTTTTTACTTAACCACAGTCTCCAAAGAAAGAACTTTCAAATGACCTTTGAAGAAAATGCTATTTCGTTTTTCAGGTAGTTCTCGATTTTCTTCATTTAAAAACTGTTTCAAATTGCAGTTTGACACTTAATGTAACTTTTCTGCCTAATTTTATATTTGAGACACTGGTATTTCCGCAGATTTTAAAATTTTATATCAGAGAAAAATAATTTAATACGTCTATTAACAATATTCTTGGGTGACGCTCTCTTTCAATTATTTGTGTTCCATAGCCTTATTAGAGAGTTTATAACTGTCTTAATTTGTGCTTACTTATTAATTTATATAAAAGGAATTTACATGTTTTTGAAATTATAACTACAAGATTAAATTAATTTATGATTTTACACATTAATTACAGTTCATTTTTAATGCTCGGTTATGTGTGCTATCCCTAGTAAAAACTTCGCTTTCGCAGGTTAATAAAATTTTAACGATGGGCGTGGATAAATAATACCGAAACACTGTTTGAATGTGAATAAATTAAATATCTTTCAATTTCGCGTAATTGAATTTAAAAATGAAATTGACTATGAAAAATGGAAAAAGCAAAATTTAAAAAACGTAAATTAATTTGAAATAAGCAATATTCATTTATTGACATCTCGATATTATTTTCACAATATGCGTCCATCTTATCTATTTATGTTGTAAGAGGTTGTTTGTATAATCCCTGCTTTATCATTTTCAGAGGAAAGAATACAATCCCTCGATTGAACTACTATATAGGGAAGGTGGGGCGGAACGGGGAACGGGGTACAACGGGGTACCCATTCTAAAATCCTATCGTATCGTCGAATGTGGCCGAAATCCTTCTTACCGTGATTGTGCTCCAGCTTTCGTCTAGTAGTAACACTAGTAACACCAGTGTGTCAACAAACATTTCGTAGGTAGGTTATGTTGCGGACGTCACAAATTTTACGAAGATCTTATAACTTTTATTAATATTGAACAGAACGGTAAGTTATTTTCCTATTTATTTACGTTAATTTGGAATTACTGACAGATATAATACTTGTTTACCTTTAGTTAGATCAAGTACTTGGTTTATTAATGTTTTTGTATAGAATTATAAATCACATTTAATCAACTTGCAACTCGTGGGGCACAATGGGTTTGGGCAGAATGGGGTAGTACCCCGTTGCGCCCCGTGTCTGTAACGACAGCAAAGCTTTTATAAATTGATTCACTACGTTAACTAATATCTATACAAAGTTTTTCTTTTTTATAGATGGTACGTAATTATGTCCGTAAAACAAATCGGCAAAACTGGTCGACAGAATAATGAAGCAGTTTTATCGGTCGTTAGCGGACGAATAGGGTTCAAAATAGCTGCCCAGCAATTTGGTGTCCCACAGACTACCTTAGAGAGATATGTGCAGAAGAAAACGAAAAATGAGAAAGATTTTAAAATCGATAAAACTGAGGGTAAATTTAAAAGTGTTCTTTCAACTGAACAAGAGTTAGAATTGGAGAAGTACTTAAAAGATATGGAAATGAGATTGTTTGGTCTCACTATGACTGATTTTCGCCGTCTTGCATATGAATTGGCTGTAAAAAATAATTGTGCCCACAGGATTAATATTGACAAAGAAATGGCTGGAAAAGATTGGATGGACTGTTTTCTTAAAACGACATCCAAAATTAACATTGCGCAAGCCAGAATCAACCTCCGGAGCTCGCGCAATGGGTTTTAATAGAGTTGCCGTATCTGAATTCTTTCGTTTGCTGTTATACACTATTGACAAATATAAGTTAACCGGTGATCGCATCTATAACTGCGACGAAACTGGGTTGACTGTAAATTCAAAGGGACATACAAAGGTATTAGCCTTAAAAGGAAAACGCCAAGTAGGTGTCTTAACATTTGCAGAACGCGGTGAAACCGTAACGGCCGAAATTTGTTTTTCTGCTTCAGGAGCATATATGGCACCTATGCTTATTTTTCCAAGAAAACGGAAGCAACAGACGTTTGAGATAGGATTGCCACCTGGTTCATTTGTAGAAGTCAGTGATTCAGGATGGATTACAACAGAGCTATTTATGAAATGGTTTGAATCATTTATTATCTTTTCCAAAGCAACTAAAGAAAGTCCCGTGCTTCTCCTGTTAGATGGGCATTCAACCAATACAAAAAATTTGGATCTTATTTTGCGTGCACGTGAAAATGGGGTTATTTTATTGTGTTTTCCACCACATACCAGCCATAGAATCCAACCATTACACGTATCATTCATGAAGCCGCTCAGCACTTTCTATGAACATGAAGTTAGAACATGGCTCCGCAGCAATACAGGTAAGGTGGTGACTCTATCTCAAATTTCTACCCTTTTTGGCAGTGCCTTTGTAAATGCAGCATCTATGAAAACAGCTCTAAACGGATTTCGCAAAACTGGAATTTGGCCTGCTGATCAAAATGTCTTCACTGAAGCACATTATTTACCGGCTTCTACCACAGATATTCAATCCTATAATGCGGAGGCACTTGAAACGAGTAAGCATGAGTCGCCTCCCCCAAGAATTTCAAATAAAAATCAATTAACAAATGTTGATAATCCTACATCGAGTGAAGAAACGCCAACCACACCGCAACGAGTAGACACGATTGAAGCTCCGAAAGAATTTGAGGAGACAACACTTACTGCAAGCTACATTTTAAATCCTCTACCACAATGCTCTTATTGGCCTGACATCCAAACTAGAAAATCAATTTTTCCTTGCTTATCACCAGAAGTGGCTTTACCATTTCCAAAAATTAAAGGAATAGTTAAGAGAACGAATCGTAAAAGAGGCAAAACTGCGGTATTAACGTCCACTCCTTATAAAAATGAACTGGAGGCGGTACTTACTTCAAGAAAACCTTTGGGGAAAAAAAAGAAAAAGCAAAGAGAAAAATTAATCCTAATTCTACATTTGATAGTAAAAAAAAAACAGGTAAACGCATGCTCTGTAGAAGGCAAGACTCAGAGTCGTCCACAGATGTTTCTGATGCGGAATGCCTTTATTGTGGAGAGTGGTGGTCGAAATCTGTTGAAGGATGGCTTACGTGTTCAGCATGCAAGAAATGGGCTCATAACGCTTGCGCAGGGGTAGACAGTGATGACGACGAACATGTCCTTGTGTGCGAGCATTGTCAATAATTTGTTTAGTTGAAGTTTATAACGCCTTCTATAGATTTTTCAAATATATGTTTCTAACTGAAAATAAACCACATTGTTTTATTATAATTATTGGTGCCCCATTCTGCCCCACCTGTGGGGTACAACGGGGCACAATACATTTTTCAAAGATTTATCTTTTTCTCTTGCAATATGATAAATTTTATTAAATGCACGCGATATATGTTAAGTATATAGTGTAGGTACTACGTTTGTACCAAAATATGTCTAATATTTAATTTCCATACCCTTTTATATTTGTTCTAATATTAAGTACCCCGTTCCGCCCCACCTTCCCCTACGAGTATATATTGGTAAATTCAATTTGTTGGCGATTTAAGGTCTGGTTTTACTTTAAAATATATATATTTAAAATAACCCTACATGTTTCGGCAAATGATGCCTTTATCAAGGAATATAAAATATAAATCGCCAACAAATTGAATTTACCAAAACATAGAAAGGTCACGAAATAATTATCTTTATATATACATATATATTAATTTCATGGTAATTGTTGTAGCCAATATCTCGACCATTTTCAATGAAAGTCACATTGAATGATAGAATGGCCGTGAAAGGACTGATATATTCGTATCGAGAACTGTCGGTACATTATTTTGCTGTGAAAACGGCTGCTACAATTTCTGAAGGAAAGGCCGAAAGACGGATTCTAACACTGAATATAGAAAATGTTTAACAGAAATATTGTATATAATCTTCACTAATGGTATCTTGGTGTTCTACTACTGTGTCAACGTCTTTCTCCTTGTCTTCGACCTACATAAATTCGGCCATCATTGCTTTATAAACAAATCCAAGATTCATCTGATAAGACGACTTTTTGTTATTCTCGCATATACTGTTGTCTTTGCATGACTCAGCACATTCATCAAAAAGAACGAGGAGATGTTAGTAATAACGCCAGAAAAGAACTTTTTTTCTGACGCTCCCATTGCAAGTAGTTAATGGCTGATGTGAATATTTGTAGATGACGATCGTATCGACTTTCAGAGAGAATCCAGCTTTTCAAGGGTCAATAATCTGTCCTCGCATACTGCACATAAGCAATTCTTTCTCGTTGTCGTGACATAATTATAGAGGAATACGATACTATTGACGCCGATTAATAGAAATACCAACACATACTAAACTAAATATCTAGCTTAGATTTAACATAGAAGCACATACGTTTCAACCGAAGAATACCCATTTCTCTGAAATCCGTTACCGTATGAACGTAAACAATTAATCGTTAGTGGTGCAACATATGACATAAAAATTTCACTACAGTAAAATTTTTAGTTCTGGAATCTTATCTTTCAGGGACATTGTAGGAGCCTCCACGAAGATTCAAACACAAGCGAGAAGCTCGGGAATCCGACGCCCCTTGGAAATGGAACCTTTCACTACCGGATCACCAGACACGAAAAGAAAAGTAAGTAAGTATCATATCTTTAATAGACGATAATGTATTTTATGTATTCATAACTAATACCGTGCACATTTCCTCATGATTTTAACTTTTCTATAGTTAGCATCAATTTTCCTTTCTTCATTAAAATAAATGTACCTCTTTCAAGCTCAATATCGTATTTTTCATTTTTGTCTGGCAAAATTATAAAATTATTTAATATCATAAATAATCCAGTCTTCGTCTGCATTAGCCCAAAGCGAAGCCCTATACAATTCCTAGGTCCTTCGCCGAATGGCAGGAAACTGAATGCGGGTCTCTTTGCTTTATTTTCTTCGATAAACCTCTCAGGATCGAATTTCTCCGAATCCGGATAATATTCTTCATCTCTGTGTAATCCAAATGAGCTGATGAACACTTTGGTGCCTTTACTCAGAGTAATATCAGTGTCAGGAATTTTATAGTCCAAAGAACATACTCTGTTTATGATTGGTATTGGTGGATATTTTCTCAAGGTTTCTGAAAAATATCGATATATTAATATATTAAGTTCAAAACACCGTTTAGAGAGTATAAAATTTCAATGCTAAAAACAATTACGAACTATTTTTAAAACAAGTACAGTAGAACCTCGGTTATCCGTAGTAGTTGGAAATGCACCAGGCACGGATAATTGAAAATCACGGATTAGAAAAATAAGGTGGACAGCAAATAATATTTGAAATCCAAAGTTTAGTACTTTAATAAACATATTAACAAAAATACATAATACATCTATTTTACATGTATGATATTTTAGAAATTTGTCGTTTTTGTTTGCTTCTTCGAACTATTCTCATTTTTTTTATAATCTCTTCTAACCTTCTTAAATGTAAAATGTCTGCCATTTGAGTATTTTCTTGATTTTCAAATAACGAATAACAATATTAATGGCTGCACTGACTGACTGCTTCCTCGCCGCTATCTTATTCTGATAATACTACTGTCCCTTCAACTTCCCTCACAATATCTTCATCTGCAAATGTTTGATGTTCTTGATCGGAGCTATTACAATTGAATCATTCATTAATTTCATTTTCTCCAGCAAGTTTTTTTAGGATTTTATGTTACATTTAAGTACACTACTAGTCGTTGCTCGTAAATCAGTCGCACGTTCCAACTTATCAAGTCTCACGTCCCACTCTTCTTCTTCTTCCTCTAAAGCCCATTATCTTCGAAAATACTCGCTTTATTGCTATATTTTTCACTAAATTCCAAGCACTTGCGATTCCATAAAATTCCATCTTTTATATTTAGAGATTTCCAAAACGTTAACAGATCAATATTTTCCTGCACTAAATTTGACATGAGGTTTTTTCTGTAGTATCTTTTCATTACTTCAATAACGCCTTGATTCATTGGCTGCGCAAATACTGTTACGGACGGTGGAAAAAGTAAAACAAATATATTTCCATCCTCTGACTTTAAATTGGACTGCGTTGGATGTGAAGGCGCATTATCAAGTAGCAATAATGCTTTTGGAGGTAAGTTATTTTCACTAACGAATCGTTTAACTTCTGGTATGAATTTCTGAAAAAAACAGTGTTGAAAGATGACTCGATTCATCCATACAGCATGTTGATTGTAATAGTGTACTGGAAGTGAAGATATGTTTGTATTTACAAAAGCTCTTGACCGTTTGGATTTACCAATTATTGTTAATTTTATTTATGTCTACCGTATGCATTAGCACAACACAATACAGTTATCCGGTCTTTCTTTGTCTTGAAACCAAAAGCACTTGTTTCGTTTTCGCCTGCGAGAGTTCCTGAAGGAATTGCTCTCGAATATAATCCAGTCTCATCCGCATTATATATTTGATCAGGCGTAAAATTATTCTCTTGTATAATATTCTCTAACTTATAACAAAATTCTACCATTGCAATAGGATTTGCACTTAACTTTTCCTCTTGAATAGCCACTTCTCGTATCCCGTGTTGCTTCTTGAACCGATATAGTCAGCCATTTGATACACTAAATTCAGCCTCAATTTTAAGCTGCTGATGAAAATATTGGGCTTTGCGAGTGCACATTGGTCCCGATATAGGTATTCCTTCTGCTCTTCTTTGTAAAAGCCACAAGGACATAGATTCGTCAAGTTGTTAAAATTTATAATTTTTTGTTGTTTTGCGATTAGTCAATGATATTTCATTATCTGCTTTTGAAGTAATTTCCTCTAATTTGTCTTTGTTTTTTTATTATATCGCGTACAGTTTGCTGTCCTATGTCATAACTGTTTGCTTGTTGTTAATAATTACATACGCGCTTTATGAACCAGGAACAAAGTTGGTTTCACGTGTATAGTATATCTAGGGCGTTTACTGCCGAATTCATATTTATAATCCACCGCACGGATAAGTAAATGCTCTTATGCACGGATAAACCGCTCCACGGATAATCGGGGTTCTACTGTATTCTCATTTTACTACATAATATATCTATCTTATAGTTTTGATTAAATATCTAAATAAAACATTAGCAAATGTCATAGTAACAAATGAATTAGTGATTAAGAAACAAACTAGTATTGTATTCAATCATTAATATATTATCACAAAGTAACAGTCAGGATCGAATATTTATAGCATTGACTTTGATAGACTTTAACAACTCTCAATACTTTATAAATAATGCACTTGAGTTTAACTAAAATTAACTGGAATTTTATAAAATAGAGCAACTTATGAATGATTTTTTTAAATGGCAAGGCACCATAACAAATTAAAAGTGCACATTTCTTCATGATTTTATAATAAAAAAAAAATAAACATTGCAATCAGATATATGTTGAAGTTAAATTTATTTCTTTATTGTAATTTAAATATATCTACTAGAATGTTGTGATCGGAAAAACTAATTTGCTCATAGACTTATAATTCCCAGTCTGAAGCTGTAGAACAGTGATGACTAAAATTCCAAACGGACAAGAGAGCAGTGGCGGATTCGTAAAAATCAATCCGTTACCATTGTTTGAGAAGGAATCAGTTTTGTGCAATATGTTTACAGCTAATTATTTGTGAAAAGAACTCAAAGGCATTGCTACCTTAAGTGCGCAGGCGATCTGAATATGACCGAAATCAGAACGAAACCGGTAGTCGTATCGCACAATAATATGGGAGCCTCTATTTAACATGTATGCCCTTAGTCAGTGAAGACAATCGTGGATTGACTAAAAAAAGATGGTAGGCAGCGCCACTTGCGCACGGAGGCTCGAGTCTGAAAACTGAGAAAATGGATCGCGCTATAGCAGGCGCATGCGCTTACAGACTACTAAGAAATCCAATACGGCGAAATAATCAATAGGTTACCTGCAAACTAAAGAGAAAAGAAAGAAAAGGCTCGAAAATAGTTAACTCGTATATTAATTTAAAAAAAAAAACAAAGTTAATAGTTATCTAGCCACAAGGCATATTAATAATCCAAAAATTGAAAAGAATTGAAATAATCCAAAATTATGACCCACTCAATATATTACGATCACACAGTATATCAGTTTAAAGTTAAACATTTACAGTAAAATGCAAGATATATTCCTTATATAGAACTTACTAAAATTTGTCAATCAAAAACAAATAAATCGAAATGTAAAAAATGATTAATTAATTAATGACTCAGGTAATTCCAGAGTTTTTCTAACCTAGCTTTGTCGAAAGGTTAATTAGTTCATCAACGGATCCGTAGAAAAACTTCACAAAAATAGTTTCACACAATAAATAACCTAAGTGTAATTAAATTATAAATGAGGAATAAAATAATATTAACAAAATTGCAATGTCATTCAATTTGTACCAGTACGATTATATTTTCCGCGCGGGGTCACAAAAATATGTTGAAAAATATGTGCAATATGTTTCTAGAAGTAAAGTACAAAAAAGCCGCCGTGCACTTTTATTCCTTTTATATGAACTACCTGAAATGACCCTCAATTTAATACAGCACTAAAGAAAATAATAAATTCAAAATATGAAATTAGTTTTTAAAACATTAATAAAAAACATCAAAATTTCTTACATTGAGCTGTAACTCTACGTTATGACAGTTAAAATTGGCTTCAAAACTACGAAATTAAAAAAAAATATGAATTAAATCGTATCGATATTCGGTATCAAAAATTATTATTAAACAGGTAACTTCGTCGTACGATATAGTCTTTTCGTGAAAATATCAGGATGATGGTCGGATGGTAAAATAAGAAGTGTTGGTACGTGCGATCCTTGAAATAGCCGTCGCTGGCGTTGTACGGTTGTTGGTGTTCGTTCGTCCGCCTGAGAGAATTTCACTTATCCGAAGATTCGGTGAAGAAGTTGACCCCAAAATTGCGATTAACTCCTGGAATGGGTTGTCTTCCTTTCCAAATTTGCTATTCAAAACGCAACTGCTTTCAATTATTCACGCTTCTAGTCTAGATCCGCAGAAGCGATATAAAACTCAAATGACTATGAAACACGTGAAATTAAATCTCTTATTCGGTAGAATTCACAACTTATTATGTCTATTCATAAGCGTGACCCGCTACCTTCTTCTTTAAAATTCCAAACTCAAAATGCACTATCGAAGAAGGGAACAATTGCAGCGTTACCCACAACTAAAAATAGATTACATATCATGACTATCATACATATCATGACATATCATGACATCGTACGAACTTATACAAATTGAATTATTATAGAGGGCTCAACGAAAAAAGGAAGAATAAACCGTAACAGCATTCAATTTAAACATCAATATATCTTCCTCAAATAAGTCAATACTTCATCTCAAAAAGGATACAATTATTCAATCTAATCGGCAGTAGTGAATATGTACTTTTTGGATATGCGATGCTGCAATAATCCCAGTGATTCTAATTTCATAATAATTTGCTTCAGGGATAAAAGCATTCCAATGTGATATTTTGAAATATAATAAAGCAACTACTTTAGAAATACTGTTTAATTTCTAAACCACAAGATTTTCAATAACGCACTTTTATGATTAGTCTAATTTAATAAATTTATTGCCTTAGTGACGATTTGCAAAAGCAAATTTAATTCCCCAAACGAAGCATTTTTCGATATTCAGATAACATATAAAAAAGCGTAACTCATTAGAAAATTAAATACGTAATCAGGCAAACTTGTCGAACATTAAATAATCTGCAGTTTGTCTATATGAACCAGTAAGAGCGATTCGTATATCCTTCTGCAATTCAGTATACGCTGTGTAAATAATTTTATGTAAAAATAAAATAATAATAGCATACAAATTTTCAACAGTCTTGTAATGAATATTTTTTTACACACTACGCGTATGTATCTGCCAAAGATTCACTGAAATCACTTTTCGCCACAATATTTATATCGTTCTTTCTTATTTTGTGACGTAGGTACTCACCGAAATAATAAAAAATGGCATTGTGTTCACCTGGAAATATTTGATCATACCTTCCTAATAAGTATGTGTTTCATAAAAGAAAACTTATGAACTTATTTACATAGATCAAAACTGATATTTGTTGCTTTTTTAGATATAAAAATATCCAAGATTCATCGCTTGTAATGATGTGCATTAGGTGAAGTGATCCGTTGGCAAATCGATCTAATATAAGTGTGTTTTTTTAAGAGGTATAGGATTATAAAAAGGAATAAAAAACACAAGTTGTAAAATATTATTTTACTTGTGTACCAATTTTACGTATTAAAACTTTTTTGCCGTTCTTTATTTGCCGTTAGTGGGCTCTCCGACAACATATTTCAACCCTCGACGGCACAGAAAAGTACATTTTTAAATACACATGCCTTTTTTTATATTTTTATTTGTTCGGAGAATTGCCCTTTGTCAGTACAGTACTTTCTACTAATTCGGAGAGAAAGTGTGCACCCCTAACAAGTGAACGACCGATTTTACTTGTTAGGAAGTTACTAGAAAAAGAATGAGTTCTTCATTACATCTAAGGCAACCAACATCAGATACTGTATGCTAAATAATAAACAAGTTTTCAATCGTCAGCACAGTCTTTATAATAAAATCAAATTTGTATCTAATGAAAGTGAGCTTTATTTGTATAAGTCTCTCCGCAGACTTACAACCTGTGGTTCAAAAATAAGTGCCAAACTCCAGCACACAAACTACTTTACACAAGTGTTGGAGAATTTTTTTTAGATCTGTAGATAGTTTCATGACATTAGTGATGAAAATGATTTCAGGCATATGGCTACCACGGGAGCATCTGAGGTACGTTATCCTGGAGCACAAATTTTTAACTACTTTCTCGAGCATTTGAGGCCCTGTGTCACGAATGGTGCACTCCATATTGGCTTCTAAGGCTACAATAGTTGTTGGCTTGTTCCCGTAGACCAACGACTTCAAATAGCCCCACAGAAAATAGTCCAAAGGCGTCAAATCACATGATCTTGGAGGCCAGTGTACAGGTCCATTTTTGGAGATAATCTTATATCTGAACACTATCTTCAATAAATCGATTGTTTCGCGGCCAGTACAACATGTAGCAACGTCTTGCTGAAACCAAAAGTCTTTCAGACTTTTCGCGCACTTTTGGGAACAAAAAATCGTTGAGCATGGCTCTATACCGATCGCCATTGACTTTGAAAGCTCTATTTTCTTCGTTTTTGAATAAGTATGGCCCGATTATGCGCCCAGCCCACAAACTGCACCAAAGAGTGTATTTTCGGGATGCATAGGTAGTTAATGTGTCACCTGTGGATTAGTGTCGCTCCAAATGCGACAGTTTTGCTTATTCACAAAACAACTGAGCCAGAAGTGAGCCTTATCACTGAATACAATTTTACGGTAAAACAGTGGAAAACTTTCAACTTTTCATGACCCCACTCACTGAGCTGACGTCGAAAACAATGGTCGGTTGGGTTACTTCAATTCTTGCACCAATTTTGTAGGTCAAGATCTTTACGCAAAATCTCCCACAAACTCGATGGGCACAATCCAAGTTCTTGCGCCCGATAACGAATCGATGAATCTTGATCATCCTCGACACTGGCTCAACGGTGAAGATATTTTCTTCAGTGCGCACTCTACGTAATCTCGTTGATGAATTGGAGTCCAAAAGAATAAATTGAGTGCGAAATTCTTCAATTGTGTTGCGAATACTCACAAGTTGTCTCTGTTGGCCGATGATGTATGCCGTAAATTGAGCGAAGCGTTCTGTGAACATTTTTTACTGAACACCGATTTTTGAAATAATTTCCAAAATTTGTAAACGCTGTTCGAGTGTAAGTCTTTGCATTATGAAATGTCAAACAATACTGAATAAAAGCGCGGTATGATTTATCAAATTAACTGTCAGAATATCAGAGTTTCTCGCTATTGAAAAAAAAGGTCTTAAAAAAATACACATTAAAGATCTCACAAAGAAATCGGGAGTAGAGAACTCAACAAAAGTTCATATTTATGTGAAAATATCTTTTCATACATGCAGACACGTGTTTAATCTTACTATAGAATCTAGCGTTTTATTATAGAATCTTACATTAGTACATGCTGCTGGAGAGATACCTTCCCCATAAATAACACCAGTACTACATTATAAAATTTATTAAGAAGAACAGAATAAGATTCAGTGCCCCTCATTGGCTAATGTCAACATCACGTACGCCAAAACCATCGCTGTCTTCATGATAAGACCTAGCCAGGGATTTCCATCTAACGGACATAACCGCAACTTACGATGGTTTTTTGGCGTTCGTGGTCAATGAGCGGCGCTAATCGTTCTTCTAGGCTGTGTCTTAATAACTTTTATAATGTAGTTAGGGTGTTATTTATGGCGAAAATATCTCGCTAGCAGCATGTACTGATGATTCTATAGTAAGATGAAGCACATGCCTGCATGTCTGAAAAGATACTTTCACACTAGTGATGTCCAAAAGTATCTATACTTTTGTATCGGATACCTAGGAGAGCAAATGTATCGTACATCGATAATGAAAAGTATCGGATACTATTAAGTACCCAACGTTTATTATGTTTTATAGATATAGATGTATTTGCATTTCTCTTTTGCAATACTTTTGATAGATATACTATACATACAATAAATACATACGTATGCGACACTTTCATGTAGATCCATGTTTGTATACAATTGGATATAATTTATTCTTTACTCACGTTCTTTTTTTAAGTTATATCCGAAGTAGACTTAAACCACAACATGTACCAAAATTAGTTAGTTTTTTTTAGTATACTTGTATATAATATATTTTATTTTTTCCTATTTATGTATTTCCTATTTACAAACATTTACATTTAAATATTTTTCTTTCATATTCATTACCGTATTTACTGTAATTCATGAATAAATATGTTTTATGAATTATTCAACAATAGCTTAAATTTCCCGCAACATCGCATAGTAAGTATTTATTTGCTACAATTGCGAGTAATAAATTTTGGTCGTTAATGTCATTGTAAAATTTGGGGAAACTGTCATAATATAGATTTCTGCCCTGATTGTCATTGAAATGTCAACATAAATTTGCAGTCTGTCAAAGTCTTGTTTTTTGAATTACTTTTAATATGGTCTCAATATCCTATTTTAACAAAGTAACGTTTATTTCCTTCATAGAAACTGGACTCTCTGAAGCTACGGTAGCATCTCGTCTAGGTCTTGCAAAAAGTTCCGTAAATTTTATTAACATGTGACAGATTAAATTATAGATTATTACGATTAAGACCATTTCACAATATAGCAACTTATATTTTGTCAAAGAATGACATTGACGACCAAAATTTATTGCTAGCGGCTGCACATTATTATTTAATTTGCATAGAAGTACGTCTCCATAAAGCATAGATATATATAACCGATCGTCAACGGTATCGTATTAAATGTATACCAAAGTAGCAAAGATGACATACAAGTATAGATATCGACTTGAGTTGATAGAAAAGTATCGGATACTAAGTATCCGATACAAAGTATCAAATATAAAAGTGTAAAGTATTGGTATGTATTCGATACATAAAAGTATCTATTTTGCACACTACTATTTCACACAAATATGAACTTGTATTGTAGTCTCCACACCCGATTTTTAATAATATTTTTATATTATTTGTTTTTGTTTTATACAAAATATGGTCAGGTTTTACCTACTCAAATATGTTTCAAATGACTTTGTTATAACCGTTTTTTTTTGGTTTAGGACCTAGGAGCGTGTCATTTTAGAAAAGTCGATCACGTTGAAATTCATTGCACCACCGCTTTCCGCGGTAATTAAGAACATGACCTGTCACCCGATTGATTTCATCAAAACATTTCTTAAATCACATTTGAAATTATAATCAACTATTCAGTTCCATTATTACTTATGCAAACGACTACTTTAAATTTTTGTATAAAAATATTCAAATATATTTTTCAACTACCAGTCTCATTAAGTTTGTTAATAGTCAAACAAAATTTCTAGCAAAAATCATGACCTGTTGAAGATACCAAGCGGAAAGAGAACAACCCATGTATAAAATTAAGCACTGGCGTCTGGATTGGAGATAAATAAATTTGCAGATGAAATAAACTATTTACGCAACTGTTGAATCACTCAAAGAAACTTTTTAAACTGCTGTATATTAACTTCTTATTGTATATAAATGCGTCTATCAATCGTAAATTTATAATCTCCTGGGTTTATAGAGCAATTAAAATTTTATTTTAAAATAATTCCAACTCTTCCGACATATTTAATGACACTTACGACTTGCAAACAATAGTTAATTGGTGCCAAATGAGTAAAATTGAAAATTAACAGAAAATATAACTAGTTCATCCAATTTGATTAAAACTATGTGTGCGTAACCAAACACTATTTAAAAAATAGTAGGTAATAAAACAAAACTTATAACCCAAGACTAAACTACTAAACTTACCATTAACTACTTGATCCATATACTTCATCTCCATAACACCGTCGTAAGTTAACATTCCATTATTTTTTTTCAGGGATTCCCTCACTTCCTCTCTGAGCCTGTCTTGAATATCTTGATTGAACGCCAATTCGTGAAGACAAAATGCTATAGCAGTGGAAGAAGTTTCAAAACCGCCGATGAAGAAAACGAACACTTGCGCTGCAATTTCTTCCAGCGTCAAACCTCTAGTTCCACTAGCTTCAGCGTTCTGTTGCATTTCCAAAATTAGGTGAATAAAGTCGTTACGTATAATGTTATTCTCTTTCCTATAATCTAGAATGTGTTTGACAGTTTTCAGGAAAAACTTTTCGACATCCATAGCCACCAATTTTATAGGTAAATATTCATACAGTGCCAGAACGCAAAAGCCTATAATTTGTTGTATTATATTAGTCGGAGACGGTGCTGTGAGCCTGCGACCATACGTTCGGAATTCAGCATTAGGATTTTTAAAACTGTTGCACTCCAAACCGAAAGCACAGGAACCAATAACATCAGTCATGTAACAAGCAAGAATTTCTTTAATATCTAAAGCATCCCCAGTGTTACTTACTTCGGTGATGTGCTCTATCATAGGAACACCGCAATTTAGCAAAGTTTTAAACATCATTTTCATCTTGGCTGAAGTAAATGTTGGAGTAAATTTTACGCGCATATTTCTCCATTTGTCACCTTCTAAATGAAAAAGATGCCCCAATAAAGGATCCTTCTTTTCGTTAACTACAAATCCACGGTCAACGAAATGAGCAAAATCCTTTGTTAAAATGTTCTTTATTAAATCAGTATCTACTGGAATATATATTGGTTCTTTCATGAAATATATTCCACCGTGTTTATGTCCAAGCCGCTTTAATTCTTCATAAGCATTCCTGGCATCGTATAGATGCCCAAACTTCAAATTTAAAAGATTTTCCATGTTACCAAATATCCATGGTGGATCTATTTGCGGAACATTCTTTCTACTCCAGTATGTATGCATCCATTTGACACAAACTAATATAATGAATATTAACCCAAGGAACACAAGAACAAATTCCTCAAATAAAATCATCATTTTTTGGGTTTTAACTTCTTCACTAACTATTACAAAATCCAATACAACTTTAACAAAATGTTTATCAGCACTAAGTTCAACTCACATATACATAAGATACCGAGTAATTAAATACATGCACATAGTATTTATAGATTTTTAATTTAAAAATTGCACTGCCATTCCATTATTCGCTTTATTATGAAAGAGATTAGGTAAAAACCAGCAATATTTTTGTCAAATTAGGAATAATTCGTCAACAACGACAGAGTCGCGCGCACCATACAAACACTACAGTAAATACAACATAAGGAATATTTTGTATTAGAGTTGGCCGACGTGGTGAGATAATCCAAGGCCATATTTCGAAATTGTGTTTAGCGTTAAACACAATATGTTACGCTCGCAAATAGCACGTAGCAGAAGATCAATGCTTTTGGGAAGGTCGTGAACTAAGTAAAGTACGAGGGTTGCTACGAAAGTTTATTACCTATTTTTTACTAATAAATTGTATTACCTTCTAATAACGTCATATGATATATGTTTTACGGTTATATACACTGTGATCATTCAGAAAGAAACGTTTTAAACCTTGTTAATGGATATAGAAGTCGGTTCTTGGTGAAACATTGTTTAAATATTTAACATAGTTAAATTAAAAGCACTTGTTCAGTTTCACTTGTTTATTAGATGATACTCTAGCAATTGCTTCGGTCTATTCGACCATTATCAAAGAGTTTACCCAATTAAATTAAGAGATCAACTTCTAATACTTATATATGACTGTGTGTGATCGAAATGATTGTGTCTATAATGACTGTCTTTAAATATTCAATTTCTGCGTTCGTTAGGATTTGTTTATTATAATTTCCTTTCTTGATTTCTAATATTTCTAAATAGTTTATTTTTTTTAACTTTTATTGGCATTATAAAACAGTTTGCAGCTACCCGTATCGGGAAAGTGAAGATTGTCTATACAGGTATCCGAAATTACACAAAAGTAATATAACCCGGTTATGCCCGTAGTATCCTACATTAATCCGCCAATCTACAAACTCTGTAAATATATCAATAACATATTACCCGAAAAAATTAATTTTAAATTCGGAAAAGTAATTAACAACACATGGATCTAATAAAACAGATAGAAACGCTAAAAATACCCCAGTCGCGAAATAAATATCATTAGTAAAGACCGGATACATCGGACTAAAATGGACGTCATTACGACGGATGACATAAATAGTCTACTACATTTGTAAGTACATCACGCAGTTGTTGAATAGCACTATTCATTCGATTAACTGCACATCTATTTTTTTGTGTGCGGTTAACCGAATGAATAGTGCTATTCAATAACTGCGTGATGTACTTGCAGATGTAGATTATTTATATTGTCCGTCGTAATTACGTCATTTCAGCCCGATGTGTCCGGTCTCTAATCATTAGATGTAGAAAGCCTATTTACTTCTATACCCATCGAAGAAAATCCCAAATTTATGGAAATGATAAATTTATGCAAATTTAAATTTAACGGCTTACCTATGAGGAACTCGATAAGGGTTCTATTAGCTGACATCTATATGGAACATTTCAAAGAAACATTATTCACAATTAAGAACAAAGTCATAACCAAAAATTGTACTGGGCGAGGTATGTAGATGGCGTCTTTTGCGTTTTTCTAGGTACCGAAAGACAAACTAAAGAACTAGTAAATTATCTTAACACAACAACAAAATACAGTTCATACTAGATATTGAAAACAACAATAAATCAAATTTCTTAGATATTACTCTCAAAAAAGGACATAATAGAATAACCTATAACATATACAGAAAACCAAACTACAGAGACATATTAATACATGAAAACTCTACACAATCATGGAAAATTAAAATGTCTCCTTTCCATAGTTACGCACGTATACAATCGCCAATTAAGCTGGCGCGTGGAGGGGTAAATTCGCGCAGGATTAAAAGTAGTGGGGAGATTTGTATTTGGTTTTACATCAAATGTCAGATAATTCTAACCTCTGAGCGTGTATCACTTTTTGATCCCCTAGCAAAGATATGTTCCGTCAAACGTCAATGACAAATGTATTCTGACAATTACTTGAGTAGTGGGTGGACGGGGTGGACGGGGTGGACGTTTTTAAAAGCGGCTTCTGCGCACCCCCTCCTTGCGCCAACTTAATTGGCGCTTGCTATAGACTAATAAATATCCCTCTAAATAAACAAAAATGTAACAAAGAAATAAATATAATTAAAACTATAGCCCAAAATAACGGTCATAACCAAAAAATAATAGGTGAAATAACAAAAAATAAACAAAGAAAAAAGATACAAAAATATGTTTATCCTATAATAAAAGAAACAGATCAAAAAAGAAAGGTATTTAATAACATTACTAAAAAGAGATACTTACCCACAGTTCATCAAGAAATTAACAAAATCTTGAGCCAAATAGGCTTAAAAATAGGCAATGCCAATAAAAATAATTTAGGTGCCATGTTAGGCAATAGGTTTGTTCGAACAAAAATCCGTGATAGTCAAAAACTGTCGGGAGTTGCGCAATACGATTTTTGCGTTCGAACAAAGATAAATCAGAGATTTGAACTTTCAGTTTGATGTTCGTACAAACGCTGACTTTAATTGGAGATGGTTTGCAAATTGTCAGAGCAGTTCGTGATTTTTCATCGGATTTAAAATTCGCACATGCGTATATCTACAAACAAAACTGCAAACCTATAACCATATTTGATAGGGTTATATTTGTGTTTTATATAATATTAAGTTTTGTTTAAATTTGTGTTCCTACGTGCATATGTTTTTATTTAATTTCAACTTCTAAACAAATTTTTTACTTGATAATTAAGGTGAGTATGTCAGAGAAAATAATTTAATTTATTGTTAATACAATTAAATTTGAGTTTGGAGCTATAAGTTATACATTTTGCAGATAATTGACTCTTCAAGTGACTCTAGTTTTGCCTCATCGGATGAGCTAACAAGTGATGAAGAATACCTTGAATTAATAGAAGTAAATAAGACCAGGAATGAAGATTACTTTTCTATTACAATTCCACAGTACAGTGACAGAGAATTTATAGAACATTTTAGAGTGTCAAGAAAGGTATCAAATGAACTGTGCGAAGGATTTTCAAACAGCACTTATTTTCATTTTCATGCTGGACGTAATGGAAAAATAAGTGCAATGGAGCATATTTTAATTTTTCTATGGTTTGCTGGCCATCAAACAGCTTCATTCAGAGATGTTGGAGACAGATTTAATATAACTACAAGCGCATTATTTTGTGTGATAAGACGAGTGACATATTACTTAAGCAATAAATCCAGAGATATCATTAAATGGCCTTCTGTAGATGAACAACGTGTTATTGAACAGCATTATGCCCACAAAGGATTTCCTGGTGTTATTGGTAGTGTAGATGGTACACATATAAGAATTGATAAGCCGGAAAATGATCCTGAATCTTATTTTAATAGAAAACATTATTATTCTATACAGGTATCTAATATTTTGTAGTTTTTTAAAAAGTACTTGATATAAGTATATTTTTAGTTGCAGGTTGTTTCTGACCATAGAAGACAAATTCGTGATGTTTCGTAGGATTCCCTGGATCTGTTCATGATGCCCGAATATTTGCAGCTTCTCCACTAAACGACACTTTAGCAGAGAAATGCCACAATAATTATATTTTAGGGGATAGTGCTTATCTCTGCCTGCAAAATTTATTAACTCCATACAAAGACAATGGACATTTGACTAGGAGGCAAGTAAATTATAATGCAAAACTGTCAATGAATAGATATGTGGTGGAACATTGCATTGGGTTATTGAAGCAAAAGTTCCGACAGTTATTCCATATAAAACTTAGGAAAATTCAGGATCTGGTACATTTTATTAGATCCTGCTGTGTTTTGCACAACATTGCTTTAGAAGACAACTTTGAATATCGTATACAAAATGAAGAAAATGTGGTAAACGAAATATATGTACCTGAAGGAAATGGTGTTAATGGTAACCTATTAAGAGACCACGTAGCGAATAATGTATTGCAAATTTAATTTTAGAATTATACTTTTGTATACAGACTGTCCCGTAAAAAACGCCAACATTAATAATTCCGTTATTTATTGTCCGGTTTTATTTAAACAAAAAGTAAATTTAATAGCATCAAAAACACTATAAGATAGCAGTGTTTTATTTGTTTTCAATTGTTTTCATTAATGTCAAACGACAGTCAAGTTTTTTATTTTAAATGGCAACATATATATTTTTGGCTATATTCGGATTGGATTTTTTTTTCTGAATTCAACGATGTATAACATGTTTATTTTTGATAAACGTTTATTGCAAAAAAAAAACTTTATAAATTTCATCTTTGTCTTCCATTATTTATAAATATTCGAATGTGTCATGAAACATTTGAAATGTAAGTATTATAAATATTATTATTAGAAACAAAACACTTTACAATAAATGTTGAAATTGCCCGCCACCTTGTTTAACACATATCGCACATCTCCTAATAAAAAAAATTAAAAAAAAACTTTATAAATTTCATCTTTCATTATAGTAGACTTGGCCCAGTCCACTAGCATTATGTCAATGTGCCTTAAGTGTCAGTTTGACTTTATTAAGTTTTCTGTATTATCCTGTTTGAACGTTTTGCCGCAACAAAAAGCATATTTTCGTTAAAAATGAATAACAATGAATTAACGGACATGTTACAAGTGTTCTTTGAATGTAATAAAAATCGCCTTCAAGCAGTTCGTCGGTACAGTGCTCGTTTTCCGGACAGAGAAGTTCCAGGTTCGAAAATATTTCAGAGAATTGAAAAGAATTTAAGAAATTATGGATCATTTACCAAACCAAAAACACAAAAACGAAAATTCTCCGAAGATAAGGAATTAGATGTTCTTCTTGCAGTACAGCAAAATTCACGAACTTCGATTCGCGAAATTGCACATAATATTGGGGTATCAAAAACTACAGTTCATGGTATTTTAAGAAAACACAAACTTAAACCGTACATAGCTCGAAAAGTTCATGCATTAGAACAAAATGATCCTGGCTGAAGAATCCAGTTTTGTCGTTTTTATTTAAATGCATTAGAACAAGACCCGAATTTTTACAGAAGGATAATTTGGTCTGATGAATGCACTTTTAGCAACAACGGTATTTTTAATAGAAACATACATCGACAGTGGAGTGCAGACAATCCGAGATTTGTAATTGAAAATAATTTTCAAAGACGTTTCAACGTAAATGTTTGGTGTGGCATTTTAGGTGATCAATTAATTGGGCCATTTTTCATAGATGGTTGCTTAAATCAAGAAAAATACTACACTTTATTACACGAAAATCTCCAAAACTTTTTAGATGAATTACCTTTGGCAAATTTAAATAGAATATTTTTTCAACAAGATGGGGCTCCCGCGCACAACGCCAGAGTAAATACTGATTTGTTGAACACCCAATTTGGAAATAGGTAGATAGGAACATCCAGTCCTGTCGAGTGGCCTGCGCGTTCACCGGATCTTACGCCCCTCGATTTTTAGTTGTGGGCTTATCTACAAGATCGAGTTTATTTAACAACTCCAGAAAATGTTGACATTTTAAGACAAAGAACTATTAACACTTGTCAAGAAGTACCTGCCGCTTGTCTTTTAAATGCGACCTTTGGAGTAATTAGGAGATGTGCGATATGTGTTGAACAAGGTGGCGGGCAATTTCAACATTTATTGTAAAGTGTTTTGTTTTTTATAATAATATTTATAATACTTACATTTCCAATGTTTCATGACACATTCGAATATTTATAAATAATGGAAGACAAAGATGAAATTTATAAAGTTTTTTTTTGCAATAAACGTTTATCAAAAATAAACATGTTATACATCGTTGAAATCAGAAAAAAAAATCCAATCCGAATATAGCCAAAAATATATATGTTGCCATTTAAAATAAAAAACTTGACTGTCGTTTGACATTAATGAAAACAATTGAAAACAAATAAAACACTGCTATCTTATAGTGTTTTTGATGCTATTAAATTTACTTTTTGTTTAAATAAAACCGGACAATAAATAACGGAATTATGAATGTTGGCGTTTTTTACGGGACAGCCTGTAAACAGTTTTTTATCATTTCTTCTTACAGTTGTATATAATTTTTTTGATAATTATATCTATAACCTATTATTATTGTGTGGAAATATTTATTTTTTTTAATAAACTATAAATAGGTAACACGTTGTTTTTTGTAGGGTAAAAAATATCTTTTGATCGTGACAAACTTGCCACATTAACCCATATTCAATTAATTTTCATTGAATATAAAATTAAGACAAAGATTTATTTCAAATTATATATTAATTGCAGAAGATATACAAAAATAAAACTATATGAGACATAACAAATAATTTATGATTCTCTAAAATTATTACAAATCAATGAAATAGGTACATTTTAAAAACTACTTTTACAAATTTATATTGTTACTCCAATATTTGCGGTTTTGTTATTTTCAATCAGTATTTTTAATAACCGATTTCTTTCTTCCATTATATTATTCTGCCGTTCAATTTCTTGCAGTTTCTTTTCTTTCAGCAATAGTTTGTTCTGAAAGTATTCCTTTTTTATTTTTATACTTTCTTTGTAATATGATATCTTTTCTTGCTCTATTTAGTTTTTGTTTTTTTGCAGGAATATTTTCAGATTCTTCATTATGATTTGTAATTTGATCTACATCAGCAAAATACGAAACCTGTTCTGGAACATGTCTGGTTTCAGTACTTAAAACTATCTCTGGATGAATATTATGTTTTTCTGCAAACAGTTCATCCATCTGAACAGAATATTCGAAATTTTTTTCCCTCTATCAGTTTTATTCTTATTATCTATATATTTTTTATAGTTTCGCTCTAAAATACGCCACCGATTTTCAACATTACTAGCTGTAATATTTAGTTTTAGTTTCTCTTTAAATTCCTTTGAAATCACTTCCCACAACTTTTTCATTGTTCGAATATGAAATGTGCCAACTTGCACTTTAAATTTCTTGTATTGTTCTATCAAAAATAATGTGGTGTTGTGTGTCCAAATAAAATAGTTATTATTCTCTCTTTCTATTGGAGATGTTTCAATTATTACGAACTCTTCTAATCCTAAAAAAAAATCTTATTAAGAACTTAATTGTATTTTATGAACACTATGCGTACCTTCCATATTTTAAATTTATAGAGCAAGAAGTATAAAATAATAGTAATTTATTATCCAAGATATGTACTATTTAACGTGTGTTCATTTGAAAACTCAATCTAGGTTACTTTGAAATTTTGATAGAATAAGACGCATATATATTAGTATGTGTTTGTTGTTCCGTAAACGTAAATCCAAATGACATTTGATAATGTCAATCACATTTGTTATTTATTTGTATGTATGAAACTGTCAAAATATACGACTTCGTAGGTTAAGTAGTAAATTTTAATTTACAACATACTTCAAAATGTTCTCAGTAAATCACATGCTACTAGATTGACTTTTCAAATGAACACCCGTTAAATATAACCTTAACACTAACCAGAACACTAATAACAACAAATCAACTTAACATAACCTTAAAAATAAAAGGACAGCATCAATAGCTTGTATACGTTAACACCATTCTCTAAATTCTTGTAAATTCTGAAACCGTTCGTACAAGCAAGATCAGAAATTAGTTGGAAATGAGTTACCAACCAAATATGCGCATTCAAACAAATCAGCAAACTATCACAAACTCTTTGTTCGAACAAACCTAATAGCAAAGATAAAATTACAAATTTCGAAAAATCCTAATTAGTCGCAGAGACTATGATGCTATCTATCGGCCATAGTGGTAGAAATATGAATTCTAGACTAAGCGAACATAAAAAGTAAATTATTCAAGGAATAAAAAACACGGGATTTGCAGAACACTGTAGACACTTCGCTTTTCTGACATGTATAGCTGCAAACTGTTATATAATGTTAATATATGTCAAAAATTACGCTATTTAGAAATATTAGAAATTAAAAAGCAAATTCTAAAGCACAAAGCCTAACAAACACACATATTTAAACACACCCATTATATCCATTATCGTTAAATTGTAATTAAAGCTAATTAGATTTACACAATCTCTTAATTTACTTGAGTAAACTATTTGATAATGTTCGAATAAACCGAAACAATTGTTAGAGTATCATATAATAAACAAATAAAACTGTGTTTTTAATTTACCTTTTAATAATTTCATTTTTTAATTTCTTTTATATCTTTCTTTATTTGCATCAAAGTGAACGGACTACTCCATTGTTCTGTTTTTCAGCTTAGTGTAGACAACCTATTTATTTCACCATTTATAGAAAAAGAAAAAAAAGGAATCTACTACAACAAAAATCGAATCCAAACTTAGGAAAAACAACCACGTATATTCAGGAAAAAAAGAATAAAATACCGCACCAGAATAACCGACATATTTTTAAAATTTTACATAATCTATTGTATGCTAACTTATATTAAAAGAGCGAGGAGAATACAGAATATAGATTTTTGTTAATTTAAGAACGTCTAGGCAATATTTACTCGTAGTCACTCTGGAAAAATACCTTTTTGTATTTTTTATGTAGTTCACCAATTCAATTAAAATATAGTTTGTTCCAAAGAATATCAAACTGCCGCTGCTCTCTAAATTACCAAACCTGACCTTCACTCAACGCGAGCCGATACAAATTAAAAGCGCGATCCCACTATAGAAAGAATCCGAGCGGCATTAAAAAATATATCATTAAAGAATCTCTTGCTAAGATTGCATATCACACGACTTGTTTGAGGTAACCGTTCCAATAGAAGATAAGGCAGCAGCTAATTATTTTAAATATATACGCTCTAGCTAAATTTGCGACAGGTTGTAAATATCGTTTAATATTAAATAATTAAAATTTCAAAGGAATCGTAATTGTCCGTTATAGACTGAAAAACTACCGGACCGATTTACGCGCGGTTTTTCTTGCAAAAGGATACGCGTTGTCCGGAGAAGGTTTAAAGCTAATGAAATCCTAGATCTGACCAGTAGAAAGAAAGTGAAGGGCCTAATAATATAATATCAATAGTAGCAGTACTATTATTTAAATGTAGATGGCAAAAGGTGGTAATTCAACGGGGAATTTGTAATAGTACAAGCTTCAATAACTGACATGGAGACGAGAGATATAAACAGATTCTGAAAAAAACGTCATTATTTAAAATTGGGTGACGAGAATTCAAACAGTAAATCATCGATAAAATAGGGTCTCCGCACCAAAATAACAAAAGTTAAAGTGTTTGGACAAGTTAGGAGTATAACCTAGAAAAAACAACCGTGACCGAAGCCGTGCTTTAGGTTGTAGTGCCCAGATCGTCCCACCTGGCCTTTTCCTAATTATATGCAATCCAGTGGAGATCGCCTGATACCTCAAATGACCAGTTCCTGTGACTTGCGTGGATGGACTTGACTTTATTCAGCATTAACAAGTATTTATTTATATAATACTATCATATTATATAAATAAAAACTTGTTAATGCTGAAGAAAGTCAAGCCCATCCACACAGGAACTTGTCATTTGAGGTATCAGGCGATCTTGACTGGACTGCACATAATCAGGAAAAAGCCAGGTGGGACGATCTGAGCACTATAACCTAAAACACAGCTTCGGCCACGGTTGTTTTTTCTAGGTTATACTCTTATCTTGTTCAAACACTTTAACTTTTGTTATTTTGGTGCGCAGATCCCATTTTATCGATCATTTACTATTTTAATTCTCGTCACCCAATTTTAAACAATGACGTTTTTTTCAGAATCTGTTTATGTCTCTCGTCTCCATGTCAATTATTATTCTTTACATGGCCTCGTTTCTGTTTTAATTATAATTTTGAAACATTATGTTAATAACAATTTAAAGAACATAAGTAGATTAACATAACTCGTAGATTTAAACAGAAACTTAAAATTACATTACAAAAAGTGTAGCTAAATAATATAATTCTTAATATAAATGCAATCACTGTCCTTGTTCTTGTTCCTTTACGTAACATCTCATGAAGCTTGTACCATTACAATATATATATATATATATATATATATATATATATATATATATATATATATATATATATATATATATATATATATTATAATAAAAATATTAATTGAATATTTATTTAAGACACTAGTTTTAATTCGTTACATTTCTGTTATTGGAATTTCTTAGAAGGTTGGAAGTCTATTATATTTGTATTGTTTTATTTAATTTAGAGTGTCAAATCTATAATTAAATTTCAAAAGTATATGACTTTCATACATTTACTAAAAATATAGAACTATGTAAATCTAGTTAATTTTGTGTACTTCAAAGGTTATGTGTGAAGGAAAATTTAATTGTAAACCAATAAGTTAATAATATTAATTGAGAATCAAAATTATAGTATATGTCAAATATTTTGGAAAATTATGTATAACTAAGCGACCAATGAACTTCAAGAACAGAAAAAGCTGTTGGGTTGCCATAGTGATTATTGAAACAATTGGAGAGAATAATTTTTGCACTTAAAATTAATGGAACGTGTTTTGGATTAAACGAATTTCTTTTTAAAAATATAAAAACAAGCATAATTTATATTACCAAGATTTGAATTGTTTTCATCTTATACTCCGCTATCATTTAATGAGCCACACAAGATGTGTACCAGCTTTAAATAAATATTGGGAAACATTACAAGGCCTTATATTACCAGGATTGGGGCCGGTGATCCTAACTTTCGAGATCTGCCAGTATTGTGACTGTTGTTCCTGAAGCTAAAATATACCAGCCGTACGTCAGGGAAGAAAGACTTAATTCCAGTGACTAGACGGATAATTATACATTTACTTACCGAAGGTAGATAAAGATCCCCTTTAATGACCATTTTGTTTAAAATATTGTAAGTAGGAAGGTTATATACAAATTCATTTAGTCAGCAATTGATTTAACAGCATCGATTTGTTTATATAGCCTAGTATTTGTCTCATTTCCGTAAATTCGATTTTTTAACCTATAAGAAATTCCACATAACCAATAAATTTTTATAATTAAATTTTCAATAAAATTAAATTGTTAACTATTGTTTATTCCGAATGTTTTGTTAAATGTACCTAATTAAATATATATACACTTATCAAGATAAGATTTTCCTTTTAATAAACGGAATTTAAGAACCTAAACAAGTCGTTTGAATTCTATAGTTTATCATTAGTACTGAGCTAACTAACCTTTTAAATTCTTTGTCAGACAGAATCTTCACGACCCTGGAGATATTAGAGAACTCATGTTCGATGTTTTATATTTTAATTTCAAACTTTCTTTAAGGTCAAAACACTATTTGGTTGTACATGTTATGATTATTATCAACAAACATTTATATTCATTGCACCTGCGCAGAAGTGTATCAGAATGCGGGGGTAAAAATTAGAATTTTAAATTCATTTTCTACTTTAAAGTTTAATATTTTGTCTTTAAAAACACTTTTAGTAAACGTTTGACTTCAAAGTTTGTTTCATTTTGACGGTCCAACGTAGAGCTGTTAAAGATTGTTTCAATATATATATATATATATATATATATATATATATATATATATATATATATATATATATATATATATACAGGCTGTCCCGTAAAAAACGCTAACATTCATAATGCCGTTATTTATTGTCCGGTTTTATTTAAACAAAAAGTAAATTTAATAGCATCAAAAACACTATAACATAGCAGTGTTTTATTTGTTTTCAATTGTTTTCATTAATGTCAAACGACAGTCAAGTTCTTTATTTTAAATGGCAACATATATATTTTTGGCTATATTCGGATTGGATTTTTTTTCTGAATTAAACGATGTATAACATGTTTATTTTTGATAAACCTTTGACAAACGGTTTAAGTTTGTGTTTTCTTAAAATACCATGAACTGTAGTTTTTGATACCCAAATATTATGTGCAATTTCGCGAATCGAAGTTCGTGAATTTTGCTGTACTGCAAGAAGAACATCTAATTCCTTATCTTCGGAGAATTTCCGTTTTTGTGTTTTTGGTTTGGTAAATGATCCATAATTTCTTAAATTCTTTTCAATTCTCTGAAATATTTTCGAACCTGGAACTTCTCTGTCCGGAAAACGAGCACTGTACCGACGAACTGCTTGAAGGCGATTTTTATTACATTCAAAGAACACTTGTAACATGTACGTTAATTCATTGTTATTCATTTTTAACGAAAATACGCTTTTTGTTGCGGCAAAACGTTCAAACAGGATAATACAGAAAACTTAATAAAGTCAAATTGACACTTAAGGCACATTGACATAATGCTAGTGGACTGGGCCAAGTCTACTATAATGAAAGATGAAATTTATAAAGTTTTTTTTAATTTTTTATTATTAGGAAATGTGCGATATGTGTTAAACAAGGTGGCGGGCAATTTCAACATTTATTGTAAAGTGTTTTGTTTCTTATAATAATATTTATAATACTTACATTTCAAATGTTTCATGACACATTCGAATATTTATAAATAATGGAAGACAAAGATGAAATTTATAAAGTTTTTTTTTTGCAATAAACGTTTATCAAAAATAAACATGTTATACATCGTTAAATTCAGAAAAAAAAATACAATCCGAATATAGCCAAAAATATATATGTTGCCATTTAAAATAAAAAACTTGACTGTTGTTTGACATTACTGAAAACAATTGAAAACAAATAAAACACTGCTATCTTATAGTGTTTTTGATGCTATTAAATTTACTTTTTGTTTAAATAAAACCGGACAATAAATAACGGAATTATGAATGTTGGCGTTTTTTACGGGACAGTCTGTATATATATATATATATATATATATAATCCCGCCAAAGCCTGTCCCAAGCCAGGTTGAAAAAGGGAGAGGGGGAGGAGTAACAACCTCGTAAAAAAAACCAGGGTTCACCTGGTCCGGGTGATAGCACCCTGTGAGGGCCCCTTGTCAGGGTTACGACCGTAACTCAAGGTGTCAAGCGATCCGTGCCGAGGAGTGGATGGCCATACGATAGTTGGTCTTGAACGGAGCCTATGGAGCACCAGGCGCCACTCCGTAGTATTTAGCCTTGCCGTCGTAATGCGGGGCTCTGCGGCGGTCGACAGGTAGTTCCCTAGCTACTCGTGGGATGAAATATGGAAAATGAACAAAACTTAAAATATAAAGAAAAAGAAAAAAAAAGACAAAAAAAAAGTAGGGGAAATGGAGGAGATGGAAGACGAAGTTTTCCGTAGGAGAGAGTCGCTGCAGAGAACTCCACCAGGAGTTCAAAGACCAGAACTGAGCGAGGACGTAGTGCCAGCAGAAGAGAGGACGGAACAAATATGTAGAAATAGAGCAAACTCATGCCCAAGCGTAGTCGTAGAGAAAGGAGAGAGAACGGAAGAAAATAAGACCATAAAGAGAACACGCGAAGAAGGGGATGCTGAAAACAGAATGCAACACTTAAGGAGGGAAGTAGAAAGAATGACTCGAACGATAGGCGAATTGGCATGCATTACGGAATCGAGCAGTAAGACAAAAACAGAAATTAAAATGCTTGTACAGAGACTTAAAAGACAAGTAACAGATGTTAAAAAGGAATGGAAGGCATTAGATGAAGAAGAACTAAGAACCAAGAGAACAACAGAGAAAAAAGAAATGAAGACTGTTGCAGTGCAGGTGGTAGTGCAGGATATCGAAGACGAATACGAGGAAAAAAGGAAAAGAACTGCCAGTAAGATACAATCAACGATAGAAAGAAATGGAGATTTCGATAGTCTCGCAGAAATCTTGGATGAGAAATGGCCGCAAGAAACTTATAAGGTCACAGAAATAGATGCAACAAGCCAAGCAACTTTAGTCGGACGCCAGGGGGACTATGCAATCCTAATAGATCCCAGTAGGACGGGGACTAACAAGGTCGTGGAAAATCTAAAGCTGAAGTATAACGGTTTAGAGAAGGTAATGAGCAGTAAGGGGGAGCAAGTCGACTTCCTCGTCCAGACTGCAAGAACAAAAACCAGGATGAACGAGTCTGAAGAGATCAGCAGTGCTGTTTATGTCATTCCTATGCAAATAGATCTGGCAGGCGTTAATGACATGGAGATTGTATACAACCGAATGAAGGAACTTATGGAGACTTCTAAGGTGCATCCCACTGGAATCATTAATTTGGTAATTGGGGATGGTCTAAAGGTTGGATATGTCAGGAAAATCTGCGAACAGGTCTTTGCGAAGGAGAATATCAAAATAAAATTAATGGTACAAGGAATAAGATCAGATCCACAAAAACAAAAAATGAAAAAGGAAGAGAGCATAGTGACGGTTAAGGCAGGCGACAAGAGCTATGTCGACGTAGTCAAGAAACTTAGAGAAGAAGTGGATATAAGAAGTATAGGCGTTAGAATTGGGAAAATCCGTAAAACTGGAAAAGGGGACCTCCAACTTGTAGTAGAGGGTGGACAAAAAATGGCGGCTATATTAGAAAAGGAAATAAAAAGCAAAATGGAAAACATCAATGTGGCGACTAAAGCAGTAGGAACAACAACGCTATATATAATGGGTATGGACTCCGTTACAGGAGCAGAAGAAGTGAGGCAGGCAATTTCAAGGGAGACAAATCTGAGAGAGTCAGATATAAGGGTAATAGCAATCAGGAAAGGAAAATACGAAGAACAGACAGCAATTATCGAAGTTCCAAAAAGTCAAGGAATGGCCCTGATCAAACACAGAAAAGTGAGAATTGGATGGGTGGAATGTGGAGTCAGGGAAAGGATACACATTGTGAGGTGCTTCAAATGCTTGGAACATGGACATAAAAGCCACGAATGTACAGCAGGGATTGACCGCAGTGGAGAATGTTTTAGGTGTGGGCAGATGGGCCATAGGAGCAAGGAGTGTAAGAATACTCTGCGTTGCATGAAGTGCGGAGTAGAGGGCCATAGGGCAGACCAAATCAGGTGCCCGTATTTTAAAGAAATGGTTGAGAGGAAAAGGAAGGAGAGGATAGCTCTGATAAATGAAAGAGCCCGGGGAGACAAGAAAGAGAAATGAGTCTAAGAATTCTACAAACGAATTTAGGAAGGGGGAGAGCAGCCCACGATTTGGCCTTTGCCACAGCCAGACGCGAGAAGGTGGATGTCCTCACGGTTGGGGAACCAAACAAGAAAATTGTCGAGGGAAAAGAGTGGGTGAAAGACTCTAAGATGGACGTGGCAGCGACATTTGTTAATAGAAAGGTGACGGTAACAAGTGTGAGGGTGGGGAATGGATACGTATGTGTTGATCTTGGAAAATGGGATTTATACTGTTGTTATATATCGCCAAACTTAGATATAGAGGAATACATGGAAATAGTCGACGGAATAGCAAATAGTGTAGGAAGCAGGAAGAGGGAAGCAGTTATTGCTGGAGATGTAAATGCAAAGTCTCGCATGTGGAAATCTCCCATTACCGATAAAAGGGGTGAGTACTGGGCAGAGTGGCTGGCGGCTTTGGACATGGTAGTTCATAATACGGGAGAATTGCCAACGTTTGTGAGAGGGACCTCAGAGTCCTTTATTGACGTGACGTTCTCCACACAGGGGGTGGCAAAACGAATTACAAAATGGAGAGTAATGGAGGATGAAACCCTAACAGAGCACCAATATATCTGTTATGAGGTAAAAATGGATAAAGCACCAGAGCGAGCTGTCGTAAAGACGAAAATTATGACAAAATGGGACAGCTTTACAGCTAGCGTACAACTTAGACTTGCTAACATGACGAATGAGGAAAGAAGCTCGTACAAATTATGCACAGAAATAATAAGAGAGGCATATCTGAATAGTAGCAGTAAGGGTCCAAGAGGAAAGAGGGGTATACCATATTGGTGGAATGAGACTATTGCCGAGAAAAGAAAGGAATGCAACGCGCTTAGGAGGCAGTACACAAGATGGGCGAAACGCACCAAACAAGGAGAAGGCCAGGAGGCTTCGGATAAATACAAAATAGCGAGAAAAGAACTGCGAAAACTAATAAGAAACTCCAAAATACAACATTGGAAAAACCTATGCGAAGACTTGAATAGGGACATATGGGGAGACGGCTATAGAATAGCAGTCACAGGAATAAACAATTTAACACCTTATCAGATTCCAGATAAAGAAAGGAAGGAGATACTGGGAGAGCTCTTCCCTTACCCCAGGAGTGAGGCACAAGAACATAGAAGGAGAATAGGTATAGCCCCAGCTCTCACTGAGGCAGAACTGAAAGTAGCTGTCGAAAGCATGAAAACGGGCAAAGCCCCTGGGCTAGATGCAATACCTCCTGAGGCAATCAAGGAAGCGGTAAAATCGAACGGGGAGTGGATCTTGGAGGTGCTAAATAAACTCTTGAAGGCACAAAGATTTCCAAGAGAATGGAAAAACGCCAAAGTTATCCTTATACCGAAGGAGAGTAGGTCAGGGAAAAGAAACTCCTATAGACCAATCTGTTTGTTGAATACATTCAGCAAACTGTACGAAGCCCTGATAAGACAAAGGTTGGAGGAAGAAATAGAAAAGAAGGGGGGACTGGCCAAACACCAATATGGATTTAGAAAAGGGAAGTCGACGCTTCTGGCAATGGAACAGATTAAGAAGATATCAGAAAACCTGGGAACAAAATGTAACGTACTGATAACGTTAGATGTACGAAACGCGTTCAACACAGCCAGTTGGGATTTAATCCTTCGAAAATTAGAAAGGAAAGGAATATCAAGTTATCTTCTCAATGTTATATCAGACTATTTCACCGAAAGATACATTCAAGTGACCAAACGAGAAAAAATGGAAGTAAAGGCGGGCGTACCGCAGGGCTCGGTCCTCGGCCCTACACTATGGAATATCCTCTATGACGATGTGTTCGGCATAGAATTGCTGGGACAAGCTAAAACTATAGGTTTCGCGGACGATCTGGCGTTGATAGTCTCTGCGGACAGCAAAAACGACCTCAGAAGTTTCACAAATGAGAACTTACGGCGAATAAAGAAATGGATGGGAGAAAACCAACTAGATCTAGCACCGGAAAAAACGGAGGCCCTTATCATAACACGGAAAAGAAAAAGGGATGGGTTGACCTTCAACATAGGCGACACACACATTGAGCCAAAGAAAAGTGTTAAGTACCTGGGGGTGTATTTTGACAATACAGGCAGTTTTAGAGAACACTTGGTTAGGGTGACCGGGAAAGCCGAAGAAAGAGTGGGACGATTAATTCGAATAATGCCCAACATCGGAGGACCAAATATCTATAAAAGAAAGCTACTAGCTGGAGTAGTACACTCCATAGTCCTCTACGGAGCACCGATATGGGGGGAGGCATTGAGGATTCGAAGAAATTGTCTCCTAATGGAGAAGTTACAGAGGCGAGTACTAATCAGAGTGGGAATGGCATATAAAACAGTGTCCACAGTGGCCCTGCAAGTTATTACGGGAATTCCGCCCATAGACCTGTTGGTGAAGGAAAGGGTGCATATGTACGAAAGGGAAAGCAAAGAACCACTTAGGGAGGTAAAAGATCGGACGCTGGACAGCTGGCAGGAGAGATGGAACGAAAACACGCTTAAAGGACAATGGACTAAAACGTTGATACAAGACATAGGAGCGTGGGTCAAATGCGAACACAAGGAAGTCGACTTCTACCTTACACAGGCGCTAACAGGGCACGGGGTCTTTAGGGCGTATCTGAACAGAATGCAACTAATATCCGACGACAAGTGCATATACTGCGGCGATATCGACACGGCAGAACATACGATTTTTATGTGCAATCGATGGAATGCGATAAGAGAGGGAACTGAAGCGAGCATGGGACTGGAAATAGCGACAAGCAATATCGTTGACAAAATGATAGAATCCAGAGAAAACTGGCAGAGGCTGCACCACATGATTAAGACGATAATGAAAACAAAGGAGGAAGAAGAGAGAAGAAGACAGCGCAGCTAGATGTGAGATATGAGGGTGCTCGATATGCTTTCATGATGCGAAAATCTACAATGGTGGTTCCATGAAAGCAAAGAGAGAGTAAAGACAGGTGGTTTTTAGTGGGTATACTAGACTAGGAGTCCCACACTACCATGCAATGATGAACAGGCATGGTGTTCATAAAGAATTTTCCACCTATTAAAAAAAAAAAAAAAATATATATATATATATACATATATATATATATATATATATATATATATAAATATAATTAATTCGTGACCTTGGTATGATATAGTAAATTCAATCAGTTGGCAATTGAAGGTCTGGCATTACTTTAAAGTATATATATTTAAAACAACCCTACATGTTTCGGCAATGATGCCTTTATCAAGGATATAAAATATAAATAATAATAGACAATATCATATAATTTATATACATTTTATATCCTTGATAAAGGCATCATTGCCGAAACATGTAGGGTTGTTTTAAATATATATACTTTAAAGTAAAGCCAGACCTTAAATCGCCAACTGATTGAATTTACTATATATATATATATATATATATATATATATATATATATATAGTAAACTTAATAAGTCGGCGATTAAAGGTCTGGTTTATTACTTCAAAGTATATATATTTAAAACAACCCTACATGTTTCGGCAATGATGCCTTTGTCAAGGATATAAAAAATATATTATTAAGTTTACCATATCATACCAAGGTCACGAAAATATTATATATATATATATATATATATATATATATATATATATGTGTGTGTGTGTGTGTTTAGATAATTTCTTAGCCGTTTATTAAATATGCCAATTGATAAATTATTGGAGTTCCAATAATTTATCAATTGTTATATTTAATAAACGGCTAAGAAATTATCTAAACACTCATATAGCTATGGAGTAATAATTAGCAATTTCAAACATTCACATCTGCTCTCAAAATACTGACATCTGCTTTCAATAACTGACATCTACTTTCATAATAGGCATCTGCTTTCAAATCTGACGTTTGCTTTCATAACAGACACCTGCTTTCAAAACAGACATCTGCTTTCAATAACTGACATTTGCTTTCACTAACTGACATCTGCAATCAAAACTGACATCAGCTTTCAAAACTGACTTCTGCTTTCAACTTGACATCTACATTCAATAACTGACATCTGATTCATTTACACTGTTACTTTATAATGCATTTCTAATTAGCTTGAACCAAGGTCTATTGTGGCTGAGTGGTAAAAGCGACAGTCTGGCAAACTGTAGAGTCGGGTTCATGTCCCAACATAGGCAATATTTTTCAATTAAAAATTTCGTATGATTTTCTTTGTAATTTGTAGACAGCAATGTTTACATCCCCACTTACTTTGCAATTACATACATACTAATTTGATATTTGTAAATATTTCATGTAAAAGCCGAGAAACTTCAATAATTTATTGTTATTTATATATATATATATATATATATATATATATATATATATATATATATATATAATAACATGTAGAGTTTTTTAAATACATATATTTTGAAGTAATATACAGACCTTTAATCGCCTACTGATTAGGTTTACCATATATATATATATATATATATATATATATATAAGGTAAACTTAATTAGTCGGCGATTAAAGGTCTGGTTATTACTTCAAAGTGTATATATTTAAAATAATCCTACATGTTTCGGCAATGATGCCTTTGTCAAGGATATAAAAAATATAAGTGACAGAATATAAATTTATATTCTGTCAGAATCTACTCTTGTACACAGGGTGCGATTCACAATAACTAGCTAGCTTAATATTTTTTCAAAAAAAATAAACTGTTTTATAATAAATGAATTATTTATTCAATATCTGTCATTAAGTTCAACATTTAATTAATATGGCCATCTCTTATGTTATTATATGAACAAATTTAACTATATATGTAACTCAAAACAAATACATAAAGCAAAAAAAACAAAATAACTCATGCAAGGATCTAAAATATAAGGTCCAACGATTAGAATTTATACAAGATAGTTATAGTGAAAATTAAAACGGTATTTTTATCAATGTAGAAGAAATATCTTGATATAAGTATTTTTAATTCATTACTCACACGATTGTATTTCGTTTAAAACTATTCTTGGATATGTATCGGCAGATCTAGGTCCCTACTGCTACTCTCCCAATTACTATAAGTATTTCCAATATTGCCAGACTTGCACCAATTATAAACGAAAGATCTATACAAATACCCCAGCTGTGACGATACTAGTGAAGATGTTACCAGGCTCGTGCAAACCTCTATTATAACTCCATCTACTATTGTACAATCAATGTGCTATTGCTCCACCTCTGACTCAAGAAATATTACACATTGTTCTTTCGAACTTTATCCAATACAATACAGCCCGTTCTGCTAACTAAGCAGTTTTAAATCTTCTGCAATTGTACTCGGTACGTTCTTCAAATTGTATAACACATATATAACAAATCGACAAATTCAATTTCTAAATTTTTATCTCTACTTTTTCTCCGTCAAAAAATAATAATAATCATTTTTTTTCCAATCGTCATGGTAATTTTCTATACTTTTATATATATCTGAGTTAGTTAGTCTCTTTTAAAATTCAAATATAAAAATGACATTTAACTATAAATGCCGAAACTATTCACTTGCATAAGTTAATTTAAACAATAATTCATACAAGATGGTTAACTATATCCTACACGATTGTACAATTTTACCATATGTAATAAACTAAAATATAAATATATCAAGATTGAACTCTATTAACATTTATATAACTAATATATTGACAAAAATATATCCAACCTTATAATAAATATGACAACTATAACGAATTTACACAAATCAAAATATCTCTTGCATATGTAGCTAATATTTTAAAAATAAAAAAAGAACTTATGGACATAACATTAGAAATGGCTCATCAATATAATGGAGGTTCATCCCACTATATTTTCTCCCCACGTATTTCTTTTTTTTTAATTACTAAATAAAAAAAAGAAATAACTCTCTTTTTGACAAACTCTAAGCAATTACATAATTCAATAAAACTAAATAAAACAACATGTATATAGTTTTAACTTTGAAATGATTAAATAACTCGTTTTTTTTTTAAATAAAAAGTTCAGAAAAATATTATCTTTGCTAGTTATCATATACTCTATTGTTTACTTCGATGCATCTCTTTTTTTAAAACTGGAAAGTATAGACCTTTATATATTCTATGATAGTAGGTATCAATTTCTTTAAATCTATATTATCTAAACAATGTTTTTTTTACAATCAAAAATGTATAACAACATTCATTTATAATAGCCTTTTATGCATTTTATTGCTTAACTTTATTTCCTGTTTTTTTTAAATAATAACATTTGTAAAAATCATCTTGATTGTAAAAGTTTCACTAAATAACATGATATCTTCCAACACAATAATACATAAATAGACATTCTATACCTAACATTTGCCACACCAATAAATATACATTTCATTCATCATAAGTATCATAATACTACTTTTAATTCTTTCTATATATATTACTTATTATATTATATTTATTATTTTATTTATAACATTTATTTCCCACATCTTAATATTTATTATAACCACCTCTTCATATACTCACTTTTCACATACCAATTCTCAATTAAACATCTCTTAGCATATCCATTATCTGCATCCACATGCAACCATCTTTTAAAAATCAAAATTTTTAATCATGTTATTTATATATAGCTATATTTTGCATTAATATATATATATACCTTATCTGATATATACTTTATTTTATTATTACGTTTTAAGATTATTTCATTGTTTAGATTTCCTTAACCGAAGTCTGCAGAAATATACTTCCAGTTTTAAATATACATCGGCTTCTATTTTTTTTTAAATTCTTGAACCTGTTTTAATATATAATTAACAAAAAAAAAAACTTATTTTGAACTAATGTTATTGATACATTTTATTAATATATTTCTACAAGCCTTTCTTCTTTTAAAATAATAAATAATTTTAAATAACCAAGTAATAACTTGTCTAATATTATTATGTACACGTAAAACAATTTAATATACCTGATAAAACGACTCCCTCGATATGCTGAAGAGCAATTACGGTTTAATAATCTTTTAATTTACATTTGTGTTTCTATTTTGATTACTAATAAGGAGTTTTGGATGAACTGGGAACCTGTTCCATGGCAACTTGTTCCATCGAAGTCCTTTTTTCTTCTAAGATGCCACCTTTTTCTTTGTCTTCGGAATAACCTGAAGAAGAACAATTAAATCGAAGAGAATTTACTCCACGACCTCGACCTTTAAAATTGTTAGCTCCGTTATAATGCGCATTTCCATTATAACCATATCTGAACTGCTTTTCTAAATTCTGACTATTCCTTTCCTCTCTATTATCGTTCCCAGAAGACTTACTGTGATCACGCTGACTATTATAGCTATAACTTGGATTATTTACATAATGGTTCTTATTAGTGTTATTGTTTTGCCTAATATTATAATTAGAATTTTATTGATACTCATTTCCATTATTATTTCTGTAATTGTAATTACAGTTAGGATTAAAATTACCGCTATTTCTATTTTGATTCTGTCTACTTATTTGAAAATTGTTACTGGGATCTTGATAATTACGATTGCTCGGTTCCGGGAAAGTTCTCGGAGAAACATAATTTTGATAATTTAGACTTTCCTGGATATTATCTAACCTCCTTAATAACTCCAGTAAGCTATCTATAGACTCTAAATTCTGTGTAGCCACAATTTGTGTATCCGTTAGTACAAAATGATTCAATAAATGCTTGGCTATCACTTTTTCAGATAAATCATCTATGTACTTGCATTTATTGAACAGGTTTACCGCGTACATTTCTCGGGATAAACGACCATGTCGATACTTTCCAGTCAATAACTTCACTTTAAGCTTGTCCTGAAAAGTCTCATACCAAAATCTCTTTAGGAAGACTTCCTTAAATTCCTCAACACTCATACACACTTCCTCAATCCTATTGAACCATTCCTGCGCATTTTGATCCATTGTCTGTCGTATCAACAGCATCCTCTGATCATAATCTGGAATATTTTTTGTCAATCTTAATATATTATTGATATAAGTAACTGGATGTATATCCTCTTTCTCATTGCCGTTAAATTTAACCCAAGCACCAGAATTAAGAGTTGGAGTGTTACTATTACTAATGATGCACCTAGTACCTTCTTCTTGCATTTTTCTAAATTCAGCTTTTAAAATGTCAATTATCGAACTATGGCTATCTAAAATATTTTTATCTTCTTTTAACTGATCTTGTATCATTACCGAATCAGTTCTAATATTTTTGATGTCTTCTTGACAGGCTTTATTTTCATTCTTATAGCCATCTACCTTATTATCCACCTGGATATTTATTTCTTCCAATTTCTCATATACGATTTTTTCTATAATTTCTACTTTCTTATCCAACTTATCTTCTAAGATAACTAAATGTTCGTCTATTTCTTTCTTTTTCACGTTAATATCTTCTATACATTCCAATTTATGACTTTCCATTTCAACTGATAACTCCTTTTTTAAAAGGATAAACTCATTTTTCACCTGTTCTAATTTTTGTTATATTTCAATATTCTGCTTTTCTAACAAATCTCTTGTTTCTACACTATTTTTAATCATCTCTCCTCGTAATTCTACAATATTTTCTTTTAAATCTTGACTATTTTTCTTCATGTCTGCTTTCTGTTCCTCTTTTCCATCTCCCTCATCCTGTGGAACTGAAGAAGAACCTAAATTCCTTTCCAATGAACGCTCACGTCCTCTTGTATTCATTATATGCGACGTAAATGTACAATTAAAAAGAAAACACCAAATATAAAAGCACAGATTTTAAATTACAATTTTAAATCAATATTTGTTAACTCTTTATTGTATTATCGCTCCCACGTTCGAGCGCCAAAAATATAATAAGCCTGTGTTGCTTCCAAATAAAGAGAAGAATCTACTCTTGTACACAGGGTGCGATTCACAATAACTAGCTAGCTTAATATTTTTTCAAAAAAAATAAACTGTTTTATAATAAATGAACTATTTATTCAATATATGTCATTAAGTTCAACATTTAATTAATATGGCCATCTCTTATGTTATTATATGAACAAATTTAACTATATATGTAACTCAAAACAAATACATAAAGCAAAAAAAACAAAATAACTCATGCAAGGATCTAAAATATAAGGTCCAACGATTAGAATTTATACAAGACAGTTATAGTGAAAATTAAAACGGTATTTTTATCAATGTAGAAGAAATATCTTGATATAAGTATTTTTAATTCATTACTCACACGATTGTATTTCGTTTAAAACTATTCTTGGATATGTATCGGCAGATCTAGGTCCCTACTGCTACTCTCCCAATTACTATAAGTATTTCCAATATTGCCAGACTTGCACCAATTATAAACGAAAGATCTATACAAATATCCCAGCTGTGACGATACTAGTGAAGATGTTACCAGGCTCGTGCAAACCTCTATTATAACTCCATCTACTATTGTACAATCAATGTGCTATTGCTCCACCTCTGACTCAAGAAATATTACACATTGTTCTTTCGAACTTTATCCAATACAATATAGCCCGTTCTGCTAACTAAGCAGTTTTAAATCTTCTGCAATTGTACTCGGTACGTTCTTCAAATTGTATAACACATATATAACAAATCGACAAATTCAATTTCTAAATTTTTATCTCTACTTTTTCTCCGTCAAAAAATAATAATAATCATTTTTTTTACAATTGTCATGGTAATTTTCTATACTTTTATATATATCCGAGTTAGTTAGTCTCTTTTAAAATTCAAATATAAAAATGACATTTAACTATAAATGTCGAAACTATTCACTTGCATAAGTTAATTTAAACAATAATTCATACAAGATGGTTAACTATATCCTACACGATTGTACAATTTTACCATATGTAATAAACTAAAATATAAATATATCACGATTGAACTCTATTAACATTTATATAACTAATATATTGACAAAAATATATCCAACCTTATAATAAATATGACAACTATAACGAATTTACACAAATCAAAATATCTCTTGCATATGTAGCTAATATTTTAAAAATAAAAAAAAGAACTTATGGACATAACATTAGAAATGGCTCATCAATATAATGGAGGTTTATCCCACTATAATATATATATATTCAAATCTAGCAACAGCAAATCATTGTCGAGTTCGGCTAGTCGACCATAAAATTTGAAACAATATTCTAGAAAATGTAACTATTACAAAAACGTTTGTGGTAATTACAGATTTCGCGGAGTAGGAATTTCAGTTTATGATCAACTAGATACTTTAGACAAAAAAAAAACTTTGTGTTCGAAAAATGTTTGTAACAATACCCCAAAGGTTGTCATTAACAAGCTTTTAGAATGTCCTAAATTGATTTGTACAAAAAAAGCGTACTCTTAGCAAAAAAAAATAAACAAGTTAACTAGCTTTATCATAAACATTTTAAACCGATGTTTCAGCAAAACATGGGCACATATAAATACCACGATATCCGAACAAGACTTAATTACGGAACTCCTTCAAAATATAATATATTAATTTAAATAAATATCTATCTACGATGCATATATTAGACCGCCATTTCATATATCATACTCCACTCGCTGTGCCTTTGCATACGCGCAGATGTATCTGTCAAAATCATGTACCTTAACCTAAGTCAATGACAACAAAACACACAGAGAATGGTTAATTAAACTAGAGAGCCGTATACTGTTCAAAATGAATCTAAGATAACTATAAAACAATGTCCAACAAATCCAAACAAATTAAGATAGAATTTCAGACATCCTTATGCAAGATAATTAACGAGGCAAAGAAAGTATACATACACAACCTAAGATTTATTCTGTGGAAAAGTTACGTAATTTGAAGCTAACTAAATTAAAAGTAAGATGTTAAATAATATCCTCGAGGTACAATGCTAAATAACTAACTTGAATTAGTACGTATTGTAATTAACTAAATGAGATACGATATCCCTGTTTGATGACATATCAATGTTACAGATAGCAAAATCGAAATACTTATATCGTATAGGTTCCAATAAATGTTTAGAAAATCAATAAATGCAGAAATGTAAGAAAATAATTACCATATAGGAAATTCCCACGATGTATACCTGGATATTCAAAAGTAAATGACAAGCAAAGCAATTATTACATGTAGATTTATTGAACGATTGTAATTATACCAAACAGTCAAAATACAGTTAATCAAATTCAGCGAACAACTCATTACAATATCTTATATTGTTACGAGAACGTGAGTTGGGTGGTCTTTTGCAACAAGTTTGAGTGACAAATTATTAAAAGATGGATCCTTATGGTTGATCTTCCTTGTAGTGTTAGGCTTCTCATATATAGAATGTTTCATTTAATTTTAAATTATATTTCTTCTACTAATACCTCGCATTTAAAATATAAATTCAACTTAGACATTTTTCTGTATACTCGTTTGCAAAGAGAAATCCTTACTTTTGTTCTTGCTCTTGCCAATAGACCCTTCAACATCTACCTGACTTGTGCGGTCGACTCGCATTTAACGTTCGCTTTGAATTTCTTTGTACATTTCGTTTTTAAACTTAAGTTAATAATTTAATTACGTACGTGTTCTATTATATATCGAGTTCATATCGTTATAAAGCTTGTCTCACAAGGGATATTTTAATGATACTTGTATCATCGATATCACAACCTTTCAGCTTGCACTTTTGATTAATTCATTAGTCAAGACATCGACAACTTCGATCCTTTTCTCCAACTTAGAGCAATAAAAACCTATTCTCTAGACCAGTGTTTCTTCGACACAAAAATTTCTTCTTCGGTTAAGAACCTTCGTAAGATACAGACCTTTCTTGTCGTACTGTTCAAGTACAGGCCATGACCCATGTGCCCATGCCACATGCCTTCCGACGTCCTTCGCTTCTTAGGTAATCTTTATTGGTCAATATATATATATAATATTCTTATTTAATTCACATTAATTTAACTAATTAATTTCTTCGACCTCCGGCCAAGCATCGCTACATACTTGTCCAGGTACATGATGCACATCTCGTGGCCGACCATCTTTGAAACTCCAAGGTAACTCTATATTGTTCGATACAGAGGTTATTTTATATTAATCACAATTAATTCACATTTAATTTTCTGCCTAATTTAACATTCTTTTCAGTTTATTTTTGTGTTTTTTTTATTACTTATTAGACGTATCCTGTATATATTACTTTTATTTAATTACTTTATATATATCAACGCTCAATCACTTTCATATAAATAATAAATACAAACTTTAAGGACAACGCTCCTGTGTTTATTTAGTTAGTAAGTTGAAATATATTTAATTCAGCATTATTACACGCATCTTGGACCTTTGATGATACTTCACTAGAGCAGACCAATTTCCGTGCGCGCCATGAGCTCCGGTATGGGAGTGTAATTCGTAATATATTAGAATATGCGATAGAATAGGGACGCAACATGAGCTTGTTACCGATATAAATATAGAAGTAGAGACATTTATTCTATCAAAAATAATTAAATATACATTTGGTTTTCTGCTATTAAAGTAATATGCATAAGCACACGAAAAATAAGAATAGTACATATTATAGCAGCGATATATGTACCTATAAATAAAATGGAAAATGTATGAAATCAGTGATTGTGTGCACGACAGAGGATTTATAAAAACACTCACCGTTTTAAGCGTCTTCCGAGGATTGACAAACTGGAGAAAACCGATTGTATATTTTCAACATCAGGTGCGTTTCTAAGGTTATTTCTGAAAAACATGTCCGCCGTGAGGAAAAATATGTTTATATTCGGAAAACGAGCATTCTACATCTAGTGATATTATGTCCGCATAATCAAAATACTTTTTTAAGCAACTTAACGCATCTGTAGACATGCCCTCACAAATACGTGTTAAGGTCTCAAAATCTGCATTTCTGTCTAAAACACTTTCAAATTTAATTAGAACACTTTCACTTTTTGCGTCTTCTACAGCACACAGTTGTGCGTGAACATCATTAACGATTTGCAGTGATTCCTCTAACGACAGCGGTGTTATTGCTTATTCTAGTCCCAAGTAATTCTCACGAATACTTTGTAAATCCATTTTAATCTGGGCATCTTGAAATTTTTTCTGGCTTGTATTGATAGCTGCACTTTGTTTCGGATCGAATGATAAAACCACGTCCTTAATTTTGTCAAAATGTTCATGATAGTAAAACCCCGCCGGTAACCATGTACCCCAACGTGTCAGAATTGGCTGTGGTGGCTCAGGGGTATGGAGACACAATTCGTGAAATTTTCGAATACGTTTTGGAGATTTCAGGAATACTGCCTTTGTACTCGATATTAAAGCATCTACCTCTGGATAACATCTACGAACCTGTTCTGTCACAAGGTGTAGAGCATGGAGTTTACAAGTAATATGTAACAAGTTAGGCCAATATTTTCTAAGAGACCGGCCTACAGAACACATGGTTGCGGCACCATCGGTCATAAACATTAATACTTGTTTTTTGGAAAGTTTAAATTTTTCGAAAGTATCTAATAGCACCTCCCCCCTTTTTTCGGCATTACATTGTTCTAGTCGCCTGGATGTTAATAAAATTGAAGACGTTGGTTGATGTGGTTCCATATTACGCGCCATCACATTAACTACAGATTGTTTTTTGCTGTCAGTTGTTTCCTCCGCATATAACCACAGTTTTTTATTTTTCAGTTCGGCTTTGATTTTATTTTTAACCTGTTCACGCACCGATGGTAAATTCCTTCGTAACGTTGTCGTGCTCGGTAATGTTTGATTCGCGTAGTTATTCCAAAATGAAATAAATGAATCATTACTTCTATTATCTGGATAAAATAAAACAAATTCTAATTTCACTTTTTAATTAACACTGTAACGATCGTTTCGCTCCAACCTGAGTTTCATCAGACATATAACTAACTTATTTACAAATTTTTTAACACAAGTATACGGTAACAAACACATGTTTTATTTTAAATAGTTGAAGGAATGGGTACTTTTTATTACTAAAATTACTAAAAATCATTACTTAACAAGGTAAACGGCAGTGTACACACAATCATAGTTACACATAGTTCATGTCTCTTAATATCGATACTGCACTCTTTTTATAATCGTTTTGTAATACTACACTGAGATTTATTTACATTTTCAGAACATAAACAGTCAACAATTTAAATATAATTTTTACGATCTTCTTTAAAGTATTCTGGATATTTTTTATATATATTTTTTATATATATAATTGATTTGACGACCTTTTAACTAAAACTTACTAATAACCCGTAGTGAAACAGTGAAAAAAATTACATGATCGAACATAAAGGAACAATTAAGAAATGAGTCGATATAATTAATATATTTTGAAACATTCAAAGTTTATTTAAAATACTACAGAAGATGTGTAAGCAATTTTATTTTCTATGTAATCTGACAGTAACAACACTTCGTAAGTAATTACTGCAATTTTTCAAATTTCGCCCACAATGTACCTTTCTTCGTCAAGAAGTTTATTTTGGGATCAATCTCGAAATCGTACTTTTCACCTTCAGCTGGCAAAATCCTATAATTATTCAATACCATAGCTAGACCAGTTTTCGCTTGCATAACTCCAAATCGAAGCCCAATGCATAATCTAGGACCTTCACCGAACGGCAAATAAGCGAATTGAGGGATTTTATCCTTATTATCATCACTGAATCTTTCAGGATCGAACTTTCGAGGATCTGGATAGTATTCTTCATCCATGTGCAATCCTAATGTGCTCACAAAGACTGTCGTGCCGGATTCTATTACCGTGTCCGTATCTGGTACTTTATAATCCATGTTACACTTTCTTGGTAAAAACGGAACTATAGGATATTTTCGTAGGGTTTCTGCAAAATATAAGCATTACGTTATATAAAGTAGAAATTCTAATTTCTAAATTTGCTTTAACTAATTTCGTTTCTAAATATTCAATGGTAATAACAAATGCTGTTCTTATATAAACTCGTGTATGAATCAGTTGAATGTTGTTAAAGTCAAGCGAGTACTAAACGTTGTACAACTACAAAATATCTACCATGTGTTAATACATTAAAGATTTAAACCTCCAGTATATAGAACACGCCACTGATATCAAGTAGCTTATTGAAAACAAAACAATACATAAAATAATAAAGAAATAATTATAAAATAGAAGAAAAAATGAAATTTTGGGTACAATGCCAATCTTTGCTACCTAACGTGCGCCGGTGCCGTTCTGACATAATGAATATGGTCGGTATGTTATCGAAATTGGTAGTCATAACGCCCAATTTAAGGGAGCCTCTATTTATCATGTATGCCCTTTGTCAGTGGAGATGGGTATGGATTGACCAAAATAGATGAAAGGTACTTAGTTTTACATACCTACGGAGGCTCGAGGCGTATTCACTAGCAGACTACTAAATTGTACCAAAACGACAAGTAATTAACAAGTGAATAACAAGCGACTCTCAAGCCGCAAATAATATTATATAAAAATAGAGTTAAGACAAATTAACACGGCGGTATGAACACCCGGTATATCAAATCATTAAATTAGGAAATATATTACCAAAAAAAAGAAATTACATGAGTTTACACTGTATCAACTTAAATATACTAAAATCAGATTAAATTAATCAGCAAAATGGACCAAAATTCAAACAAGTAGTTATTTAATCAATTCAATTAGCATTAACCTAGAAACAGAATTCGTAGTTCGACGACAGATCCGTTGTTGAACTTCACATTTGGCATTACATACACAGTATATATTACGAGAACAACAATAAAATTCAATAAAAAATACAATTTAAAAAGTCATAGTAAAAAAAATCCATTGTAAAATATATAACGCTAGTGTCTCACAAGATTGTTTCAAAAAAAAAAAAAAGAAATACAATAAGAGAAGTTAGAAGTTCTCTTAGTAATTGTGTGAAATCAACCAATTAACGAACAATTAGAAATTCAAAATTGTTACTACGTGAAAACAACCAAATATAATCATTAATTTAATCAAAAAGTATTTAAGAGTAAATTTTTATAACGATGAAAATGAAAGTGAATTCATTTTATAAATGTTAAAGTAACAATTATATGAGCGTTAATTATCTGGACAAATGAACGATAATCAAATAAACTCTTTTACAAATTACATGTATCACGTAAAAAAATATACGTATACGAAGTTAACTAAATTTATTTGCTGTTTTAATTAGGTTTAAAATTCGAAATCGTAAAGAGCAAGTAAAATATCTGTGAAGATTTTCAGTTCACTGAATTTAAAAAAGGTCTAGTACAAAAAATACCTCCTCGTAAGACGTCACAGATGATCCAAAAAAACAGCGGACTGGAATGAGGTGGCCGCGACTTTCTAATTACGTTGAATTCATGGTTATTTTGGATTTTCTCCTCGTTTACGAAATATTTTAACTCTCAAAAAAATTGACACAAAAGAATAGCTCGAAGCCCAAAAACGTCTGAAATGTCTTAGAACAAAAGGACGTCCAAATACTCGATACGGTAATGAGCTTTCTTTCTTATTTTTTTTCACTACGTCCTAGCTTGAATCCGCTAATTGCGATAATTGCTAAAACACATAGAGCTGGTGCGAAACATATTTCGATTAACGGAGTTTACTAAGATATCGACCTTACTCAACGGTCATTCGTATAGAAGTTCTCGTCAAACACCGTAGCGAGGCAGGGGTCGAAGATTCACACAATCGACTCTAGGAGGGGCGCGGCCGATAATCAGAAGAATAGTAAGTACTAAATTCAAATGTGAAATTTAAATACAGGGTGGTATAACTCATAAGTAGCTAAATTATCGTAACATCTTTCAGGAATTCTAGTTAAAACGAGGTTTTAAATTTATAAAAGGAAAAACCAAATAACAGTCAAAACAATAGACCACACGGAGAAGAACTATGTTAGATAAACGCGAAATGCATTTCATCAACTGGAAAGATGATGGCGTCAGTCTTTTTGGATGCGCGATGATGGAAAAAAACATCCCCGGCGTATACTAAGCATCCCTTTTTGACTGATAGGCGAAAGGCATCCTAAAATGGCCAAAAAAAGGTGTTGTTTCACCGCGACAACGCACCTTTTCATTCAAACTGTGTCGCTCAGTTATTCCTGAAACTCAAAACTTTCCTGGACAAAAATTTTAGTGCAATGAGGAAGCCATCCAGGTGGTTGAACTGAGATTCGAAACTGAGATTCAAACCATCCTCGTATATTACAATATAAAAAGAGATGTGAAAGCTACTGTAAATAAAGACATAAATCCAAACAGTTAACATTTTGTATCCTTGTAGTACTGAGAAATTTTTTTTTACATTCGAATCTGACTCTGTGCGGAAATATGAAAGGATACATCGTCAAAGCGTTGCTCTACCTATATTATGTGGCCAATATGAATCAAATTGTCGTCATAAATGTGTTCGCGCAAGATAACAAATTTTTCTTTCTAATCATAAAGATATTTCCGCCAGAACAGTTTCGTAAGTTGTGTAAGATAATATTCTACAGATAATGGAATTATATCATCATATAAGAATAAAGAAAATTACAAAATAACTATAACTATTTGTTGCATATAACGGTTTACAAAATCTTAAACGACTATTATAGGATGATTTTCCTCACCGGCTCGCATTTTTTTAAATTGTTTTACCAGGCACAGATTCATCACTTAGCTCATTCTATTTATTGACCAATGCATTTCTTCAACAAATATGTATTAAGTTGCCATATTTAACACATTCGTTGCGGGGAATAAAACGAGTAGATTTTGCTAAACCAGCACCAGAAATTGTTCAATAAAATACAAAATGTTGGCTGAACCAATCAAATTTATTTATCGTCTTCAAAATATGCCTGATTTGATGCGATAGACTTATACCAACAAATAATCTAGTTATCAAAAGGCCTTCCGGATACCTTCCGGAATAGTTTCAGCTACTTCTGCAAATTTTGTTTTATAGCTTCAATAGATTCAAAACGTCCTATCCAAGATGAAAATTTGAGTTTGGAGCTCAGGAAAAAGTCATATAGGGCTATATATGAGGAATAGGGTCTTTGGTCGCTAATTTTTTCAGTACAAAGAAATTACAAGCAAAATCTAAGAATGTTCGTCAATAAATGTAGTTTTTTTCGGCGAACACACTCTCTCTCTCTCCCTCAAACAATCTATTAGACTCAAATAATATTATTTGTTGACTGCTTACCTCTTCGGAAGAAATTTTGACTAGACCATACTATCATAGTCTAAGGAAACAGTCAGCATGGGCGACTTTGACGTAGTTTATACTGCTTCCACCCATCATAGTGCCATTCTGAAGCTTATTCGCTTGTTTGCATATCAAGCACGTAAACCTTTGTCTCGTCACCTGTTATGATGCGTTTCATGAATGTAGTGTTCGAATTGGCTCCTTCAAAGATATCATTACCAACCTGTTTACAGTGCTTTTTTTAAAAGAAAATTTGGATCCGTCAGAAAAGCTGTTCTCCAAAATTTCGTGGTGAAAACATGGACTAAAACAGTGCAGGAGTTAATATCCTGAAGGTAAGAGAGACCTTTTAAATTTACATGACGATTTCTCATCACCATATCCTTCACATTCTTATCGGTGTTTTCGTTAATCGAAGACGTCAAAAGTCGACCGGAACGAAACATTTCCAACACTTTTCGACCTTTTTCGGATACTTTATGCTATTTGTATGATCATGTTTTTGATATAGTTAACCCGCCTTGAGCATTTTCCAACATTTTCGACGATTCATTACAGGAAATTTAATTGGCAACACATCGTTGCCTGATCTTTTTATCGATTTTAAAAATCGCACAATTTGCTCGACTAACAGAATCGATAGCTGCAAAGGAAACGGTTGACAAATTCTTCCAAAACGTTGAGTGGAAATTAGGTATATTGGTACTAACTTATGGAAAAAACATTTTTTCATGCCTCATGGACGGGCTTTTTAAATAAATAATTTACAATATTTATTTGATAGAATGTAAGATAGAATGTAATATGCATCACGTCTTCTTTCTTTATGCGATATATCTTCCTCTTTCTATAAGAATTCCTTTTATTTCTGTTTTCACAGTAAATATAATTAATTGACTAACGATTCATTACAGGAAATTTAATTGGCAACACATCGTTGTCTGATCTTTTTATCGATTTTAAAAATCGCACAATTTGTTCGACTAACAGAATCGATAGCTGCAAAGGAAACGGTTGACAAATTCTTCCAAAATGTTGAGTGGAAATTAGGTATATTGGTACTAACTTATGGTAAAAACATTTTTCATGCCTCATGGACGGGCTTTTTAAATAAATAATTTCCAATATTTATTTGATAGAATGTAAGATAGAATATAATATGCATCACGTCTTCTTTCTTTATGCGATATATCTTCCTCTTTCTATAAGAACTCCATTTATTTATGTTTTCACAGTAAATATAATTAATTGACTAATGGTAATGACCATGCAAAAAGTATTGCAACTTGTATTACCTACACGTCTCAAATATATTTAATCGACGTACCGCAGTCAGTAGAGCAGCTTCTACTTATTGTTCTCTACTACTTCCGCATAACCAAACTGATTCCAATATCCACTCCACGTTCCAGAACAAACTAACGAGAAAGACTGCATAAACAATAGGGGTCAAATTCAGAAGGACGTTCTAAAACATTATGAGGTTTCAAAACCTAAATTATTTTGTAGATGAGCCAGTAGGTAAGTTACATATTTGCTATGACGATGTACGAAACTGTTGCACTAATCGCATAGACTGAGATTTCCATGAAACTGTAATGTGTAATTACCTTTATTGATAAAATATGTCGCAGCTGTACTAATTACCAACAAAAAAGATAATACTTTAGCGAAAAGGAAATTCTGACACGTATTTTGAATTTGGTTTAGCACGAGAAATGGACAAATTTTATGTGCCGTTGTCAATAAAATTCCCGAACTTATTTATCATTTAAGTAATTGTAATATTATGATATAAATTTTATCGATATTAAAATTGCAAATTATACCTTTCCATTGTGAAAAGTAACATAGTGCTAATGCGTTCGCTAAGCAAAACGAAGATTATCAACTACCGTGTATAGGTTGATTGCGACATGTCGAATGAATACCTATTTAGCAACACTGGAATTACGCAGTGGAAAAAAAATTGCAGGATGAGTAGAGACGCGAGGAATAAACGTCAAGGACTTGTGTGAGTGCATAGTACAAGTTATGACGACTCTACATGTATGAGCAAGTATGAAAAGATAGTAATTCAACATCTGGCTCAAGAAAGTTCAGCGCGGGTATCGACTGCATATCGGAAAAGTTCGCCTAAAAACTCTAACAGAGACCGAAGCACCTTGGGAACTGATAAGCTGTATAAGTAAATACGTTAGCCAAAATCATACGGTTAGTTTAAGTTATAGAAATCTCTACATAAATGAATTTTGAAACCACATTGAAAATAAATAAGTTTCAACAAAAATTCAATAAAATAATGATTTTTAAAACACAATTAAATGATCGATGGTGCGCTTAACTAAAACAAAGTTTTTTAAACAATAATAAAAATTGATACCTTTAATAACTTGGTCCAAATATTTCATCTCCATAATGCCATCATAAGTCAATTTACCGTCGCATTTCTTAATCGTTTCTCTTATTTCTACCCTAAGTTTATCTTGAATGTCTTGATTAAATGCTAATTCATGTAAACATAATGTCATAGTTGAAGACGACGTTTCAAATCCTGCAAAAAAGAAAACGAACGATTGGGCAGCAATTTGTTCGAAGGTTAAAAGTTCCTGGTTATTTTGGCGAGCTTTTTCCTGTATTTCTAAAAACAAATTTACGAAATCATTACGCTTAACATCATTAGCGATTCTATAATCTAAAATGTTTTGAACAGCATTTATAAAAAAATCTTCTACATCTTGCGGAAAAATTTTCAATCCCAATGTTTTAACGATTCCAGGAACAACGAAAGCGAAAAACTGAATCATTAAAGTTCTTAATCCTGGTTTAAGAAATTTTCTTCCATACATCCTAAATTCAGCATTTGGATCTTTGAAACTATTGCATTCTAAACCAAAGGCACAAGATCCGATGACATCTGTGGTATAGCATCCAAAAACCTCTTTAACATCCAAAGGATCTCCATTTTTGCCCAATTTTTCAATATGTTCTAACATGGGATCGCCACATTGCAATAGAGTATTGAACATCTGTTTCATTTTTCCCGAAGTAAACGTAGGTGTTAGTTTAATACGCATATTTTTCCATCTCTCGCCCTCCAAATTAACTAAATTTGCAGCTAGGGGATTAATTTTTTCATCGACAGGTAAACCACGACCGATGAAATATTGAAAATCCTTTGATAAAATGCATTTTATCAATTCAAGGTCTACAGGAATGTAGATAGGCCGGGTAAATAAGTATATACCTCCGTATTTCAATCCGCGTCTTTTCAACTCACTATAACAATTCTTAACATCAAATTTTATGCCATGCTTTATTTTAAATGGACTCTCCATATTACCCCAAATTGATATAAGTTCAATTTGCGGAACATTTCTTCTAGCCCAATACGTTTGTGTTCGCCTTACATAGAGAATAAACACCAGTGAGAGTGTAGCACATAGCACAAACAATTCAAAAAACATTGTTGTATATGCAAACAAGAAAATACACAAACAACACTGCGAACTTTATTGTTTTTAAAGACGGATTTATCTGAAGTCAAATAAAATGAAACACATCATACACTAGATTAATTTAATGTACGCATTTACTGATACGGCTGCAGATAACATCTCATAGTTTAAAAATAAAATACTGTTTACTCCCTTTGTAAAGTAAATATTATTTACGTATATATGTTTAATCATTTGATTTTGCAGTGCGTGATTAATAGAGAACGGACACGCTTACCACCCAGTGCGGTACTGGCGAAAGGCTGTATTTCTAAAATATTTAATTTTATTTATATAATTGGAAAACGAACGGGTGGTGATCTATAAAATTACGAAATACATATTTATTTGTTGAAAAGTTGTATTTTTAAAGTTTTTAATTTTATTTCTATAATTGGAATATTTTCATTTGTTAATTTTGTCGTTCAAGTTGAGTAAAGGACTATTAATATTGACTAGCAATAGTTTCTCAAGGTTTTCTTCTGTCAATTTTGTTCTCTTTGAATTAAGTACATCCCTATAAATAGAAAACGTCCTTTCTACATCGCAACTGGTTATAAGTGCATACTGGAAATATTCTTTTATTTCTTCATATTTAGCCGATAGATTTTGTGGAATTGTCTCCATACATAATTGCTGCAATGTAATTAAATCTGGATTTCTATTAAGAATTGCTTCAAACTTTTGCCGAAGGCCACATCTGAAGTCACTTGGAATACTTTTCAAATTATTAACAGCCACATCTAATGTGGTTAATCCGTCATTTAATTTGAGATTTCGATTTTCAAAATAAGTGATTAGTTTTGGCAATTTTCCAAAGTGTTCGTGAAGAAAGTACAACTTATTTTTTAAATTGGGGATTTGTGTGAGCTCCTAGCACTCACCAATACTTCTAGCATCCTCCTTTAGCAGTGTTACGAAATGTTTTAGACTATCGAAATTCTCAGCATAATAACTAGTAGCTTCCAGGCATGTTCCCCATCTAGTTATTACTGGAGTGGGAGGCAGTGACAGAGATGGAAATTTTTCCCTGAAAAGAGCTACTCTCAATGGTGCTTTTCTGAAAACTTTTTTAAAAACTGATACAAGTCTATCAACTTCCGGAAAAGTGTCTCTGATATATTCACAGATTCTGTGGAGAGCATGTGCTACACAGGTAATATGCAGCATATTAAGATATGTTTTCTTCAATAGGCTGCCTGTTTTTAACATATACGCAGCACTATCACTGACAAATAAAAGTATTTTTTCTTTGTACGTGGCGTCCGAATGAAGCATTTTTTGCATATTCTCCTTAATGGTTTCAGCAACTGTTTCCGCATCAACTCTATTTATAACACTTGTTGCTATTACATATGAGTTATAGGGAATAGTTGGATGTAGTACACCAGCCACAACATTTACCACACAGCGTCCTAAGATATCCACCGTTTCGTCGGCGCTTATCCATATGTATTGATTTAAAAGATGGCTTCTAATGCGTTCTACTGTTCTCGTATAGCACCTAGAAACATAATATTTGCGTAAAGTTGATTCATCAGGAACATTTCGACCAGTGTATTTTTGAAGAAATATTTTTAAAGTGGGATTGCCAAGTTTATTTAATGGAATATTAGCCGCCATAAAAGTTTTACAGATTTCAGATGTGTTTGCGATCCTAAGTGACGAATTTTTGACGATATTTTACGGATTTTGTAATAAATTTCGGAATCACTGACAATGGACATACAATCAGTATGAACGTCAATCCAACTCGCCATTGTTTTACAATGCCGTTCTCGACATTCTTCCATATCATGTCTGAAAAAGTAACTTAAACAATGCTCTAGATCTAAATAAATGAAAACTAAAAATGTGTGCGTAAGTTATTGAAACTGAACGAAATTCAATGCACACTCTTACGTCGAAATAATTGGTAGAAATAGATTCAATCAAACGATATTAAACAGGATCTATCACAAAAATTACGATGTAATTAACAGTTAAAACTATGAAAACAAGAAACTTACTCACAGCACTTTATTTATCTTACGAAATATAAACTAATAAACAAAATATATTATAAAAACCCCGCTTCTATCTACGCTCATGAAAACACTTTAAAAAACACTATATTCTTCGAATACAATGGCTGGCTTGTCCATTGTTATCGCGGCGAGACCAGGTGTCCGAGTAAGTCAAACAAATACTTCACTGAATTACGCCGGGATGTACTGAGCGACGTTATACACAATTCCAATTGCCGATTGCGTTTTATGGAAATTGCGTCCGTTCTCTAGTGATTAATAGAGCTGAGGATTTTTGCGGTAAGGCAGGACCGTATGTAGTGCATCCCCACCGGCGTATAATCAATACAAATGCAATTAAATTCTGGTATTTGAAAAATGATTATATGTATTACCTTAGTATTAAAATAAACCATCCATTTTTTTTTACTAATACATGAAAGAAGTTTCTGAATTGATAGTTTATAAATAGTTCTACGAATTTTGAAAAAAATGTATGGGTGTACATGCACCAGTATAGTAAGTAAATAGCAATAAAGAAGATATGCATTATATTTCGTTTAGAGTACCTAATTGATTTTGTTGAATGTTTCTGGACAATCGTTCTTTATTCCTTATTATCCTGGCATATGTTCTATTCCTATAACGAAAGTACAAAAAGTATCGTCTATTGTTCTGCAAACCAAATTTCTAAAAGAAAAGTATTGTGAAATGTATCAATTACTTCTTTGAGTGGATAAACACTACCTGCCTCTTATAATAAAATGTTTTCTAAACTTTAACAATAAACAAAGCGTAACATCAGTCATCACTGATGACTCATCAGTGATGACTGATGTTACAAATACAAATGTATAATCAAAAGTGTCGCAAATGCAAAAATTAAGCGCTTTGTTTATTGTTAAAGTTTAGAAAACATTTTATTATAAGAGGCAGGTAGTGTTTATCCACTCAAAGAAGTAATTGATACATTTCACAATACTTTTCTTTTAGAAATTCATTCAACAAAATCAATTAGGTACTCTAAACGAAATATAATGCATATCTTCTTTATTGCTATTTACTACAGTAATCCTTTCATACAGAAATCGCTTACCGGCAAGTATATGCATACTGGTGCATGTACACCCATAAATTTTTTTCAAAATTCGTAGAACTATTTATAAACTATCGATTCAGAAACTTCTTTCATGTATTAGTAATAATGGATGGTTTATTTTAATACTAAAGTAATACATATAATCATTTTTCAAATACCAGAATTTAATTGCATTTGTATTGATTATACGCCGGTGGGGATGCACTACATACGGTCCTGCCTTACCGCAAAAATCCTCAGCTCTAGTGATTAATGTGAAATGATTATCAACATTTTTTACACAAAAATATGACTTGTATCTTTACAAAATATACACCACAATTTGAAAGTTATTTTATTGTCCTTTTATAATACGTGCATAAATGTATCTTTGGTCTAGATTGTATAGATTGTATAGAAAAAATCAGTTATACCGTTTGTTCCTTATTGATATGCGACTATTTAAGAATGTGAATCTACAACATATAAATATAGTAAATAAATGATAGTTTGCTTTATAAACTATGGTCCAAAAAGGTTCCGTTACGATAACGCAGGGTGTTGAAGTTTTAGGAAAAAATAAAAATTAATTCATATTTTCGAAACCGCTTGAGATATTTCAGTTAAATTTAATACGTGGCGACTGTTAATAAAGGTGCATATTTTTCAAAAAACAAAAATTTTTAGCTTTAACAGTGGCGTGCGTACAGGCATATGCTTTTATATTTTTGAAGAAAACAATGGTACGCCTATGGTTTTTTCCAAAATGAAATTATTTTTCAATTTCCGTTCAATTTGAACCATAAGAGCTCTCTTGAGTTTGTGCTGTTTTTTAGCTAAAAAATAAAAATCGTTGAATTGTCCGACAAAATTAATGTAAGTATTAACGAATACAATTTCGCAATAAATCTAGTTGGCCTGGAATATGTCGCCTGCTTTTTACATCTGACATTTGTTAGTAAGTCCCTGTCATTCAAATCTGTTTAATGTGAATTAACTTTTTCCTTTTTTTATTATTGCAATATTGTTAATAATGGTGATTTATTCAAATGTAGAAATGGCGGAAATGCATTACGTGTATGGCCTCGTCGATGGTAATGGTGAGCTAACCAGACGTATTTATCAACAGAGGTATCCCAATCGTACTTTAGCAGATAGTCGAATATTTTCTAATATTCATCGTCGTCTTGTTGAAACTGGTAGTGTCCAAAGAGGTATATCTGAAGGTAGCCACTGAATGTGAGAACACCTTATATTGAGAAAGCGGTGAAGGCGGAAACGAGTACGAGGAAGATTACTAGAAACTTTAATATTTGCCATCAAATTATCAAATTGTTTGGAGAATTCGAGTGGATTTTTTCGTTATATCCGTACCATATTTCAAGAGTAACGCGTGTTCATTTGAAAAGTCAATAGGTTACTTTGAAATTTTGATAGAATAAGACGCAAATATATTAGTATGTGTTTGTTGTTCCGTAAACGTAAATCCAAATGACATTTGATAATGTCAATCACAAATATCAGTTAGTGCATAAAATAATCGTGCGTCGATTCTGGCTTAAATAAATTACTTGTCAGTTTTAAAATGGCTTTCACTTTAGAATATAATTTTTTTTTTAGTCCAGGCTTATTTTCGAAGTGGTATTAAAATTGATGGTTTATGGGTTTATTCAGTTCAAGATTGCACGGTAGAATTTCAAGTTGAGTTTCCACATTTTGTAATAAATTATATACAATTTAAGAATACTTTGGATAGAACTTTAAAACTTTTTCTGAAACTGGTAGTCTCTTAAAAAAATCAGGCTGCGGAGCAGTTAAGAAACGTACACCTCAAGTTGTCAATCGGGTTGAAGAAATAATGGAAAATTAACCACAAACATCTGTTCGACATTTGAGTCAACAAATAAACCTTTCTGTTGGCACAACTCACAAGTTATTAAAAAAAGATATGCAACTTTATCCATACCGTGTCACAGCAGTACAAGAATTGTTAGAAATTGATTACCCACGTAGACTACAGTTTTGTAATTGGTTTGTAAATATGAACAATAATGGAGAACTTTCGCAAAGAGTCATCTTTACTGATGAAGCATGGTTTTATAAAACGGGATACCTAAATTCACAAAATACAAGAATTTGGAGTAGTGAAAATCCACATGTAATTAATGAAGAATCGCTACATCCAGAGAAAATTGGTGTTTGGGCAGCGATGAGCCAAAGGCGAATCACTGGACCAATATTTTTTCAGGGAGCGTTAAATGCTCAAAGGTACCGTACAGAAATTTTACAACCATTTGTCAATCAGTTGCATGAAGATGAACTTCAAAATGCATATTTCCAACAAGACGGAGCACCTTGTCACTGTACTGCAGAATCTTTGGATTATTTAATAGAATTTTTTGATGAGCGTATAATTCGTCGAAATACTGAAATTGCCTGGCCTACACGTTCATATGATTTAACACCTTGGGACTTCTTTTTGTGGCCTTATCTAAAAAATAACATATTTCGAACACACCTACATTGAATTTGAATGATATGCTACAGAGAATCGAACAGAAATGCATGGAAATTAATAACAATCCAGTAATGTTGCAGAATATCATCAGAAATTTTGAACGGAGGATTTTAAAGTGCATTGATCTTGAAGGACAACATTTTCAACATTTGTTATAGTTTTCAATAAATACCTATTATTTGTTATTTATTTGTATGTATGAAACTGTCAAAATATACGACTTCGTAGGTTAAGTAGTAAATTTTAATTTACGACATACTTCAAAATGTTCTCGGTAAATCATATGCTACTAGATTGACTTTTCAAATGAACACTTGTTACAGTCATTACTTTCCAGAGATTTTGACGTTTTGTCAGTTTTATCTTCATAATATTACACAAAATCCGCAATTCGAAACACAAATTTTGTTCACGGACGAAGCTAATTTTTCAAGAAACGCCATTTAAAATTTCCATAACAATCATTTGTGGAGGGAAGAAAATCCCTATGCCGTCACCGAAACTCATTTCCAACACCACTTTTCGGTTAACGTATGGGCAGGAATTATTGGTAACCACTTTACTGGCCCATTCTTTTTGCCGGGACAACTTGACGGACAATCATACCTCAATTTCCTTCAAGAACAACTTAAGGATGTTCCACTAGTAATAAGAAACCCTACGCGGTACATGCACTACAATGCCCCAGCACATTTCAGTGTAGTGATTCGTAATTATTTACGAACTGTTTTTCCAAATCGTTGGATTGGCCGCGATGGGCCTCAAAAATGGCCACCAAGGTCCCCCGACCTCAACAGCTTAGATTTCTTTTTGTGGGGCCACCTTAAAACGCTAGTGCACAAAAGTCCAATTAACACTGTAGAGGAATTAAGAGAAAGAATAATTGCAGCATCCGATAGAATAAAAGATACTCCGGGGATATTTGAATGAGTACGCAACTTCATGAGAAGGAAGGCAGAAACATGCATGTTAAGTGAAAGGGGCCATTTTCAACAATTTTTGTAATAATCATTCCATGTTAGTTATAATGTTATGTTGATATTGTATGTTGTCAGTTGTTGTTCATTACACGCTGATACCAACTCGTAATGTGTTTAATTTTCCCTATTAAATTAATAATAATTTTCCTAATTTTCATAACTCGAAAATGATACATTACAGGAAAACAATTCAAGAGAACTCTTATGTTTCTAATTCAACGGGGAATTCAAAAGTAATTTATATTTTGGAGAAAACCTACCATTTTCCAACCGTATTTTTGTAACAGAACATTTTTGGATCATAGTTTATAAAGCAAACTATCATTTATTTTTCATGTAGATTCACACCCTTAAATATTCACATATCAATAAGGAACAGCCTGTATAAAACAACCTGTAAATATATCACATATAATACGAAAATTTGTGCATGTAGTTGAATTTTATACAAGCGTTTTATTTACAAAAGTATCAAACCCCCTACCACATTAATATTGGGATCCCAAATACGTGTTTCGACAATTAAATTGTCATCCTCAGTAGGTAAAAATAGTAGTGTTGAACATGGGGCACACTGGGATTCTTATAAGGAAGACATAACGGCTGCAACCCGCAACATCCCCGTTACAATAGGAAATGTTAAAGAGCCTAGACCTGGCAATTGTATAATTGCAACGGACTATTCTTTTCTGCTATGAAAATAACTGTCGCTTTATAGTAATACGGAGCCGCCTGGTGAAACACAAAGTCAACCAATCTACAACATGGTTATTTTTGTTTAAGAATAGCATTAATATTTTTATTTATTAATTTCACTTTTTTTATTATTCCCATTTGATATTGATATTTAACTAAGAAAAAACAAGAAGACTTTTGCAATTTTTTGTAATTATTTATTTACTTATTTGATGCCCTGAAAACTATAAAACCAAGTTCAGTACCTAGTGAACGAGTATTTTCAATTTCAGGCAATATTGTGTCGAAAATAAGAACAAGACTTAGCCACCGTTCAGTGGATATTTTATGCTTTTTGAAATCTTATTTAGTTTAAGTTAAGTGTAATCCTTATTTTTTTTTGCATTTTGACTATGATATTGATTTCATTTTTGGTTATTTTATATAAATATTTTTTTCCTATTCTATTTTTTTTTGACAAAAATTCGAAAATCAGCTAAAACCGTTTTTTTGGAAATCTGGAATTCGAAAACCAGTTTTTCAAAAGTAGGTTTTTGTAGAAACCCTCATTTTTGCTTTTTTATGTCCTGGTTCTACCACCTATTTTGTTTCTTGTTATTATCTGTGACCATTACTCCGCATGTTTCTCTATCCGTTTTTAAACAGTCCCTTTAAACTTTCGTATATATTTTCTTCCGTTTTTTCGCTGAATTTCTTCGCTGTATCTTTCTCTTGCAATTTGTATGATCCAGGCGCGGCTCGTGATGACGTATTTGGGAGCGCATGTACAATAATGCGAGTGCTTCGTCTATTCTCGTGTACTAACTGTAGCGTTTTCTTAGTAAACACCGAAAACACACGAGGCACTCGCATCGTTGGGGCGGAGGTAATTTCCTCACCAACCGCTCGGGTCAGATAATCCGTAAGGTATTTTCCTCACCAGAACTAAGAGTCGTTCTTAATCTTACAGGTATTTTCCTCACCAATTTGTATTTTAACCTGATAACCAAAAAGTAACATAAAAGGAAACTGGACCAAAATAAAACGCTGGGTACATATAAATATTATTTATTGTAAGTAAAAGCAGAGTTAATATATACAGTAAGTTGTCATATATGTATGTATAATTTTTAAATTTTATTGTAATGTGAAACACATTTTACAAAATCTATTCTGCTTATTTGATGAAATTCATATTTAAGTATCAATTGTTGGAGATTTTTCAATTTAAGCTGAACTTGTCTATCTTTAATACGCTTGACAATATGCCGACTTTGAATTTTTACATAAGTGTCAACCTGAAATTCTTTAATTTTTTCAATAAAGGTATATATAGAAGGATGTGTGTTGTAGAAAGATGAATTGAAATGTGAATGGAAAGACTCGCATGCATTTGCGTTATGAGAAATTGAAGCTTTTCCTTCCGCCCAGAAATAAGGGGGAAATATTGCATTACTATCTACATATGTTTCAACTAAATAATCGGCGAATTTGTCTAAAATTGCATTCTGAGGCTTATATGCCATTAATTCAAAAACAAAACAATTTTCTACATCTTTTGGATTTAAATAAGTAAGACCAAATATATATTTCAGCCACATGCCTATTTCCGAATCAGTTTTAAATTCTGAGGTTAAACCAAGTGACTGAATTTTTCTAAACCACGCTTGGTGTAAGTGAAATCTACAGCCCTTTATTTCAGTGTAAGGCAGATTTGCACAATACCGTTGCGTATCGCTTTTTCAAAATCTACATAAATAATTTTTGGATAAAATTCAATGTTATATGCTTCAAATATGTTGTATTTTAATAAAGAAAAAAGTTCCATGTAGGTGTTAGTGTTTTTGTTATTCAGTAAACAATACAATAAGGGAATATAATGTCCATTAGTTAACCCGTGTATGGTAAAGAACTGTAAAAAATATTTGGTACAATAAGAAAATGTACCGTCCATGTACAGAATATCCATTTCGGTTATAACGCGAATATTAGTTTCACAACTAAATACAATTAAATTGCTTTTTAAACAATTTATAAACAGAAAACATTCGTTTTTGCTGGTTTGGGGCGCAGACGTCTGTACTACCTCTTGAACTTCTTGAATATTGGAAGGAAGTCCACTGGGCATCACTTTTCGGCGACAGTTGTACATGTTTTTTCTGATATAACTAATATCAGTCGTCGTAATTGTGGCTCGCAAATTATTCGCAAGTGTTCTGCGTATAATTTTTGACTGTTTTTCACTTATATCATCTACTGCTTTCCGCTTACAAGAGTTTGAAACAATTTTCCTATTCAGTTTCTTTTCATTTGGTTGATGGTTATGAAACGAAGCACTTCTGGATACGGTAAGATCAGATCCAATAGTAAACACCTTAGTACTACATTTGGTTTGGATACATCTCCAAAACACTTCTTCACTTTTTAAAACTTTTGTTTTATAAAACGTAAAATTTTCGAAAACCAATAAATCTTTGCCACGATTGCTTTTAATTAAAGAAGTTGTCATTTTGTTATAATATTCACAAAATACAGTTAAATTAATAGATAAACTCAATCTAACACGAGCAACAATTAAAAATGGCACTTCAATTCCAGTTTCGAAACTATATATACATACTACGTACCTACCTACCACTTTTAATTCCCAGAATCCATAGTCATTAATATTAAATTCGGGAATACCTAACTTTCTCTAATACACCGATACTTCAACGTTTGGTGAGGAAATTACCTGTGAGATTATCGTACACCCTTGCTTTTACAGCTAGGAAAGGGTTTTTGGTGAGGAAAATACGCCCGCCGCATCATTGTACATGCACTCCCAAATACGTCATCACGAGCCGCGCCTGGTATGATCTAATAACTTCGTTTGATTTCCTAGACTGGTCTACTGGTATTGGGTTTTCTTGCATTTCTATGATAAGTCGGGCTTTTGCCACTAATAGGTGATGATCACTGTATATTTCTGGGCCTCTGTGCACCTTTACATCCAAAATTCCTTTCCTGAATCCTCTATTTATAAGTACATAGTCAATTATTGACTTATCTTTTCTGCTTTTTTCTTCCCTTGTGTATTTATGGATGGCTTTGTGCTTGAAAAATAAATTCATTATTATCAAGTTGTTTTCTACGCAGATCTGTATCATTCTGTTGCCATTATTATTTTTAATATTCTGTCCATGTGGACAAAATATGTCTATTGTCTCGTTAGTTGTTCTCCCAACTCGACTATTAAAATCCCCCAATATTATTACTCTATCATTTATATGTTCAATCGCTCCGGTTAATTCTTCCCAAAATGCATATTTTTTCTTTGCTATTTCTCCCTCTTCTGGGCAATACACTATTACTAGGGTTGCCTTATTTTTATCTAATTCTACTTCAATTTTCAAAATCCTTTGTAATATAAATTCCCATTTATTTATGTTTTTTCTTTCTTTATTTTTTCTTTCTTTATTATACACTCCTCCTATTTCTAAAATTCCTTGTCCTTTTTTCTTAATTTCTGTGATTGCCAATATACCTAGATTTATGTGTCACATTCATGTATTAGTGTTTGTTCTTTTGCACTTAGACTTCTGATGTTCAAGGTTCCCAATCTCATAATTTTAGTTTCTGTGTGTCGTTTCTTGCTCTTTATATTTGGAACTTCGTGGTTTGGTTATAGGCTGATGTTTTTATGTTTTACAGAATTTTTCTCCATATTGTTCATGTGTGTTCTTATTCCTGTTCATTAGCCGTGTCGTCGTCATTAAGTGCTGGCCCGGAGCTAGTTCTTTGGGTTTTGCGCTTTATTCCCAATTTTTAGTTTGTGTTTTCTTGAGTTCCATTTCATTTCCTTACCAATTTTTGGTATCCCACTCTCACTCTGGCTCCTTTATTATTTTACTCTTGCTATGTCACTGATCTTTTTCTGTATTCCTCTTTCCTTCTGGGTTAGCTCCGAATCAAATAATTTTTTTCCTTTAAGTTTTCTTTTTTCTTTTAGGACTCCTATCTTGTCCGACCGTTCTCTCATTTCCACCACCCACTTATTTTTACCAATCTTGATTGCTTTATTCACACCTGGCCTTACTCCAAATTCCTTCTCTATTAATTTTTCTGCTGCTTCCTTTAGGGTCTTCGTTATCAATATCGATAACTATACCAGTTGTTATTAGATTGTTACGAATTTTATCCCACTCCAGTTTTTCTAGTTTATCCTCTACTTTCTTCAACCTAGCTGTCAGTTCTGCTTTTTCCTCTTCTCTTTCTCTTTTTGATAATTTCTTGTTTTACATTTTTCATTTCCTCAGTCTTCTGCGTAATGTCTCTCCTTACATTCTTCAAATCATCTTTAATTTCTCTATCGTCGCTTTTAATTTCGCTTCTAATGTCCACTATATCCTCTCTAAATTCTTTTCTGAATTCTAATAACATTTTTTTGATCTCTTCCATTTCGCACTGCTTATTTTATTCAACATTAGTAAGTGTTCTTGAATTTGCTCCTTTACATTAATTTCTGTGATTCTTTCCAGGAGGTGTTGTGATCTGGGTTATTCCTTTTCTGCCTTTGGTTTGCTTCGTTCTTCTTTTCATGAAGCTATTCCTAATTCGATCGCTGTTTTTTAATTTAAAATTTACGCAAACGTTTCTATATTCTTGTACAATTATTTGACCGTTCCTGTATGTTTCTCGTAAGAACCATTTCTTTTTAAATCAACTCGTTTAGTTATTTTATATGCATATACATATATTTTTAACTTGATTTTTAGTGTTAGTTTTTATTTCTTATCTTTTGCGGCACCGCGAAAAAACTCAGGGACCTGGACATCCCATCGAAGACCTTGACCTTCATCAGGTCTGTTACGAGTACCTTTCTCGGATAGTATTTTTATTTAAGACTTTTGCCAATCTAAACCTATCCTACCTTTTTTATGTCTAATTTTACTATAAACACTTTATCCTAAACATACACTAAGTTTTATTAAATGATTACTCGTAATCTCCTATTAAATGAGTTTAATCACGGAGCTCACTTTGAACATGTGTGTTCACAAGAAATAACTCTTTACTATATTTCGGCGTTTTAATTTTTAGCTATTGTAATTTTTCTTAAGCTTGTTTTTGTTTATAGTTTCGGAATAATATGGGTTTTTGTTTCCAAGCCCGACATTAAATCAAATTGGAAATAATGTACAAGTTATAATGTTTTACTTCAGATCAAATAAAAAATCTTATTAGTTCCGTAGTCATTCTCTGATGTGTCTTTCGGACTCACCTGTAATTTCAGCGAAATTGAAAAAATAATTCAACAACAATATTGTTTTTTAGGTTTAGATTCTAAAATTGGATTTAAAGTAAAAAGTACAGAGCAGATGTGCTTGCAGGAATCTGAAAAAATAGGATGGACTATTATCAAAAATGTCTGGATATCGAAGAATGAAACCTTGCAGAAAAAATAAAGATATGCAACATTTTACAGGAAAGAAATAATTTAAAAAAATATTTATTGAGAAACAACTATGTACATTGTAATATTAACGATATATTAGGTTGATTTATATAATTTTAAAATGTGATTTCAAGATTAATTTTTTATTTAATTTTCTTTAGAATAGTTTTTATTTTACCTTTTTAAAGAATACTTTTTATTTTTCTTATTTTTGGAAATGACTTTATTGTTTCAATATATTTTTTGACACTGCTAGGTATGGTGATATCCTTGTATTTATTAGAAATAAATTTTGTTTTAAATGTTTTTATTGTTTTATTTTACATTAAACAATTTAAATATCCTTTACAAAAGTCTAAAATACAAAAAACGTAATAAATAAAACAAAAGTATTTAATAGTGAAGAACTAGTTTTATTTATATTTGCATAGGCAAAGTGGCCATAATTTCATTTCTTATTTTCTATGCCATCTCTGTCATCATTATCATCAGCCTCTTCGTTTGGGGCGCCCACAGGATTGACAGGATGTACAGGGATTTCTTCTCCAATGATGAAATTATCAAATAAATAAAACACACATAAGATGTTTTAGATTTACACTTTATTAATAAGATAATGATAGCTGTTTCGCTAACACAGTAGCTTCTTCAAATTCAACTTAAGACTAAAGATACATACAATATACAGCGTTAAATCAGGTAGTTGACTAAAGTTAAAATTCTAGGAACTATTACATTTATATTTAGCTTTTTGAAAACTATACTATGTCCTACTTGTGTGAGGTTTAAGTTTGATAATATAACATAAGCAACTAAGAAACAATATTTCCATGGGTGAACAGATTTAACATTGGGGATCAATTCAAGTCTAATTTATCGTTTAATAACATTTCTGAGTTTTTGAGTTTATTAATATCTAAAGACTCTAAACAATTTAGTTTTCTACCTTTATTTTCTACATGTATAATATTGAATTGTAAATTAAATTCCTGTTCATTCTCTATTAAATGATTTCAGTAGGTTGAGTCAGTTTTCTTATTGATATAAGAATGATAGTGGTCTTGGATTCGTTTTTTAAAAGTTCTACCTGTCTGTCCAATATATGTTTTGCTACATGATCCGCATGATAACTTATAGACTCCTGATTTATTGTCTTTGGTAGTTTTTTCTTTATTATTTTTAATATATTTGGCTAGATTATTATTAGTTTTATAAGCGATATTAATGTTTTTTTTTTAAGGAATTTTAATAATTTAAGTTGCTGTTGACCTATGTAAGTAAATGATTTAAACTGCTTGTCTGACTCCACTTTAATGATCGGGTACACCTCCCTTAATAATTTATTGACAGATTTTTTTAAAATTAATTTATCTATTAGATTTGGGTCATATCCGTTGTTGTGAGCGATTTATTTTATAATATTATATTCTTTATTATAGTCTCCATTGGACATCGGGATGTTAACAAGTCTATTTTATCTATTAGATATTTGGGTCATATCCGTTGTTGTGAGCGATTTGTTTTATAATATTATATTCTTTATTATAGTCTTCATTGGACATCGGGATGTTAATAAGTCTATGTGTCATGCTGTGAAAAGCCGCTACCTTGTGTTGGACCGGGTGGTTAGATTTATGGATTTACATCAAGCAAAGGTCGAAACAATGAAAGAAATAAAATTATCATTTATGGCCAAGTTACGTAAGACTACACAAGCTCTTATGAAGTGAACAATATCTGGAATGCTTCTTAATTTTACATGATACAGTTGTCTAAATTTTTGCTTTAGTATTCCAAAGCAATGTTCAATAATATATATGTTCTTTGATAAAATATAATTATAATTTCTATGACACCAAGTTAACTGGCTTCTGTCTTTAAATGGAGTTAGGAGATGTGTCAGACAAGGATATCCAGAATCTCCTATAATACACAACTCACCACTTTTTGCATGCAGTGTTTGCCTCAAAGGAGAAACTCTAAAACCCTGCTATCGTGAACTGAGCCTGGAAATCCTACAAATATATCAGTTATCCTTCTTTTATGGTCACATACAACTTGGGCCTGAAAACATGAATTGAAAAAAAATAATTTGCTGCTCAATTTACATATATTTTTACATAATGTATTTATATATGTAGCATACTCTAAATAAATAAGTTTATTTATGGAATTACCTGTATAGAATAAAAACTTTTACGGTTTAAATATGAATCCGCATCTTCTGTTGGTCTATCATTTTTATATGTGTTCCATCGATTATACCCAGAACATTTGGAAAACATTTTTGACGAAAAGCTCCCTCTACTTCAATTTTTTCATCATCAGTTGGCCATTTAATAATGTGTTTCGACATATTACTTAAAAAATAGGTGACTCTTTTAATAATTTTATATAAGGTACTTTTACTCATATGAAATCTATTAAATTAATTAAATGAAGCAGCTTCGTTGCCAGCAAGCCTAATTATTTTTAAGGGATTATTTTCTCTGAATCTCCTTGTTGGTAATGGAAATATTCTGATACTTCAAATTGTTCTGCTATCCGCTGAGTTACTTCCCTACTCATACAAAAATGTTCAAAATAATGTCGATCTTGACGATGTGGTACTATTTCTTCAAAAGAATTTGTGGTTTTTGGAACTTCTATATCTGAAGCGGTTCTTTCAACTCTTCATTACTTGATGTGAAATTGTCAGACATCTAAAATTTCGCTCTTATAAATATATATTTATCTAGTAACAATATATGTAAACAAAATAAAAACCTATCTTTAAGTTGTACCTTTAATTTGCTAGAATAAAAAAATAAAACCATAATAGACTATAACGATTCCAACCAATTCTCTAATTTCAATAATTACTTATCTCAGAATTCAGAGCGCATGCTTAGGATATATAATTCTTACCTTTTATTCTGGATCTAAAGAACGTGTAACGAACTTATTCGGTATTTAAGAAAAGGCCTGCGCGAACACGGAATATTTTGTACAGGGCAGAAAATTATGTTACCGCGAACGGTGCGCAGTTCCTTCATACCTGAACACGTTCAGGATTCGCTCCGCGAACAAAGCTATTTGATATTGTATATAAATGTGAATAAATACACCAGAGAAACTAGAAGTAGAGGTGAAAAATCAATCATAGACTACGTACTAATAAACCAAAACCATAGGAAAGAAGTCGAAGATACTAGAGTGCAAAGAGGTCCAGAAATATACTCAGATCACTACTTGTTACTGTCAAAAATATTCATTCCAGGAAGGAAAAGCCCAATGGTGACTAAGAACAAAAAACAAAGGACAAAAGTGGTTATAAGAAACTATAAACTCAGACAAAATGAAATAGCGACAAAATACAAAGAAAAAATTGAGCAAGAAATGGAAGAATTAAATAAACTGGACACAGACAATAATGTGGAAATATTATTGACAAATATAAAAAGCAAAATACATAAAGCTGCAAAAGAAGCGTGTGGAATTATAAAAATAAATAAAAACAAAGAACAAACAAGCTGGTGGAGCGACGAAATAAAAGATGCGATAAAATATAAAAAACATGTGTGGGCGAAATACATCAAAGCGAAAACAGAAGAAAGCTACGCTAAGTATAAACACCAAAGAACAAGGGTAAAAGAACTAGTGAGAGCAGCAAAACAAAAGTCATGGGAAGAATTCGGGGAAAAAATGGAAAGTGATAGCCACGGAAACCAGAAATTATTCTATAAAGTATTGAAAACTTTCAGAAGTGATACGAACTATAATAGCAAATACATAAAATCAAAAGAGGGAAAAATACTTGAAGATGACAAAGAAATAATGGACAGATGGAAAGAATACTTTAAGGATATGCTTAATATAGAAAAAATATTACAAGGATATAATGAAAAAGAAGAACAAATAACCACCCAATTAACAGACGAAGGTGACCAAGAAATAAAAATAGAAGAAGTAAAAGAAGCAATCATAAAAATAAAAACAGGAAGAGCAGCAGGTCATGGTTGTATATCACCAGAAATGATCAAAAACTTGGGTGAAAAAAGCATAGAAGCCATAACTAAACTGTTTAACAAAATATGGACAGAAGAGAGAATACCACAAGATTGGGAAATAGGAGTGATATTACCAATCTTCAAGAAAGGAGATTACCGTGAATGTAAGAACTATAGGGGAATAACAATGATGAGTATAATAGCCAAAATGTGCGAAAGAATACTGGAAAAAAGATTACAAATACAAATAAAGACACAGCTAGAAGATTCACAAAGCGGTTTTCGGAAGAGGGAAGAGGAGTACAAGACCACATATTTACTATAAAACAAATAATGGAAAAAAGACAGCAAAGCAATACGTACTTGGTGTTTATTGACCTAGAGAAAACGTTTGATAGTGTACCAAGGAAAGCGATATGGGAAATCCTAAAAAGAAGGTGTAAATAAGAAATTGAGAAACATATAGAGTGTATGTATAAGGTCACAAAGAATTATGTACGAACGAGAAATGCAGAGTCACAGATATTTGAAACTAAAGAAGGATTGAGACAGGGTGGTGTACTGAGCCCAGCACTATTCAACATAGTGATGGATGACGTACAAAAAGAAATAAAGCACAAACTGAAGAATTTACCAGTGGGTTATAGAAATATGGAAATAACGACAATAACTGACTGCGTCTTTGCAGATGATCTAGTAATATTTGCAAAAAACACGACAGACCTGCAAGAAAACGTAACAATATGGAACGAAGCCCTTTAAAACCGAAACTTAAAAATTAACATCGATAAAACAAAGGTAATGGTAATTGGGAAAGAAAACAAGCAAGCATTAATAACACTGGACAATATAAAAATAGAGCAAGTAAAGACGATGAGATACCTGGGCGTAAATCTACAGAAGAATGGTAAGAACGAAACCGAAATAAATGAAAGAATAGAAAAAGCAACACGGACCTACTATGCTTTGAATAACAAATTTATAAGAAAGAAAGAAATATCAACTAAGACAAAAATCCTAGTCTACAAGACTATACATAAACCAATATTAATGTGTGGTAGTGAGAGCTGGGTGTTAACAAGGCAGCAAAAAAGTAAAATCCAGGCGGCAGAGATGAGACTCCTGAGAGCAGTTAAAGGCATTACAAGAAGAGATAGAATACGGAATGAAACAGTGAGGGAAGAACTAAAAGTGGGATCGATCTTAAAGAGCATTGAAAGGCAACATCTGAAGTGGTTCGGACATGTAATACGAATGGAAAACCAGAGACTACCGAAACGGATATGGCTGCCAAGGACACAGGAAAAGAGGACTAGATGAAGACCGAGAAAAGAGTGGAACAGTGTAGTGGCAGAGTGCTTGGAAGCCAGGGGAACAAAGTGGAAGGATGCAGAAGTTATGGCAAGAGACAGAAGGGATTGGGCAATGTTTGTTCGTAAATAAAAAGTTTTTTAGACGCCTTAACACCTTCGGGTATAAGAAGGCTTTATCGATTATATATATATATATATATATATATATATACATATATATATATATATATATATAAATGTGAAATTAATATTGAAATAAATACTGTTATTATTAGTCATTAGTTAGTGTGTTTAAGTTACCGTTAGTTTTATTTAAAAGAATCCAGAAAGGCAAATATTTCACGACGCTAGACAAGAATTTTACAGTAACATTAAAAATAATTATGGTATACTTAAATGTCGAAAAACAAAACATCTTTTAAAATAAAAGGAGGTGAATATTAAATACTAATATATATTAGTAAATTTGTTTTTCTTTTGTATGTAATTTATTAAACTAATCATCTACTATAACATCAACATTGGCTACACTCGAAATATTCTATATACAGGTGAAATAAATATTTTTTCATGTATGTACGATATTTGAATATAGTATTATGCATCAATCTAAAAACCCGCTGTAAGATTATCTGAGTATCCGAGTAACAAGTATTCGAGTGATCATTCGATTATTAAAAACATCCGAGTACCAAGTAGATTATTAAAATTACTCGATTATTATATACCCATCACTAGTTAAAATCAAAAATGTTTTGTGTTTTGAAATTTGCTACTTGCACTTTTGAAATGCAGCTATTGTCACTCTAAGATTTTGTGTTACCAACTTTCATTTGAAATGAATAAACCGCACTTTTGTTAAAGTTGACCAGATGCAACATTATGAAACGCAATTACTTTGAATCATTTTTAAAAAGATAAAGTTACCTTAGTTAAAAGAATTTTTCAACGAGTATTATGAAACCGGGCGTAAGAATGAGTATTAGTAAGAGACAAATATTTATAATTGGCCACTTCAAAGCAAGAATTAGAATTAAAGACGATAGTACGATGGTATAAAATTATACAGAGAAAACAGGAAGAGCAAATACGAAACAATAATAAAAGGATGCTGATAAAGTATTGAACCAAGCGAAATGAACTAATGTAGCCCAAATATGCAAAGCGCATATGTTGCATATTATATGCATTTTTTTAAACCTTTGCGTATATCCTTAATAAATAGCATTTTGTACATAATTGAAAGAATTTTAAATGATATACCTAGATCTTTGGCAGACGTTTCAAGAGTTCAAGATAAACAATTTTATAAATCTTCCATTATGAAGTAATTTATTTTAGTATGTTTGCAGGTCTCAAGAAAAAAAATTATGAGGTACAAGAGTACGGATATATCAAGTCTTAAATTCCGAGAATTCAAAATAGGTCGTTTTATTATACCTATATTTACAAGTAGGTAAATAATAAATCAATTTTTGAATTTTATTTCTGATTGTGCTTTTGGAGAGATAACATCGATTTGAGTTTTGTAGTATTGTAGTATTTTAATTATGTTTATTAGTAAAACCCTCAAAGTCAGTGTAGGTTAAGTCTTACCAAGAACTACGTATAGATATGGGAAAAGTCTACCGTTTAACGCACGCAGCGTTAAATTGTAAGTATAATTTTTGAATATTCAATATAGAGGGTGTCGCGGAATCGATCGATATCTGTTATTTTTTGAGATGCAAAAAAAGTTAAGAGCAATTAGGAAATTTTAAGTACATCATTTGGAAATTTTGGCATTTCGCATGGATTATAAAGATATGTAATTAATATTAAATAGCAATTCGTATGACCCAAATGCAAGCTCCTTTTAAGTATACTAAATACGTGATGACTATGAATTTAAGGAAAGTAGCTAAATATAGATAAGTTAAACTAAATCTATCTAAAATAAAAAAAAAACACAAAACAATTATGAATATTATTGTTTTGCATTGAATATATACATATACGGTGTCAAACAAATGTTCACCTTTGTCTTAAGCTTTCTTAACAGGATCCAAGATAAACAGCAATCGTTTCCAGGAAAAAGAAAATATCATCGAAACTAACAAGAAGAACGAAAACACTGAAGAAAAATTAAATTAGAATTAATTTATCTCTAACTTTATTAATATGTGATCGTAAAACGACAATTATTTCGCCAGCACGGTGGCTTCGTCAGGTACTTACAAGAACATGTTACAAACTAAAATCGGTGTACATAAAAAAATAGAAAATGAACATTACTTAGTATTACTTTATGTCTATAAAATCTGAGAATTTACACAAATACTGTAATGAAAATATATGGCTCATCTGTTATACTATCATGGTTACAAAATTTTTTTTTTATTACATTAAATGTGAATTTCTATTATTGTCTAAACAGTTGCGCTAAGTTATTAAATTTAACAAAGGTGAGTTATTTAAATCCAATTTATCGTTGTTATACTCATCTGCTATACTATCATGGTTTAAAGACGACAGACTATGTGCCCACACTGTTAAATTTAATAAATAATACACATAAGGTGTATTAGATAAAAATGTAGATTTTACAAAATTAGGGCAACTTCTTACCAATACTGAAGATCCATTGTACAGATACAAAGAGCGCTTTAACTATGCAAATATAACATCCTTTTTACCAATACTGAAGATCCATTGTACAGATACAAAGAGCGCTTTAACTATGCAAGTATTTCTCAACATCGAACAATCATTTTCAGTATATAAACATATATATATTAAATTTATTATATTATATTAAATTTTACAGTGTGGGCACATAGTCTGCCGTCTTTAAATTTCATGGTTACAAATTTTTTTTTATAAACTAAATGTGAATTTCTATTATTGTCTAAACAGTTGCGCTAAGTAATTAAATTTAACAAAGGTGAGTTATTTAAATCCAATTTATCGTTAAGTAAAGTTTGCAATTGTTTTAATTTATTAATTTCGAAACTTTCTGGTAAATTTAATTTAATCCCTTTATTGTCAATGTAAGGTTTTCTTCTAACAGACGATTAGTAAAGCTGGAATCTTGTGTTTCATTTCTAAATGAAGAACAATGTGCAGCAACACATTTTTCAAACGATCTTCAATAGATATACAAAAAGTGGTGAGTACACAAAGAAATACTAAACGAAACCGTGAAGGAAATATGTATCTCGAAACTTCGGTAGGCAAAAATAATGTATTTGTAAAAAACTTAAATCGGTGTTAGACAAAAACCTAGAATTTAAAAAGCCCATGCGCATTAATGATATCTTGCAAGGAAATTTTGCAGAAAGTATCAATTTCAGTCCAAATGTAATGTGTAAATTAAAGCATTCTCCAATAACTTCCTGTGAAGTTGAACGGTCATGTTCCAGCTACAAGTTAATTTTAAGTGAACTACGACGGAATTTTATAATGGACAATCTAGAAAAGCATTTGATTACTTACTGTTATTATTCAAACAATAATTAATCAATTATGTTACATAAATTACAATGTTGTTTAAAATTTAAATGTACATATTATTAATAGAAAAGTACCATATTTTCTGTATATCATTTTTATTCTTCTTACACTACCTAAAATAAATAATTTCATAAGCAAGACAGTTGTTTTATAACTTTTTATAACCTTAAACACTTTATGTAACTTGAACATGAATACATACTCTTTCTTATTATATTAGAGATTGTTATTATTAATATAATAATTATTTCATTACCTGTAAAATTTAGCACAATAATTTCATCTTTCAAAGGATAAACGCATGTTTAAGGGCATAATTTTTTTTTACTTTTTTAGTACATATTTTCCAAGATCTAGTTATGACCACACCTTCGATAGAGTCTTATCCTTTATATTTAAAATAATGTTTGTATATATTATAATTATATTCAAATTAGTATTTAATAAAATTGCAACACAATTTATTGACACATGTGATAATAAATAAAAGACATAGAATTTCAGTAATACCGTTTTTAACTAATAATGCGTATATACATCCTGCACTGTTTACAACCTTGTTTTCACTCTCCATCTATTATCTCAATAAATCTCAATAAATAAATAAATTGTTGGATGATGTTTTTCAGTGTACTAATTATATATACATATATATTGATATAATATATAGGGTTTGTTAGTTTATAAATGTATTATATTATAAATAAACGGCCAGCTGGTTATAAAATGTAATCTCAGGAATACAATAGATGGCGTAGTTCGGTCGGTAGAGCATGTAAAAGTAAATATAAAATAATATTGAAACTCTTTTACAGGATCATCGCAAGTATTCCTCACTTATACATAATCAAATCAAATTTAAATAAAATAAAGACATAGACTGTGCATCACATATACCAATAAAACACAAATTTTTAAATCAACAAATATGTAATATTTATTAGAATTCTGTAAACAGTAAATAACTATTCTTATCTATTCTTATCTATTCTTCTATTACGGTGAAATACTGAATTAATATTTATGATTAAATTACATCTGTACAAAATATGTTATGACATTAAATGCGTTTATCAAAATTAGTTATAATAGAATAAGTGACACGAAAACGATCAAAATGGTAAGTACTACTACATATATAAATGATCTTAAGCTTGAAATTGCTGTTTTAGCTATTAGTATTGTAAGCAAAAATCAAGTTGTGTAAATTTAATGTGCGTGACTTGTAAAAAAATAATATTGGCGTCTATAAAAGTTTTATTAAAAACCTGTACTTCGTAGATTGAACGGCTGAATAAGGAAGTTGAATTTAATAGACGGAAAAAAGCTGGATTTCAGTTGTGGAACTGTTCAATTGAAACTCTAGAAGTTCTTTCATGAGTCCTAAGATCGGATATGGTTAACGGGATCTGGGCTGGTATGGTCCGTTTGAATATTTTTACCGGCGTCGGTGCTTTCAAATGACCTTTGAAGAAAATGCTATTTCGTTTTTCAGGTAGTTACTCGATTTTCTTCATTTAAAAACTGTTTCAAATTGTAGTTTGACATTTAATGTAACTTTTCTGCCTAATTTTATATTTGAGACACTGGTATTTCCGCAGATTTTAAAATTTTATATCAGAGAAAAATAATTTAATACGTCTATTAACAATATTCTTGGTAGAACTGTCTTAATTTGTGCTTACTTATTAATTTATATAAAAGGAATTTACATGTTTTTGAAATTATAACTACAAGATTAAATTAATTTATGATTTTACACATTAATTACAGTTCATTTTTAATGCTCGATTATGTGTGCTATCCCTAGTAAAAACTTCGCTTTCGCAGGTTAATAAAATTTTAACGATGGGCGTGGCTAAATAATACCGAAACACTGTTTGAATGTGAATAAATTAAATATCTTTCAATTTCGCGTAATTGAATTTAAAAATGAAATTGACAATGAAAAATGGAAAAAGCAAAATTTAAAAAACGTAAATTAATTTGAAATAAGCAATATTCATTTATTGACATCTCGATATTATTTTCACAATATGCGTCCATCTTATCTATTTATGTTGTAAGAGGTTGTTTGTATAATCCCTGCTTTGTCATTTTCAGAGGAAAGAATACAATCCCTCGATTGAACTACTATATATATATATATAGACTATTAAGTATTATCGACCGTACTGTATAAGTAAAAATTAATTAACGGGTGAGCGGTCTGTCAAGTAAAAAAAACTCCTTTACTCCACTCTATATTTCATAACGGATTTGTTACTTCATCAGGAGTGTAATTGAGTTAAAATTTAGCAAACAACGGCACTAAGCATGTTAAAATTCATCAAATTCAAAACATCAAATCAATATGCTGTTTTGAATTTGATGTATTTTACCATATTTAGTGCCGTTGTCTGCTAAATTTTAACTCTCAATTACACTCATGATGAAGTAACAAATCCGTTATGAAATATAGAGTGGAATAAAGGAGTTTTATTTTTAGTTGACAGACCGCTCACCCGTTAATTAATTTTTACTTATATATATATATATATATATATATATATATATATAATATTTTCGTGACCTTGGTATGATAAGGTAAACTTAATAAGTCGGCGATTAAAGGTCTGGTTCATTACTTCATAGTATATATATTTAAAATAACCCTACATGTTTCGGCATGATGCCTTTGTCAAGGGAATATATATATATATATATATATACATATATATATATATATATATATATATATATATATACATATATATATATATATATATATACATATATATATATATATATATATTGGTAAATCCAATTTGTTGGCGATTTAAGGTCTGGTTTTACTTTAAAATATATATATTTAAAATATCCCCACATGTTTCGGCAAATGATGCCTTTATCAAGGAATATAAAATATAAATCGCCAACAAATTGAATTTACCAAAACATACAAAGGTCACGAAATAATTATCTTTATATATATATATATATACAGTGCTTCTCAAAAGTCCCCCCCCCCTCTTATCTTTGGAACGATTATACATACACATATGAAATTTGGAAACTGAATATTATAGGTTATAAACTTCCCTACTAGTGACGATAGATGACGAAATCGTCATAGATGACGTCACAAGGCCATTGTGACCAATAATTTTAAACGGAATGCTACGGCAAGCGACACCTCTTTTAAAAGGTATCGAAAAAACCTATTAAATGATACTAATTTTGTTTGTGTTTGAGGCAGTTTTAATGGCTCATTAGTAAACATGAAAATTTCAATTCCATTCAGTATGATATTAAATACAGATTTAAGAAACAGTATGTACTTAAAGAAATTGCTCGAAGTGACCTCCATTTACTTCCTGAGAGTAAAATATCCTATTTTTAAACTCTTCTCGTACTTATTCAAATGTGTCTGCGGAAACAGCCTCACATTCTGCAACAATACGTTGTTTTAAAACGTCAAATTGTCAAGTTAATACTAAAATTCCAAATTCAAGCTCCGCCTATGGTTAGTTGTCAAATAATCTGACGTTTTTGTTAGTCTCCAATATTCGACGTTTTTGTAATTGTCCAAGTTTTTGTACATTTAATAATTTGTGTATTGTTGATCGAACGTCTCACTGTTTTTACAGCTTATGGTAATTTTAATATTTTTGTACATTTTAATAATTTGTTAAACTGTTGTGAGTCGAAAGTTTAAGTGCTTCAAGAAGCGAAATAGTACGTGCTTTAGGTGATAAAGTAGCAGCGGTCCTAATTCTTGGTGAAACTAGACAAAATATTCATGCAGCAGAACGCATTTTTAATGAGAGGTTTCCCGATCGCCCCATTTCGAGGACTTATTTAAGGGAGCTTCTTCGTAAGTTTGAAACAACTGGTAGTATTAATGATGCGAAACGATCTGGCAGACCACAAATTTCTGAAGAGAAAAAAATTGATATACTGGCAGAAGTAAGAGTTAATCCTACTTCTTCAACAACTCAAGTTGCATCTACCTGTGAAGTTAGTCGAAGTACAGTACACAGGGTGTTGAAAAAATACAAATTTCATCCATACAAATTAAAAATGGTTCATCAACTCTCAGACGACGACCCAGACCGAAGACTAGAATTTTGTGAAAATATGGAAACTAAAATTAACCAACAGCCAGACTACGTCAAAACAATTTGTTATAGTGACGAAAGTACTTTCGATCTAAATGGAAATGTAAATACACAGAATGTGAGGTATTGGAGTGACGCAAATCCTCACCTGTTTCGTGAAACACATACCCAATTTCCCCAGAAGGTGAATGTTTGGGCAGGTATCCTGGGAAACCACATCGTTGGGCCTCTTTTTTTAAATACTAATTTAACTGGTGAGGTTTATCTGGAGATGTTGCAAAACGCAATAGAACCGTTAATCCTTGAAATTTTGGAAGATAATCCAGATGAATTCGGCAATTTGGAAATAACATTCCAACAGGATGGTGCTCCTCCTCACTATTACGGTGCAGTAAGACGGTATTTGCATGAGGAGTATCCTGGTAGATGGATTAGACGACGAGGTTCAACGCAATGGCCACCTCGATCACCGGACCACACACCTTTGGATTTTTTTCTGTGGGGGTACCTTAAATCGAAGGTTTACGCCACTGAACTTGACAATATTGACGTTTTAAAACAACGTATTGTTGCAGAATGTGAGGCTGTTTCCGCAGACACATTTGAAGAAGTACGAGAAGAGTTTAAAAATAGGATATTTTACTGTCAGGAAGTAAATGGAGGTCACTTCGAGCAATTTCTTTAAGTACATACTCTTTCTTAAATCTGTATTTAATATCATACTGATTGGAATTTAAATTTTCATGTTTACTAATGAGCCATTAAAACTGCCTCAAACACAAACAAAATTAGTATCATTGAATAGGTTTTTTCGATACCTTTTAAAAGAGGTGTCGCTTACCGTAGCGTTCCATTTAAAATTATTGGTCACAATGGCCTTGTGACGTCATCTATGAGGATTTCGTCATCTATCATCACTAGTAGGGAAGTTTATAACCTATAATATTCAGTTTCCAAATTTCACTTGTGATGTAAAATCGTTCCAAAGATAAGAGGGGGGGAGGGGACTTTTGAGAAGCACTGTATATTAATTTCATGGTAATTGTTGTAGCCAATATCTCAACCATTTTCAATGAAAGTCACATTAAGTGATAGAATGGCCGTGACAAGGACTGATATCTTCGTATCGAGAACTATCGGTACATTATTTTGCTGTGCAAACGGCTGCTACAATTTCTGAAGGAAAGGCGGAAATACGGATTCTAACACTGAATATACGAAATGTTGAACAGAAATATTGTATATAATCTTCACTAATGGTATCCTGGTGTTCTACTACTGTGTCAACGTCTTTCTCCTTGTCTTCGACGTACATAAATTCGGCCATCATTGCTTTATAAACAAATCCAAGATTCATCTGATAAGATGACTTTTTGCTATTCTCACATATACTGTTGTATTTGCATGACTCGCACATTCATCATAAAGAATGAGGAGGTGTTAGTAATAACGCCAGAAAAAACTTTTTTTCTGACGCTCCCATTGCAAGTAGTCAATGCTGATGTGAATATTTGTAAATGACGATCGTATCGACTTCCAGAGAAAATCCAGCTTTTCAAAGGTCAATGATCTGTCCTCGTATACTGCACATAAGCAATTCTTTGTCGTTACCGTAACATAATTATAGTAGAATACGATACTATTGACGCCGATTAATAGAAATACTTACTAACACATACTAAACTCAATATCTAGCTTAGATTTAACATAGAAGCACATACGTTTCAACCGAAGAATGCCCTATTTCTCTGAAATCCGTTACAGTATGAACGTAAACAATTAATTAGTTAGTGGTGCAACATATGACAAAAATTTCACTACAGTAAAATTTGTAGTTCTGGAATCTTATCTTTCGGGAATATTGTAGGAGCCCCCACGAAGATTCAAACACAAGCGGCAAGCTCGGGAATCGAACGCTCCTTGGATGGATAACCACGCTCAGACGGCCAAATCTTTCACTATTGGATCACCAGACACGGAAAGTAAAGTAAGGAAGTATCATATCTTTAATAGACGATAATGTATTTCATGTATTCATAACTAATACCGTGCACATTTCCTCATGATTTTAACTTTTCTATAGTTAGCATCAATTTTCCTTTCTTCATTAAAATAAATGTACCTCTTTCAAGCTCAATATCGTATTTTTCATTTTTGTCTGGCAGAATTATAAAATTATTTAATATCATAAATAATCCAGTCTTCGTCTGCATTAGCCCAAAGCGAAGCCCTATACAATTCCTAGGTCCTTCGCCGAATGGCAGGAAACTGAATGCTGGTCTCTTTGCTTTATTTTCTTCGGTAAACCTCTCAGGATCGAATTTCTCCGAATCCGGATAATATTCTTCATCTCTGTGTAATCCAAATGAGCTGATGAACACTTTGGTGCCTTTACTCAGAGTAATATCAGTGTCAGGAATTTTATAGTCCAAAGAACATACTCTGTTTATGATTGGTATTGGTGGATATTTTCTCAAGGTTTCTGAAAAATATCGGTATATTAATATATTAAATTCAAAAAACCGTTTAAAGAGTATAAAATACAAAGGCTAAATAACAATAACGAACTATTTTTAAAACAAATACAGTAGAACCTCGGTTATCCGTAGTAGTTGGGAGTGCACAAAGCACGGATAATTGAAAATCACGCATTAAAAAAATAAAGTGGACAGCAAATAATATTTGAAATCCAAAGTTTAGTACGTTAATAAACATAATAACAAAAATACATAACACATCTATTTTACATCTATGATATTTTATTGTAATTTTCTAAAGAAATTTGTCATCTTTGTTTGCTTTTTCGAACTATTCTCATTTATTTTATAATCTCTTCTAACCTTCTTAAATGTAAAATGTCTGCCATTTGAGTATTTTCCTGATTTTCAAAATAACGAATAACAATATTATTGGCTTCACTTGCCTGAGAATGTGTAATATGGTAACTGACTGAACTGTTAGCTTCACTACCTGCTTTTGAAATAATTTGCTCTAATTTGTCTTTGTTTTTTTAATATATCGCGTACAGTTTGCTGTCCTATGTCATAACTGTTTGCTAACTGTAACTCTTATGTTTTTTCACAATTTCAAGTTTTTGTTTAATAGTTAGCACGTTACGTTTACAGTTTAGAATATCTGACGTTCTTGTTGTTAATAGGTACATACTCGCGTTATGAACCGGGAACAAAGTTGGTTTCACGAGTATAGTATGTATACAGTTCATAAAGTATAAGTTTTCAGTTCGTACTGCCCAAGTGTGAACCGCAAATTGTACTTTATCTCTTTCTAACACACATGAACACGCGCTGTAATACTACAGACGTTTGTCATTTTGAGTTAAGACGTACGTCTTTGAAATATTATATTAAATAAAAAGGATAGGTTGTCTAGGAGATAGTCTTATGATATTCGACTTGTCAAATTATTTCAATATTGTTGTTTATTGACTTTGTTTCCGGTATTCTGACTTCTAGGTTAAGCATTCTTCCAATTTGAATATTTAGTTTATCAAAAATTACAAAATCTGTTCTTTTGAGAACAATACTGATAATAAATAGTAATATCAATTAATGGCAATAAGTACGAAATTGTTTGATTATTACTTTGACATTTCTAACCTATTTATTTTACAGAATATTTCTTAGATGCCAAGTAAACCTCTTTGTTCTCAAGCGAAACAGCTTGTATTAAATCTTACAGCCTATTAACGGGTAAAGGAGAATGGTGGACCATTTATGTCCATCGACCGCGTTCATGAGGTAATTCACATAATCAGTTAGATAAGGCGGTATTATGAAATAAGTTTTATTTTAGAGGGTAGCAGAAGCCCTTAATATTTCTAGTAGAACGGTCTACACCTACACTATTAAACATCGTAACATTCAGAATCCAGTCTTATCGTCTCCTAGCAAAAAAAGGTCTAGTAAGAAGCCAAAAACTAAGGACTTAGCAGAAGCAACTAAAATGGAAGTTCGAAATCCTGTTTATGACATGTATAAAGAAAGTATGTTTATAATATATTGTAAATATTTATTACATGTTAAAATTTTTCAGAAAAACATCTTACCTTAATAAATTTAAGCAGTTTTGGCTATGAAAGAATTTGTTCATACATGTACAACTATTTTAGCAATATTGCTTAAAGATATTGGTTATAAATATAAGAAAGAGTGTAACAGGAGAGCGCTCACAGAGAAATTAAATATAGTCTGAATGAGAAATGTATTTTTAAGGGAATATATGAATAACTTAAATTCAACTTTACGTCAAGTTATGTTCCTTGATGAAATTTGAATCTTTTCGAAAGAGAATAGAATGAAATGCTGGCAAAATGATAATATAAAAAGTGTTAGGAAACCCAAAGACTATGATAGTAAACGGTTTATTATTATACATATTGGCACAGAAAATGGCTTCATTAAAGGAGTTAGTCTGAGTTTTCCATCAAAAACAATCACTGGTGATTACCATGGAGAAATGAATGGTGACTTCTTTAAGCAATGGGTAAATTATCAGCTTATACCAAATCTTGAGGTACCATCACTTATAATAATAGATAATGCTCCTTATCATAGTGCTAGTCAAAATAAACAACCAAATACCTCCTCAAAAAAAACAGAAATTATGGAATGGTTGAGAAAAAAAGATAGAAGCTATTCATCTGCAATGACTAAGAATGAATTAATTCAATTAGTAAAATATCATAAAGAAGAGAAGATATTTATTATAGGTGAAATAATGTGAGAGTGGACATGAAGTTTTAAGATTACCTCTGTACCATTGTGACTTGAACGCAATTGAAATGATTTGGACTAAGATTAAAAACTATTATAATTCAAATATTGGAAGAAATGGTTATTCAGATGAAAGAGTTAAAGAAATGTGGAATAAAGCTTTGCAACAGTGTGATGAAATTACTTGGTATAATTGTGCTAGGCATATGGAAAATTTATTAAAAAATTGCATGAGCTGGAGCAATTTCTTGATAGGGCAGAGAGTGCTCCAATAATAATGTAAATGACTCAAGTTTTGAGTCAGAATCAAAAACTGACTAGTTTTCATTCATTTTTGTAATATATACTCCATTCACATTAAAAATAACATACCTATTGCAAATAATACAAGTAATATTTTTGAGGTTTTATTTGGATGAAACAGGGAAGTTTACTTCTATAAAAGTTCACTAAACATTAATAAGCAGGTAACTATCTTATTTTGACAAAATATTTTTATATTTATATTTTGTAGAAGTTTAATATGGTTACATTAATACTGCCATAAAAACCATCAATGTGTATCATTTGCAAGCACATAATATAAAGCAGCGAAGAAATTACTGCCACTGGTTCAACGAAACATTACATGATAAAGATCTCGTGGCAAAGCTTTATATGAATGAAGTTTGTTTTTTTCTTATTGGTGGTGTAGTTTTTTTTTTTGTATTGGTAGTGTACTAACCTGCAAAATTATCAAATGTAGTTATCAGAAAATCCTCATGTTTTTGTTAAATATTATCTTCATCTAATAAAGGATAATATGGATTTGGATTGTATTATTATACCATTATTTTCTTAAGAAACAATAAAATATTAAATGTAGACTATATAAATGTTTCTTTTATTTTATAAATGTAATTTGACAACATATATTTACAACTTTCAAAAGGTTTTAATTCTTTTTCAAAGAGTTACGAACATAACTTTTACATTCTTTTCCAATATATTTAAATTTATTTAAAATATAAACAATATATAAGTTAAGTAGAAATCTAAATTATTCATCAAATTAATACATTCCCAATCTTCTTAACCCAGATATAGTGCAAGAAAATGATTTTGGTAGGTATGTCATTCTTAATAATGCAAACATTTTTAACACTAAAGATCTTTTCAATACCTATGCATTTCACTATTGATATCTGACTTGAAATATTTCTTTTTAAATACATTTTTGATCGAATATTTTCCTGAGTTTATAATTATAAATAACAGTTAAAATAATTTGTTCAAATATTAAAGTAATAATTTCGGCATAGTTTTCTTGGATAGAATATATTTATACAGAACTAGAAAAGAAACAATACTTTTGAACTATTAATGTTCCCACTTTACTCATTATTATTATTTTGACATGTAGGTTATGTATATGCTCTCTTTGGTTATATTGCAAGTAACAGTAAAATTTTGACAATATTGAAACATGACGTTTATATTTTATGATGACAAACGGTTGTTTCCGCCATTGAATACTGACTTCATTTGACTCTGCAGTACTGATTTGAATCATATGCTTCGAATTTGACCTTGAACTGAAAACTTACACTTTATGAACTGTATCTATAGTCTGTTTTTTAATGCCGCGGACCGCCAAGTAGCGCCATATGTACACTAAGCAATATATTATGACATTTATTTTTGACAAATTTATGCTATAGGTTATGAACATTATATTGTGTATTCGCAGCGATATGCATGCACTGTTCAATATCTTTACATCAAGATTTATGTATTCAAATATTTTCAGTAAATATCTGCAGTCACTTTGGAATATTTATATTAAAATATGGCAACAATATTTGCATTTTGGTTAAGGAAGTTATATACATTATACGTAAAAATTATCCAAGAGATTTATTTCATATTTTAATAGTTTTTCATGTTTACAGAGAACTGAAGAAGATATTTCTAAATAATAACACATAAGTAAAGTATATTTCCAATTAATAACACAAAAGTATATTTCTAAATAATAACACAAAAGTAAAGTATATTTTCTAATGTACAACTTTAAAAATAGGAAGTTATTTACAGTATACATAAAAATAATCCAAGTGATTTACCTAATATTTTAATAGTTTTTCATGTTTACAGAGAGAACTGAAGAATATATTTCTAAATAATAACACAAAAATTAAAGTATATTTTCTAACGTACAACAACTATAAAAATAGGAAGTTAGTTAGGTATATACATTACACGTAAAAATAATCCAAGAGATTTACTTAACATTAACTTAATACATTCCTTAATCAGTATTTGAACTAACAAAACTTCAAAATATCATACATGGACACAGGTTTAATTACTAGTTTAGCTAAGAAAACTTTAAATTATTATTAATAATTAATTTATTAATCACTGTTACTATCTGTATCACTATCACTTGCAGTTGAAATGATAAATGGCTCCACGATATTATCAATTAAGCCATCTAATAGACACATTTTGTCTTCCACTTTAATTACATGTTCTAATCACTTTCTCCATTTTGCACTGTTAGAACTAGCTAATGCAATAAACAGTAATTGTGTGATGTCTGCCATTTTAAAATTATTATTCAAAGCAACATAATTTTTTATTTCGGCCCATACCAATTCTATGGGATTTAGCTCACAGTGGTATAGCGGTAATCTCAACACGTGTTTGTTCTTTGCTGTTGCCATTTCATCAACAACATAATGGTTGAAATGATGGCGATGTTGTTTAATCAAATCCAGTAAAACTGGTCTACTGATTTCTACTTGGAATGGTATTTGTTTTGATTGTAGCCAATTCTGCATGTCTTTTTTTTTGGATGATGTACTTGGAACCTTTTCAACTTTGCGAGAATGGTAGGGTGCATTATCCATAATTATAATTGCATCGTCTGGTAATTTGTCTAAAACAGCACTAAACCAATTTTCAAATACAGCAGAATTCATATCTTCATGATAGTCACCAGTTTTTTTACTTTGGAAAACTAACAATCCACCTTCAACAAACCCATCTTCAGATCCTATGTGCACAATAATAAGTCGTTTGCCTTTTCCTGTTGGATTTTTCAAACCTGTCGAGACACCATCTATAAATGCTTGCTTGCGGTTATGTACATTGATATCAACCCAAACTTTTGATCGTGTGTGCCCTTCATTTAGCCATGTTTCATCTAAGTAAATTTTTTTTTTGTTGGGCTCTATACGATCTAATAGCTGTTAAATATCTATATCTCCAAGTACTTATTTCACTACGCTCTATTATTAACTCTTCCTGCTTCGCTTCATGTACCTATCATAATAATAATAATATATTTAATATACTCATCTTAAAAATATCTATTTTACTTGAAATTATTCTTTTTCATTAGTAGGTATAATTATGAACGGCTCATTTGAGGTATGTTGGAATGATTTTGAATTTCGTTAAAAATTTTATCAAGTGTAGGAGCTTCATTCTTATAAAAAAAGGTGTGTATTACTTGTTTTACAGCATTTTTTATATTTTCGTCAAAGTTGGCGACTAATGAGCGTCTACCAGAGCTTGGCTTGGGCTGAGTAAGCGCTCCCTTGGACTTATATTCCTTTAGAACTTTAAAAACTGTGCTTCTTGCAATGCCTGCAATAATATAATATGGGTAACTTCAGAAACATAACACATAACCTAAGAAAATAAAATATTACCTATTGTGGACACTATATGCGATGCTATTTGCCTTGTACTTATTTTTGCATTTTAAATACTCAGCTTTTTATATGTATTGAGAATTATTTGCTTTTCAGTAAGGGACAAGTGACCAAAACGGCCGCGTTTCCTAGGTGGGGAAATAGGTGCGTTTCTACTTGTACTGGGCATTGGGTCCATGATATATTATGGTAGACACTAAATAAACGGTCTAAGAGTTTTTAAAAAACACTATCTTTGTTGTCTAAATACAAGAACAGAGGAAGCGAAGTAGAAGAAAAAGCGTGGAAAATATACAAAATGCAACTGTCAAATGACTAGAAATGACTATCAATTAAATAAGGTGTACGTCATTTGGGCTCGAAAAGAACCAATCGAATTGCCGCTTTTTAGCGCTAAATTTTAAAGGCGGTCCGCGGCATTAAAAAATAGACTATAGTGCGTTTACTGCCGAATTCATATTTAGGGAATTCATCGAATCAAAATTGCGCACAAAGCACTAACGCTGTGCAAATTACGAATACGACTAACTTTTCGTTTCACCACGGATAATCCACCGCACGGATAAGTAAATGCTCTTATGCACGGATAAACCGCTCCATGGATAATCGAGGTTCTACTGTATGCTCATTTTACTATATAATATATTTATCTTATAGTTTTGATTAAATATCTAAATAAAACATTAGCAAATGTCATAGTGACAAATGAATTAGTGATTAACAAACAAAGTAGTATTGTATTCAATCATTAATAGATTATCACAAAATAACAGTCAGGATCGAATATTTATAGCATTGACTTTGATAGAATTTAACAACTCTCAATACTTTATAATAATGCACTTTAGTATAACCAAAATTAACTGGAATTTTATAAAATAGAGCAACTTATGAATGATTTTTTTAAATGGCAAGGCACCATAACAAATTAAAAGTGCACATTTCTTCATGATTTTATAATAAAAAAAATAAACATCGCAACCAGGTATATGTTGAAGTTAAATTTATTTTTTTATTGTAATTTAAATATAATTTTACTAGAAGGTTGTGATCGGAAAAACTAATTTGCTCATAGAGTTATAATTCCCAGTCTAAAGCTGTAGAACAGTGACGACTAAATTTCCGAACGGACAAGAGAGCAGTGGCGGTTTTTGTAAAAATCAATCCGTTACCATTGTTTGAGAAGGAATCAGTTTTGTGCAATATGGTTACAGCTAATTATTTGTGAAAAGAACTCAAAAGCATTGCTACCTTAGGTTGGCGATCTGAAGATGACCGAAATCAGAAAGAAACCGGTAGTCGTGTCGCACAATAATATGGGAGCCTCTATTTAACATGTATGCCCTTAGTCAGTGAAGACAATCGTGGATTGACTAAAAAAAGATGGTAGGCAGCGCCACTTGCGCACGGAGGCTCGAGTCTGAAAACTGAGAAAAGGGATCGCGCGATAGCAGGCGCATGCGCTTACAGACTACTAAGACATCCAATACGGCGAAATAATCAATAGGTTACCTGCAAACTAAAGAGAAAAGAATGAAAAGGCCCGAAAATAGTTAACTCGTATATTAATTTAAAAAAAAAAACAAAGTTAATAGTTATCTAGCCACAAGGCATATTAATAATCCAAAAATTGAAAAGAATTGAAATAATCCAAAATTATGACGCACTCAATATATTACGATCACACAGTATATCAGTTTAAAGTTAAACATTTACAGTAAAATGCAAGATATATTCCTTATATAGAACTTACTAAAATTTGTAAATCAAAAACAAATAAATTGAAATGTAGAAAATGATTAATTAATTAATTACTCAGGTAATTCCAAAATTTTTCTAACCTAGCTTTGTCGAAAGGTTATTTAATTCATCAACAGATCCGTAGAAAAACCTCACAAAAATAGTTTCACACAATAAATAACCTAAGTGTAATTATTATTAAAATTATAAATGAGGAATAAAATAATATTAACAAAATTGCAATGTCATTCAATTTGTACCAGTACGATTAGTTTTTCCGCACGGGGTCACAAAAATATGTTGAAAAATATGTGCAATATGTTTCTAGAAGTAAAGTACAAAAAAGCTATCGTACACTTTTATTCCTTTTATATGAACTACCTGAAATGACCATTCAATTTAATACAGCAATAAAGAAAATAATAAATTCAAAATATGAAATTAGTTTTTAAAACATTAATAAGAAAGATCAATATTTCTTACATTGAGCTGTAACTCTACGTTATGCCAGTTAAAATTGGCTTCAAAACTACGAAATTAAAAAAAAATATGAATTAAATCGTATCGATATTCGGTATCAAAAATTATTATTAAACACCGGTAATTTCGTCGTACGATATAGCCTTTTCGTGAAAATACCAGGATGATGGCCGGAGGGTAAAGTAAGAAGTGTTGATACGTGCGATCCTTGAAATAGCCGTCGCTGGCGTAGTACGGTTGTTGGTGTTCGTTCGTCCGCCTGAGAGAATTTCACTTATCCGAAGATTCGGTGAAGAAGTTGACACCAAAATTGCGATTAACTCCTGGAATGGGTTGTCTCGCTTTCCAAATTTGCTATTCAAAACGCAACTGCTTTCAATTATTCACGCTTCTAGTCTAGATCCGCAGAAGCGATATAAAACCCAAATGACTAAGAAACACGTGAAGTTATTTTTAATGATATGAAATATTATTAAAAATCTGGTGTGAAGAACACAAATACAGGTTCACTATTAATATTTTTGTGCCATATTTGAGTAACTGTCATTTATCATGAGTTCGATTTCTTAGACGTGATAGAATTTTTAACGCTGGACAGTTGTCCGCCCATCAAAATTCACGGAGCGATTGGTAGTTTTTAAATTCAAGCGCATCAACGCAAATTCTCAAGATTTCCACCCCATATTGATTTAAGGATATTCTCAACACCCTACTGAAAAAATTTTCACAAATCTTAACAATAGATAATTCACCCTAAGAGGATTAAATAATAATAAACTTTGGTAGTTAATGTCATCGTAAAATTTGGGGAAACTGTCATAATATAGATTTTTGCCCTGATTGCATATATCTATTGTCATTGGAATATCAACATAAATTTGCAGTCTGTCAAAGTCTTGTTTTTTGAATTATTTTTAATATGGTCTCAATATCCTATTTTAACAAAGTAACGATTATTTCCTTAATAGAAACTGGACTCTCTGAAGTTACGGTAGCATCTCGTCTAGGTCTTGCAAAAAGTTCCGTAAATTTTATTAACATGTGACAGATTAAATTAGAGATTATTACGATTAAGACCGTTTCATAATATAGCAACTTACATTTTGTCAGAGAATGACATTGACGACCAAAATTTATTGCTCGCAGCTGCACATTATTATTTAATTTGCATAGATATATATAACCGATCGTCAACGGTATCGTATTAAATGTATACCAAAGTAGCAAAGATGACATACAAGTATAGATATCGACTTGAGTTGAAAGAAAAGTATCGGATACTAAGTATCCGATACAAAGTATCAAATATAAAAGTGTAAAGTATTGGTATGTATTCGATACATAAAAGTATCTATTTTGCACACTATTATTTCACAAAAATATGAACTTGTATTGTAGTCTCCACATCCGATTTTTAATAATATTTTTATATTATTTGTTTTTGTTTTATACAAAATATGGTTAGGTTTTACCTACTCAAATATGTTTCAAATGACTTTGTTATAACCGTTTTTTTTTTGTTTAGGACCTAGAAGCGTGTCATTTTAGAAAAGTCGATCACGTTGAAATTCATTGCACCACCGCTTTCCGCGGTAATAAAGAACATGATCTGTCACCCGATTGATTTCATCAAAACATTTCTTAAGTCACATTTGAAATTATAATCAACTATTCATTCACTATTATTCCATTATTTCTTGTGCAAATGACTACTTTAAATTTTTGTGCAAATATCAGACTGAAGAGGCCAAGCGGAAAGAGAACAACCCATGTATGAAATTAAACACTGGCGTCTGGATTGGAGATAAATAAATTTGAAGATGAAATAAACTATTTACACAACTGTTGAATCAATCAAAGAAACTTTTGAAACTGCTGTATATTAACTTCTTAAGGTATATAAATGCGTCTATCAATAGTAAATTTATAATCTTCCTGGGTTTATAGAGCAATTAAAATTTTCTTTTAAAATAATTCGAACTCTTCCGACATATTTAATGACACTTACGACTTCAAAACAATAATTAATTGGTGCCAAATGAGTAAAATTGAAAATTAACAGAAAATATAACTAGTTCATTCAATTTGATTAAAACTATGTGTGCGTAACCAAACACTATTTAAAAAATAGTAGGTAATAAAACAAAACTTATAATACCCCAAGACTAAACTACTAAACTTACCATTAACTACTTGATCCATATACTTCATCTCCATAACACCGTCGTAAGTTAACATTCCATTATTTTTTTTCAGGGATTCCCTCACTTCCTCTCTGAGCCTGTCTTGAATATCTTGATTGAACGCCAATTCGTGAAGACAAAATGCTATAGCAGTGGAAGAAGTTTCAAAACCGCCGATGAAGAAAACGAACACTTGCGCTGCAATTTCTTCCAGCGTCAAACCTCTACTTCCACTAGCTTCAGCGTTCTGTTGCATTTCCAGAATTAGGTGAATAAAGTCGTTACGTATAATGTTATTCTCTTTCCTATAATCTAGGATGTGTTTGACAGATTTCAGGAAAAACTTTTCGATATCCATAGCCACCAATTTTATAGGTAAATATTCATACAGTGCCAGAACGCAAAAGCCTATAATTTGTTGTATTATATTAGTCGGAGACGGTGCTGAGAGCCTGCGACCATACGCTCGGAATTCAGCATTAGGATTTTTAAAACTGTTACACTCCAAACCGAAAGCACAGGAACCAATAACATCAGTCATGTAACAAGCAAGAATTTCTTTAATATCTAAAGCATCCCCAGTGTTACTTACTTCGGTGATGTGCTCTATCATAGGAACACCGCAATTTAGCAAAGTTTTAAACATCATTTTCATCTTGGCTGAAGTAAATGTTGGAGTAAATTTTACGCGCATATTTCTCCATTTGTCACCTTCTAAATGGAAAAGGTGCCCCAATAAAGGATCCTTCTTTTCGTTAACTACAAATCCACGGTCAACGAAATGAGCAAAATCCTTTGTTAAAATGTTCTTTATTAAATCGGTATCTACTGGAATATATATTGGTTCTTTCATGAAATATATTCCACCGTGTTTATGTCCAAGCCGCTTTAATTCTTCATAAGCATTCCTGGCATCGTATAGATGCCCAAACTTCAAATTTAAAAGATTTTCCATGTTACCAAATATCCATGGTGGATCTATTTGCGGAACATTCTTTCTACTCCAGTATGTATGCATCCATTTGACACAAACTAATATAAGGAATATTAACCCAAGGAACACAAGAACAAATTCCTCAAATAAAATCATCATTTTTTGGGTTTTAACTTCTTCACTAACTATTACAAAATCCAATACAACTTTAGCAAAATGTTTATCAGCACTAAGTTCAACTCACATATACATAAGATACCGAGTAATTAAACACATGCACATAGTATTTATAGATTTCTCATTTAAAAATTGCACTGCCATTCCATTAATCGCTTTATTATGAAAGAGATTAGATAAAAACCAGCAATATTTTTGTCAAATTAGGAATAATTCGTCAACAACGACAGAGTCGCGCGCACCATACAAACACTACAATAAATACAACATAAGGAATATTTTGTATTAGAGTTAGCCGACGTGGTGAGATAATCCAAGGCCATATTTCGAAATTGTGTTTAACGTTAGACACAATATGTTACGCTAGCAAATATCACGTAGCAGAAGATCAATGCTTTTGGGAAGGTCGTGAACTAAGTAAAGTACGAGGGTTGCTCCGAAAGTTTATTACCTATTTTTTACTAATAAATTGTATTACCTTCTAATAACGTCATATGATATATGTTTTACGGTTATATACACTGTGATCATTCAGAAAGAAACGTTTTAAACCTTGTTAATGGATATAGAAGTCGGTTCTTGGTGAAACATTGTTTAAATATTTTACATAGTTAAATTAAAAGCACTTGTTCAGTTTCACTTGTTTATTAGATGATACTCTAACAATTGTTTCGGTCTATTCGACCATTATCAAAGAGTTTACCCAATTAATTTAAGAGATCAACTTCCAATACTTATATATGACTGTGTGTGATCGAAATGATTGTGTCTATAATGACTGTATTTAAATATTCAATTTCTGCGTTCGTTAGGATTTGTTTGTTATAATTTGCTTTTTTGATTTCTAATGTTTCTAAATAGTTTATTTTTTTTAACTTTTATTGGCATTATAAAACAGTTTGCATCTACCCAATATCGGGAAAGTGAAGATTGTCTATACAGGCATCCGAAATTACACAAAAGTAATAACCCGGTTAGGCCCGTAGTATCCTACATTAATCCGCCAATCTATAAACTCTGTAAATATATCAATAACATATTACCCGAAAAAATTAATTTTAAATCCGGAAAAGTAATTAAAAACACATGGATCTAATAAAACAGTTAGAAGCGCTAAAAATACCCCCAGTCGCGAAATAAATATCATTAGTAGAGACCGGATACATCGGACTGAAATGGACGTCATTACGACGGATGATATAAATAGTCTACAACATTTGTAAGTACATCACGCAGTTGTTGAATAGCACTATTCATTCGATTAACTGCACATCTATTTTTTTGTGTACGGTTAACCGAATGAATAGTGTTACTTAATAACTGCGTGAAGTACTTGCAGATGTAGATTATTTATATCGTCCGTCGTAATTACGTCATTTCAGCCCGATGTGTCCGGTCTCTAATCATTAGATGTAAAAAGCCTATTTACTTCTATACCCATCGAAGAAAATCCCAAATTTATGGAAATGATAAATTTATGCAAATTTAAATTTAACGGCTTACCTATGAGGAACTCGATAAGGGTTCTATTAGCTGACATCTATATGGAACATTTCAAAGAAACATTATTCACAATTAAGAACAAAGTCATAACCAAAAATTGTACTGGGCAAGGTACGTAGATGGCGTCTTTTGCGTTTTTCTAGGTACCGAAAGACGAACTAAAGAACTAGTAAATTATCTTAACACAACAACAAAATACAGTTCATACTAGATATTGAAAACAACAATAAATCAAATTTCTTAGATATTACTCTTAAAAAAGGACATAATAGAATAACCTATAACATATACAGAAAACCAAACTACAGAGACATATTAATACATAAAAACTCTACACAATCATGGAAAATTAAAATGTCTCCATTCCATAGTTACGCACGTAGACTAATAAATATCCTTCTAAATAAACAAATATATAACAAAGAAATAAATATAATTAAAACTATAGCCCAAAATAACGGTCATAACCAAAAAATAATAGGTGAAATAATAAAAAATAAACAAAGAAAAAACTACAAAGTACAATAAAAGAAACAGATACAATAAAAAGGTAACATTACTAAAAATAGATACTTACCCACAGTTCATAAGGAAATTAACAAAATCTTGAGCCAAATAGGCTTAAAAATAGTCAATGCCATTAAAAATAATTTAGGTGCCATGTTAGGCAGTAGCAAAGATAAAATTACAAATTTCGAAAAATCCTAATTAGTCGCAAAGACTGTGATGCTATCTATCGGCCATAGTGGTAGAAATATAAATACTAGACTAAGCGAACATAAAATAGTTATTTACGATACAAGTGTTAAAAGTGCGATTTTATTTCACGACTAAAAGTTTGCGACACGAGCGTTAGCGAGTGTCGCAATTTACGAGTGAAATAAAATAGCCTTTTTAACATGTGTGTCGTACAATATTTTTTCTAAAAACACAATTTTTATTATAAAATATAATGAAACTCCACTGACCAAATTTGACAGCTCATGAATACGTTTTGACACAGCTGGACGCAACCGTTAAATTACGTCAAATTAAGTTGTCACAATTCATACAAAAGATGAGTTCGTGTTTTAATAATGAAAATGAAGTAATAGCGAGAATAATAATTCTGAAAGTACTGCAACACAGGAAATAAATATCTCGAATTACACAAACTGTAGGTACATTTAATATTAATTATAATTATCCAAGAAATATGTAATTTTCATTTAGTAATAAAAATCACTTTAATATATGTTGTCATTTTTGACAAACTGTCATGTCAATTTACTTTTAACACTAGTGTTAAAAGTACTACTTTTAACACGCTACGCTATAAAATCGCATTTTTAATTAAAGTTAGCCGTGTCAAAATGTCAACTTTTAACTGTGTTTGTAGAAAATAGATATTTATGTATTAAGGGAATAAACGACAGTTTTAATCCCGAGACAGTAAGTAATGCCTGAGCGACCGAAGGAAGCGAGGGCGTTTTCTGTTGAGGGATTACAGACGTTTATTCCCGAATTACATACAAAACTTTTCTCCCGACCTTAAATGTAATAATTTATGTCATTATTAGTTTGACAGTTGATTGATAGATTGATCTGATGTCATTCAATTAAGTTGGTTTGTCATGAAAATGTGCATAGTTTCTGGTTACTAAGGTAAAACGAGTTTGTTTGTGTCTTATTTTTTTCCAAAAAAACGCAGTCCGTTTAAGTTATTGTGCAAAAATGAATATTAATGGCAGTGAAGGAGATCATTTTTGCACAAGCACTACTGTAAGCAACCGCCAAGTTAAGATATCAGATGATTGTCCATATATAAATATTGTAAACTCATCTAATGTTACTATTACGATTACAAAATAAAATTGATTGATATATTTAAATGCTTCGTCAATCTGACAGTTAAATTAATTTTGACTTAATAGTTATTTATTGTACAAGTGTGTTATGTTACAAATAAGTCACGCGAGAAAATGTTTAGCTCACGAGTCCGCTAGGACGAGTGAGCTACTTTTCTCAAGTGACTTATTTGTAATTAACACACGTCTGCAATACAAAACTTTATCCAACACCTCTTAAGATCCGTTCAAAATGGCTATTAATGTTTTATAAATTTGACGTTCCATGTCAAATTTAAATTATAAACGACTAATGCAAAAAGTTCATATACAGTAATGCAGTTACTATGGAGAATAAATAATGCAAATCAACAAGCAAACAAAATTAGTGATTGATTAATAATACTGCAGTTAAAAGTTGATGGTAATGGAAGAGTTGCAAGAGGCTGTTTTCATTCCGCTAAAAGTTAAGAAAGAAGCTCAAGCAGCATGTTATAAATTACTGCCAAAAAAATCGAAGGATAATTACGACAAAGAATTTCGTCATTTTGAAGAATGGAGAAAACAGCGAAGTATCACTGGAATTAACGAAGAAGTTATGCTGGCGTATTTCCATATTTATAGAAGGAAAATAGCACCTTCTTCATTGTGGACGAAGTATTCCATGTTAAGAAGTACTTTGAAAGTGTATATGAATAGTGACATATCGAAATACGGAAAACTGATTTCCTATTTGAAGAGTGAGGCAAGAACCTACAAGTCCGAAAAGGCGAAAATCTTGGAGAGGCTACATATAGAGAAGTTTCTGAATGAGGCTCCTAACAATAAATATTTGATAATGAAGGTATTATTTATTTTCTTATATTTAATTCAAAGTATTTATTCATTATTCGTTCGTGTATTCTATGCAGGTTGCCTTAATAATGGGTATATCAGGTGCGTGTCGTTGTGATGAAATAACTAAGCTGAAAGTTGACGATATAGAAGATAAAGGAGGATACTTGTATGTTTCGATACCTGACACAAAAACAAACGTATCTAGAAGTTTCACTGTTATGGCAGAAGGATTTGCAACAGATATTCTTGACCTCTACAGAAAATATGTCTGTATGAGACCAAAAGGTATTCCACATGGCAGATTCTTCCTAAATTACAAGAAAGAAAAATGCACTATCCAGCCAGTTGGAATTAACACCATTTCTAAGATACCTCAGAAAGTTGCATCTTTCCTGAACCTACCAGAAGCTCAATTATATACAGGACATAGTCTGAGACGTTCGACAGCATCTCTTCTGGCAAACGCAGGAGCTGATATTACAACAGTTAAACGACATGGTGGGTGGAAATCGTCCACTGTGGTAGAAGGTTATATACAAGATTCAGTATCCAACAAGATTGATATAGCCAGAAAGATACAAGGTCCAAACAGTCTAACGTCCTCGACTTCTGGTCATCAAATTTCTGTTCAGGATACTTCAAATACGTCTTCTAGTATAACTCTAAATTCGAATAAACTGAATGCAGAGTCAGATACAAAGAGGATTTCCTTCAACTTTAATATTAATGTAAATGTTAATTAGTTGCTATTGTTTACCCTTTAGAATTAATATAAATGTGTTAATACTATAGCAGTTTGAATGTCTCTATGCAATTTCACCTTGTTTTATCTCACTAGTGAGATAAATTATGTTTTTAATTCACTAGTGAGTTATAAGATACATAATTGATTTAAAATCGTAATAGTTATAGGTCTATTATTAGGAGGGGTTGGATAAATAAATGAACCATAAGTCATTCACTACAGTATTCACTTTATTCCCTAGGGAAAATCGAATATTTTATTCCCTAGAGAATAAAGTAGTCTAATATATGTCAATTGTCAGATGTATAAGATGACACTTTATTCTCGGTCGGGAGAAACGTAAATTATTCAAGGAATAAGAAACACGGGATTTGCAGAAGACTGTATAGACACTCCGCTTTTCTGACATCTACAGCTGCAAACTGTTATATAATGTTAATAAATGTTAAAAATTAAGCTATTTAGAAATCTTAGAAATTAAAAAGCAAATTCTAAAGCACAAAGCCTAACAAACACACATATTTAAACACACCCATTATATCCATTATCGTTAAATGGTATTATTATTATTATAATCAATAAACCTTGAAATTATCCTACGGGTGTCAAGGTCAAGGTCAAGGTTAAATTGTAATTAAAGCTAATTAGATTTACACGCTGCCATAAATAAGTATATTAATCTCTTAATTTACTTGAGTAAACTCTTTGATAATGTTCGAATAAACCGAAACAATTGTTAGAGTATCATCTAATAAACAAATGAAACTGTGTTTTTAATTTACCTTTTAATAATTTATTTCACCATTTATAGACAAAGAATAAAAAGGAATCTACTACAACAAAAATCGAATGCAAACATAGGAAAAACAACCAGGTATATTCAGGAAAAAAAAAATAAGATACCGCACCAGAATAACCGACATATTTTAAAAATTTACATAATCTATTGTTTGCTAAGTTATATTAAAAGAGCGAGGAGAATACAGAATAAAGATTTTTGTTAATTTAAGAACGTCTAGGCAATATTTACTCGTAGGCACTCTGGAAAAATACTTTTTTTATATTTTTTATGTAGTTCACCAATTCAATTAAAATATAGTTTGTTCCAAAGAATATCAAACTGCAGCTGCTCTCTAAATTACCAAACCTGACCTTCACTCAACGCGAGCCGATACAAATTAAAAGCGCGATCCCACTATAGAAAGAATCCGAGCGGCATTAAAAAATATATCATTAAAGAATCTCTTGCTAAGATTGCATATCACACGACTTGTTTGAGGTAACCGTTCCAATAGAAGATAAGGCAGCAGCTAATTATTTTAAATATATACGCTCTAGCTAGATTTGCGACAGGTTGTAAATATCGTTTAATATTAAATAATTAAAATTTCAAAGGAATCGTAATTGTCCGTTATAGACTGAAAAACTGCCGGACCGATTTACGCGCGGTTTTTCTTGCAAAAGGATACGCGTTGTCCGGAGAAGGTTTAAAGCTAATGAAATCCTAGATCTGACCCGTAGAAAGAAAGTGAAGGGCCTAATAATATAATACCAATAGTAGCAGTACTATTATTTAAATGTAGATGGCAAAAGGTGGTAATTCAACGGGGAATTTGTAATAGTACAAGCTTCAATAACTGACATGGAGACGAGAGATATAAACAGATTCTGAAAAAAACGTCATTATTTAAAATTGGGTGACGAGAATTCAAACAGTAAATCATCGATAAAATAGGGTCTCCGCACCAAAATAACAAAAGTTAAAGTGTTTGTACAAGTTAGGAGTATAACCTAGAAAAAACAACCGCGACCGAAGCTGTGCTTTAGATTGTAGTGCCCAGATCGTCCCACCTGGCCTTTTCCTAATTATATGCAATCCAGTGGAGATCGCCTGATACCTCAAATGACCAGTTCCTGTGACTTGCGTGGATGGGCTTGACTTTCTTCAGAATTAACAAGTATTTATTTATATAATACTATCATATTATATAAATAAAAACGTGTTAATGCTGAAGAAAGTCAAGCCCATCCACGCAAGTCACAGGAACTGGTCATTTGAGGTATCAGGCGATCTTGACTGTACTGCACATAATTAGGAAAAAGCCAGGTGGGACGATCTGAGCACTATAACCTAAAACACAGCTTCGGCCACGGTTGTTTTTTCTAGGTTATACTCTTAACTTGTCCAAACACTTTAACTTTTGTTATTTTGGTGCGTAGATCCCATTTTATCGATCATTTACTATTTTAATTCTCGTCACCCAATTTTAAACAATGACGTTTTTTTCAGAATCTGTTTATGTCTCTCGTCTCCATGTCAATTATTATTCTTTACATGGCCTCGTTTCTGTTTTAATTATAATTTTGAAACATTATGTTAATAACAATTTAAAGAACATAAGTAGATCAACATAACTCGTAGATTTAAACAGAAACTTAAAATTACATTACAAAAAGTGTAGCTAAATAATATAATTCTTAATATAAATGCAATCACTGTCCTTGTTCTTGTTCCTTTACGTAACATCTCATGAAGCTTGTACCATTACAATATATATATATATATATATATATATATATATATATATATATATATATATATATATATATAAATATAATTAATTCGTGACCTTGGTATGATATGGTAAATTCAATCATTTGGCGATTGAAGGTATGGCTTTACTTTAAAGTATATATATTTAAAACAACCCTACATGTTTCGGCAATGATGCCTTTATCAAGGATATAAAATATAAATAATAATAGACAATATCATATAATTTATATACATTTTATATCCTTGATAAAGGCATCATTGCTGAAACATGTAGGGTTGTTTTAAATATATATACTTTAAAGTAAAGCCAGACCTTAAATCGCCAACTGATTGAATTTACTATATATATATATATATATATATATATATATATATATATGTATATACAGGGTGTAACAAAATAAGTGTAAAACATTTCAGGGAGTGATTTCTAGAGCTGAGGATGTTTGCGGTATAACCATGGTTATATCATGTAACCATAGTAAATTACTATGGTTACATGATATAACCATGGTTATACCGCAAACATCCTCAGCTCTAGTGATTTCTCATCGAAAAAGAGATAGGGTCTTTCATATAGAGAAACTTCATTGGAGCATCCCTTGTTAAGATACAGCCCCTTAAAGTGGGTACATAAAATTTGTTTTACAATTTTTCTCACAAACACTAAAAATGTATTTTTTTGGTTTACCCCATGGTTGTAAAGGGTGGAAAACGCAACCACTAAAATTTATTTCCAATGTAACTTTTTGTCTTTTTATTTGTTTACCATTAAAAAAATATTTTCCAATAGCTTGTTTCATTCTAAACAAAAAATGTCTCTTGAATTGTTTGCCCAAAATTAATCAGTTCGCAGCAAAAAATTATTTTACCAACAACTACAGAGATACATCGTCATAAAACGAAAATGCGAAACTTATTTATCTAGTAAGCCGCTATTAGTGATATTGACAATTAAATTGGTATCACGCTGTCAGTTTGTAAATTTTTGTAGTTGAATTAATAATTGTGTGTCGTTGTTTTGTGCTTAATTTGTTAGATTAATAATTCACTTGTTATTAAAATGGCATACACAAATGAGGAAATGGCTGATAAGCATTACGTTTACGGTCTGTCGCAGGGGAATGGGTTAGAAGCTTCTAGAAGATATGCTGAAATGTATCCTCAACGGCAGCTTCCTTCGCATAGAATATTTGCCCGACTTCATCAACGATTACGAGAATATGGTTCATTCGACAAAAGAACGCAAGATTGTGGTCGCCATCGAGAAGTAAGAACAACACAGCTTGAAGAAGCAGTACTTAATTTGGTTGAAGAACAACCTACTAGCAGTACTAGAAAGATTGCTTTCGAGTTAAATGTTGATCATATGACGGTATTGCGAATTTTAAAGGAACAACTCTTATACCCTTACCATCTGCAACGAGTACAGGCACTGTTACCGCGAGATTTTCCGAACCGTCTTGAATTTTCCAATTGGATGCTGGAAATGATTAGAAGAAATCCTGACTTTCTGAAGACGATCGAATTCACAGACGAATGTACTTTTTCTCGGAACAAGATGATTAATTTTCATAATAACCACATATGGGCTGATGAAAACCCTCACGCTATTGTCCAAGCTAACCATCAAGAAATGTTTTCTCTTAACGTGTGGCTCGGAGTTATTGGGGATTATTTAATTGGCCCTCATTTTCTACCTCCTAGATTAAATGGTGAGGCATTCACTAATTTTTAAGAGAAGTGCACCCAGTACTGCTGGAGGAAGTTCCTTTGGGCGTCAGAAGGGATATGTTTTTTATGCATGATGGGGCTCCCGCCCATTTTAGTCAAGCAGCACGTCAGCATTTAACTCAAACATATCCAAATCATTGGATAGGTCGAGGAGGACCACAGAATTGGCCCGCTCGATCCCCGGATCTCAATCCTCTCGATTTCTCTACTTGGGGCCATTTGCAGAGTTTGGTTTATCCTACTCCTGTTCGCGATGTAGAGGACTTAAGAAACCGCATCATCGATGCGTGCAGGGTATTTAGAGAGACTCCAGGAATATTTGAGCGAATACGTGGCTCAATGCGCCGACGTCTAGACGCATGTGTAATGACTAGAGCTGAGGATGTTTGCGGTATAACCATGGTTATACCGCAAACATCCTCAGCTCTAGTAATGACTGAAGGTGGACATATTGAACATTTACTATGATTTCTACATGTTTAATGTTTTGTTATTTAATAAATTAGTTTTTTATTGGAAATAAATTTTTAAACCATGGGGTAAACCAAAAAATACATTTTTAGTGTTTGTGAGAAAAATTGTAAAACAAATTTTATGTACCTACTTTAAGTGGCTGTATCTTAACAAGGGATGCTCCAATGAAATTTCTCTATATGAAAGACCCTATCTCTTTTTCGATGAGGAATCACTCCCTGAAATGTTTTACACTTATTTTGTTACACCCTTTATATATATATATATATAGTAAACTTAATAAGTCGGCGATTAAAGGTCTGGTTTATTACTTCAAAGTATATATATTTAAAACAACCCTACATGTTTCGGCAATGATGCCTTTGTCAAGGATATAAAAAATATAAAATCTTATTAAGTTTACCATATCATACCAAGGTCACGAAAATATTATATATATATATATATATATATATATATATATATTGTAGTGGTACAACCAGCTCAGGTATTCCAGCACCTACAATGGAAAGTACAGGTACACAATCAATATAAACACCTGTATAAACAATAAATTGGTGGACGGAATTTGTGAAACTAACATCGAAATGTAAATAAATTAATACGACGATAACTTTAAAATTCATCATTATCTTATTTTGATTTTAACTAACTTTTTATATTTTAATTTCTTTTTTTCTTTATTCAAATTATACGCGCGAAACAACAGGTATTTAATTTATCAACATCAGGTTTATATCGACGCTAGATAACCACGCCCACCAATTCAAAATTATATGAACCCCGCTAAAGCAAACTTTACGGTAGAAAACATTACTAAATTTATATTCAAATCATATTTTAGGTTAATGTAACATATTAAATTAATTTTCCCTTTATGTTAAAATCAAAACATTGTATAAACTCACATTTTAAATTGATGTAATTAAACTAAAATTACGAGATTATTTCGATATAGAAATAAGGCTTTGGAATAAAAAATAAAACGCGATCGGCGTCATCTGATATAAAACTTTCAACATAAATGGCCGTTTTTGAGTGTACTTCCTTAAAATAAATTTTTAAAACATCTTTAAAGTGAAAATCTCCTACCTAGTGTTGAATCATTCGATAACCAAATTAAAGGCCCACCTTTTGAAGAAAAAATCTCAAGAATACCTCAACGCAAACGTGAGATATCGTCCTAAGCATCATTTGAAGCAGAGAGCAGGGCAAGCCAACGATTTACACCACTCAACTCGACGAACTCCGCCAAAGACGGTGAACGAGGCCGTGCTTCCTGGTCTGCCGCATATCCACATATTGAGAAGTATATCAGATCTAGGAGATCAACATCAGGTTCACCTACAACGTTTATTCCAAATTATTTAATTTTAAAAGTTATAATTGCTCAAATTAATCGCTACAAATTATTATTTCATGTATCAAATTCAATTTTAAAGTAAGCATCAATTTAAAGCGTTGAATTTTACAGATATTTAGCTACAAATAAGCTTATACTCACCAAAATAATATAAGATATAAAAACTATTAAATATTTGTTTATTTTATCTCGTACACATAACCTCATCACCATTTCCCACATGTGCACTTATTAATTTCAATTTTTGTCACATCTTGTATAATTTATATAATATTAAATACAGTTTCCTATTTTTATCTCTCAATTTTGTTGTTACAGTTTTCTTATTTTTGTGATAGTAAATTTTTATTTATTTATCTAATTCAATCTTTTATTTGTGAAGTGTGATTGTTGTGTTTGAGTGGAGAATACACTGATTGGTTTGTAGCTGCAAATAATACACCTGACCGACCGTGAACCCTGTTATTATTAAAAATTAACTTTTACACTCAAGCTCTACCGCAATTAGCTAGTTATATTAAAAAGGGTCAGATAGCGTTGATTCGACTAAGGATATTTGTATATTGGCGCCCACATTTTAAATTTAAAATCATTAACCTTTCATTCTTTTAGATTTTCAATTTTTATAATTAATTCATATACTATATTCTTAGTTAAATCCTACTCAGCGCATCGATTGGCACTTTACAATATATATATATGTGTGTTTAGATAATTTCTTAGCCGTTTATTAAATATGCCAATTGATAAATTATTGGAGTTCCAATAATTTATCAATTGTTATATTTAATAAACGGCTAAGAAATTATCTAAACACTCATATAGCTATGGAGTAATAATTAGCAATTCCAAACATTCACATCTGACATCTGCTCTCAAAATACTGACATCTGCTTTCAATAACTGACATCTACTTTCATAATAGGCATCTGCTTTCAAATCTGACGTTTGCTTTCATAACAGACACCTGCTTTCAAAACAGACATCTGCTCTCAATAACTGACATTTGCTTTCACTAACTGACATCTGCTATCAAAACTGACATCAGCTTTCAAAACTGGCTTCTTCTTTCAACTTGACATCTACATTCAATAATTGACATCTGATTCATTTACACTGTTACTTTATAATGCATTTCTAATTAGCTTGAACCAAGGTCTATTGTGGCTGAGTGGTAAAAGCAACAGTCTGGCAAACTGTAGAGTCGGGTTCAAGTCCCAACATAGACAATATTTTTCAATTAAAAATTTCGTATAATTTTCTTTGTAATTTGTAGACAGCACCACTTACTTTGCAATTACATACATACTAATTTGATATTTGTAAATATTTCATGTAAAAGCCGAAAAACTTCAATAAGTTATCAATTGTTATGTATATATACTGTCGTGAGCAAAAAAAACGGGACACTGTTTCTGCGTGGGTTTAAATTGTGACTACTTAAGTGGCTATCTTTACTCATAATAGTAAGTCAGGAATTGTCAAAAATGTGTGTCTTATTGACATTTATTAAACATTTTTAAAATACATGTGATAAAAATTAATAAAAACGATAGAGAAAGATTATTTATTAAATTAAAATAATTATTACATTAAAATAATTTGTATTTCGTCATTCCACCGTTATTATTAACTGCATCTAATCTTGTAGACATTGAAGCGACAATATTTTGTACAAAATTTGTAGAAATTCGATGCCAAGCATTATGGTCAATCTCCCAAAATTCTTCCTGGGTAGAAGCTCTATCTCATTAATCCCCATATATTTTCAATGGGATTTAGATAAGGACTGCAGGGCTGGATATCTCAAGTTTAAATTTCATTCGCTTGTAACCATTGTGTTACAAGATGAGACAGGAAATTGTGTTGTTCTTATAGCTTCCTTTAATGTTTTGAAAGGGTTGTGCCTAATCTCAGTAACTAATGTTTCGTCTTCCTGCGTATTCGAAATTTTGTTACGTGCGGAAATTATTTTCCGATTTAAATTATCCTCTTCCCTCCATTTTTTTTATATATTCTTGCGGCTGAACTTTTACCAATATTAAATTGAACCGATACACTTCTTAATGATTTCCCATTTTTCAAACTAGTAACAAGTCTAGCTTTACCAGTTTTCAAAAGATGCGGCATATTCAATTTTGAATTATCTACTATGATATATAATTTGACGTAGAGTTTGAAAGTTAATCAAATGTTAAAATTACAACGCTAAAAAATAAAGGAAATTGACATAACTATTTTGACACTGTCCCGTTTTTTTTGCTCACGACAGTATATATATATATATATATATATATATATATATATATATATATATATATATACATATATATATATATATAAAGATAAATATTTCGTGACCTTTGTTTGTTATAGTAGATTTAATTAGTTTGCGATTTAAGGTCTGGTTTTACTTAAAAATACAATATATTTAAACAATTTTACATGTTTCGGCAAGTGATACCTTTCTCAAAGAATTTAAAATATAAATAAGTAAAAGCAGACCTTAAATCGCCAACTAATTAAATCTGATGTATATATATTCAAATCTAGCAACAGCAAATCATTGTCGAGTTCGGCTAGTCGATCATAAAATTTGAAACAATATTCTAGAAAATGTAACTATTACAAAAACGTTTGTGGTAATTACAGATTTCGCGGAGTAGGGATTTCAGTTTATGATCAACTAGATACTTTAGACAAAGGAAACTTTGTTTTCGAAAAATGTTTGTAACAATACCCCAAAGGTTGTCATTAACAAGCTTTTAGAATGTCCTAAATTGATTTGTACAAAAAAAAAGCGTACTCTTAGCAAAAAAAATAAACAAGTTAACTAACTTTATCATAAACATTTTAAACCGATGTTTCAGCTAAACATTGGCACATATAAATACCACGATATCCGAAATTTGGCGTGTTTTTTAAAAAAAATTTAGCTTGAATTATTAATCCAAAACGCCAAATTTCGGATAATCGTGTTATTTATATGTGCCAATGTCTAACTTAAACATCACTTTAAAGTATCTATGCTATAAAGTTAGCTTAATTGTTTATTTTTTGGGGGGCTAAAAGTACGTTTCCCCCAATTGGTTGATGAGACAAATTAGTTCTTTTGAGGTCCTTTAATGATTCCGATAGTTTTTTTCGAGATGCGGGAGGTTGGAAGGATCTTAGCAAAAGCCTCTTGCTATTACAATTTTTTTAAAGCCGAGCATTTAACGTCGTTCATGCTGGTAACAATTTTCATTCATAATCGTCATTTTCCTAAACATATTTCTTGTATATAGATTCAAGTCTAAGTAATGGAAGTTTAAAGAAAAAAAAATGTATTTAATAATATATTGTTTCGTACAAAAATAATAACAAAAGAAAAATAAAACAGAAACAAACTTCAACAATCACTTAAATATCACATATGACTACAATTGATCTTAAAGAAATGCTACCACTTGCGCATCTGAAAAAAAGAGAATTAAAATTAGAATAATTAGTTTATTGGAGTCAACATTAAATGAGGAAGTGAAAGTAAAAGATACTTTGCTACTAATTCACTAATATTTGTCACATTTGAAAACTTGCTTATGTACTTTCTTTAAAGTGAATGTGTTCGAATGAAATAACATTTCTTTATTATACTTCAAATAATTCCACACACATCCTTTTGAATGAATTATGCAAATCGGAAATAGAAAAATTTAACAGATTTGAAATCGGAATATATATTATGTAATATTATTTCATAATAGTCGTAAGAGAATATTTATGGCTTAAAGTTACATTCGCTTCTGACCATAAATCGTCTGGAACCCTAGTAAATTATATACATATCACCTTCTATGCAGCTTAAATTTTCCATCAAATCTTGACCGTTATAACTAGGGAACGGACATTCTTACCACATGACTCGGCGTAATTCAATGAAGTATTTGTTAGACTTACCGGGCCATCTGGTCCGCAGCGTTAACAATGCACAAGCCCGCTATTGTATTCGGAGAATATATTCCATTAGACGCAATCGGCAATTGGAAATGTTTATAAACTTCTTGAAAATGTTTTATAAACTTCGCTCAGAACATCCCGGCGTAATACAATGAAGATTTTGTGATTGACTTTCTCGGACACCTGCTCTCGCCGCGATAACAATAACAATATAGTCATGTGGTAAGAATGTCTGTTCTCTAGTTATAACTAGGGAACGGACATTCTTACCACATGACTTGGCGTAATTCATTGAAGTATTTGTTAGTCTTACCCGGCCATCTAGTGCTCAGTGTTAACAATGCACAAGCCCGCTATTGTATTCGGAGAATATATTCCATTAGACGCAATCGGCAATTGGAAATGTTTATAAACTTCTTGGAAATGTTTATAAACTTCGCTCAGAACATCCCGGCGTAATACAATGAAGATTTTGTGTTTGACTTACTCGGACACCTGCTCTCGCAGCGATAACAATAACAATATAGTCATGTGGTAAGAATGTCCGTTCTCTAGTTATAACTTATCTAATTCTTTCGATTGGCGTAAGTATTCTTCATTATATAAGCTTGCTTTTTATATTTTTCATTAGGAATGTTATAAAGATACAATTAAGTTCAGGTATAAGATGTATAATAAATGAATGGAAGGGTCAAAAATAGTATATTGTTTATTTATGAGGAAAAGTCTTAACATTTCCGGACGACGTGAAGATTGTTCATCGAGGCAAAGCAACACGGAGTCCGGAAATGTGGCTTTTCCTCCAAAATAAACGTACTGTTTTTTCCACAAATCGTTAGCACATCGACAAAAATTAATGTAAATATAACAAATAATTTAAAAATATTGATAATGATTGGACTAATATTGTTAATTAAAATTTAATTAATTTCTGTTTTTTATTGTTAATTAATAAACTCAACTTTTATTCCAAATTAACCTGTTTTCATTCATTTTTGAAGTGCACAAGTAACTCTAAGGAAATGGTCATAGTACAGAAATGAACATTTCCTCACAGTTACTTTTGCTTTGTCTGGCAACTACTGATGTATGGAAATGTCGACATTTTCTTTCAAAAAATTTATCAGAAATATCAATATTTCGGAACGATTTGCCGAAAATAAACTTGTATTGACAGAATTTAATACAAAATGAATATTTTTCTGTTTTTTTATCCATTAAGAATTTTTCTTCATAATTTATTTATTTCAGCCTTGAACAAGTAGCTCATTTTGAATTATGTTAATAACAAAAACAGGATATCAATAATAACTAAAAAGACGTTAAAAATATGAGTGTGGTTTAAGCAGAGTTAGGCGAACCACTTTTAACGAGTTTCGATTCAGAGAATTATAACCAATTGTATTACTCGTGGTGCCATGAATAAGCACGCCACACATTAAAAAATCACATATTGTTATCATATACATAAATTTAAAAAATTACCATTAAAATTTGTGGAATCCTCCGAATCCACTGAATCCTCCAAAATCGTCATGCCCTCCGCCCAAACTTCCAGCAAAGTAAGGTACTTTAGTGATGATTGGTACTTTACTTTCGATGATTATTGGTTTTGGATAGCTTACAGGAACTGGAGTATCAATTTTAATAGGGAAAGGTTGAGGAACTGCCACTTGTTGCTGTACAGGTTGAGGAATGAAAACAGGAACCCTAACTGGTACAGGAACTGGTCTATCCACGTTATTATTAACACGAACTTCTTTTACGATTGGTATAATGATTGGTTTTGGTATTGGAATTTGAACAGTTTTGGTGATTTTTATTGGTACTGGAATTTTGACTGGAACTGGTACTTTACTAACAACCGGATATGGAACTTTCGTGAAAACTGGGTAAGGAATCTTTTGAGTGATGACTTTAACTCCACGCTTTTCTCTTAAATGTTCTTGTGCTAGGGCTAGTCCCAACACGAAGAAAAAAGAAACCTGTAACAAAGTAAAAATGAAAATAATATTGATTCAAAGAAAAATAATAAGCAAAACTGTTAAAACTAATAGTTATAAATTTAAAAATAAAGAGGCTGAGAACTACATTTACAATTTAATTTTATATTTTCTTTGTAAAAAATATCACATGTGCTAGTCTTAATAATTTTTAACAATAACAGATGACAAATATATCGCACAAATCCGTTAAGTGCTTATTAGATAAAATTTTGAAATATAATTATCTTCGATACTAACGAGTGTTAAAATAAGTCCGGATTCGCAGTAGGTTTTGCACGAAAAACATATTTTCTAACTTAAGCATTTGTAATATCAACATACATATAGCGATGTTCAAACTCGATTAAGCAATGTTTTTTGTCGGTAAATAAAAAAATACGCAATAAATTTAAGTATGACCGGTGTTATTATAAAGTTGGGCTCAATACAATTTGTTTACATCATCAGTGGAATATGATATCGCGCAAATATTTGCCTTTTTCTTTGATGCAAAGTTGGGCTCGTTTTTTGAAATTTTCCGTGACTTTTTTCAATGTTTCGGTCAATATGGCAGCGATTTCTCGTCGAATATTACGTTTGAGCGCTTCGAGAGTCTTTGGCTAGTCAGCATACACCTTTCCCTTCAAATATCCCCACAAAAAAAGTCCAGTGGCGTCAGGTCAGGTGAACGCGGCGGCCAGAAGAAATCACCATTTTTTGACACTAAACGGCCTGGGAACATTTCGTTCAACAATTCGATGGTTAGACGAGATGTATAAGCCGTAGCACCATCCTGCTGGAACCAGTGGTCTTCCAGGCCGTCGTTCTCGATCTCTGGACGCAACAAATCGTTCAGCATAGCCCGATAACGGGCACCATTCACCGAAATTGCTTCGCCATCGTCATCTTCGAAAAAGAACGGCCCAATGATGCAATCCGAGCACATTCCGCACCAAACTGTCACTCGTTTGTCATGGAGAGGCTGCTCACGATATTGTTCTGGATTTGTGTCGCCCCAAATACGACAACTCTGTTTGTTTACGTTGCCATTCAAGTCAAAATGTGCTTCGTCGCTCATGATGATTTTGTTCCAAAAATCATCTTCAGTTCTCTCCAAATTTCGCATCGTTTTAGCGTATTCCAATCGTCTGGGGTAGTCTCCTGGCTTCAGTTCGTGCACCATTTGTATTTTGTACGGGAACAACTTTAAATCATACCGTAAGATGCGTCGCATTGACGATTTACTGATGCCCAAAGTCTGAGCATGGCGCGAAGTCGACACATTTCGGCTCTCAGCTAAAAGATCCTGTGCGATGGCGATGTTTGTGTTCGACCGTGCTCTGCGCTGTATAGTGCCACGTAAGACATTACTTAGCACACCACTGGCCTTGAATTTTGAATATAATGCTCGAATTGTAATCGGATTAGGTGCTTTTTTCCAGGAAATTTTACACGAAATTTACGTTGAGTGAAAATAATTGACTTCTGATTTTCAATGTATAATTCTACGATATCAGAACGCTCGGTTAGTGTGTACTGAGACATGGTGAAAATTCTACTGAAGTCTAGTTTCTAAAATGCCATACATTTCGGTGCTGTCACTAAACCTGTCAAAATTAAGACCGGTTCACATAGCTTAATCGAGTTTGAACCTCACTGTATTTCTCAATTTATAAATTTTGTTCATTCGAAAGTCAAATGTCATCTAACGAAATAAAACTTATTGTAACACAATAAATATTTATTTATAAACTAGAAAATTAGATATGCAATTATAAGAATTAATAAACGCATTTGACAAAGCATTCTGAAATTGTCCATCATCAATACAATTTGCACATCTCCTTTTTACGAATTAACAAACACTGGTTAACATATTATAATGATCATTGATTTCAATAATTTTTTATGTAATTTGGGCTTGAAGGTGTGCCAGATCTGCATTTTGTACGTTGAAAATATAATTTTTTAAAATAGGCCATAAAAGGAAATCGCATGGAGTGATATCGCAAGATCTTGGAGGAAATTCGTAATCACTATTCAGGCTAATCAAGCGATTGTCAAAAACTTGGCGTAATTGTTAATGACGTTAATTGTATTTTGTGCTGTGTGTCCTCTTGCTCCGTCTTGCTGATAGTGTTAACTCATTTATATTAACTTGGTCAACAAGCGGCATCAAAATTTCTTGTCGATATCTTTGTGCATTTATGGTTCCATTAAAAAAAATTAAACCAATAATTCTTCTCCTACTTATGGCACACCAAACATCAACTTTCTGAGGATAAACAGCAGTCTCAACATGAACATTGTTAGGTTTTCAGCACTCCACGTTCTCATATTCTGGAAATTAACATACCCATTAAGATGAAATCATGCTTCATCTGGAAAGAAGTTTTGTCTAGAAGGTCATCGTCGAAATTATTTAAAAACCATTGACAAAATTCCAATCTTCAGGGATAATCAACAGGATATATTTCTTGATAGCAAGTGAGACGATAAGGGAATAAGTGTAGATCCTTCTTTAATATTTTCTGGCAAGTGGCAAATGAAGGGTTAATCAATTACTTCTCGTGTACGTTTTTTTGGTCGATCACTTGCTTGCATACGCTCCACACTACCTGTCTCTCTAAAGAGACTAATGCATCGCCCAAGAACGGGTTCCATAGATAAATTGAGAATAGACTGATGAGAATAGATTGATGAAGAGCATATCTTCGGAGTTTGTACCTTAACCAAAGACGCTACGTTTAACACTATTTTTAAGACTGTTCTACTGAAGATGACAACTTAGTTGCCGAAATACGTATTTAGAGTTTATTGATTTATATTGTGGTTAGGAATTTTTCTTGTGTCTGTCTATTTCATTTACGATTAATCTAAATAAAACTTCGTAAATAACTTGATAGTCCACTAACATTGTAAGCTATTGACAGACACCATTGACATTCTATAATTTTATAAAAATAATCTACATAAGAAAATTTCAAACGGCGTCAAAGAATTTATATTTCTGTATTCTCTAATATTTATTGACCTCCAAAATATTCTTACGTAAAATTGTAAAATATTTACATTAACAATTTTAGCACGTGCTCTTTAAAAAAATTGTCTCATCACATGATAACAAATAGCAAGAAGCAAATTTGAAGTGAAAAATGTATTCGTATTTTAAGTTAAAAATTCTTTTGTTGGAGGAATTTTTGCAGTGCAATACAATTGTCTCCTACTGTTCGTGTACAGACTTAAAACAATGTTTGATTTAATGTCTTCTCTGATATGAATATCATTTTATTGTGCCAACGTTAAACTTATTTTTATTGTACTTACAGCGTATTTCATCATCTTTGCCGGGATTAGATGCTGGACACCTGACGCTTCTGAAGAATTCTGATTTATCGTGGCCAGGCAAATCTCTTTTATACCGAAATTACACTTTTACATTTCTTACTTTCGCCGCCATTTGGTTTTTGTGATTATCCGAAAAATGCCGTTTTTTTACACCGCCTATCTAGTGGCTTTCTTTTTTCAAATATGTATTAATATATAACATGTATATACTTCCAGTATATAGTAATTAATGAAACGCACAGAACCGTGTAGTAGTGAACCCCTTTCTAATACAGGAAGTATTCTCCGTGAAAACAAATTTTAAGTTCAACACATTGAGCGCATTCTAAAATAATAGCTCCACATTTTTTCTATTAGGACTCTCCTCGCTAAACACAAAAATTAGATTATTATTATTATCGCATGGAATGAATATGTTCTACTCCGTGAAATAGATTAGATAAAAGTTTTAAGGAGCGGAAAGGTCTTTGACTTTCACGTTCAATGCCTAGGTGAAGCAGATCCGTTCACTTTATTTGTGTTATTGCACTCAAGCTTATGGTTTACCTGATTTATGGTAAATTACATGAACAAACGATGTTAGTTATTTTCATCAATTATTTCATTCATACTTGGAAATTGAGCGTGTTAATTAAAAATGTGAAACATTCCTTATTGGTTAATGTCGTTTAGTGCTAAGATAAAGAATTCAAAGGGATCCAAAATTTAAAGAAAATATATTGATTTGCAATGATGTGGTGTCAATATATAAATATTAATATATAATAAATACGTAAGAGAGCAATTCAAATCTGCAAAAAATTTTATTCGATCGAAACTTTAATTTTTGCGGAAATTTAGGAATACAAGCTTTTCAAATATGGTCCTGTACAGGGTGGCCCAAAATGACCGAAGGGGTTTGAGTTCATTATAACTTCTTATTTAAGACATAATTATTAAATTTTTTTTATTTTACATACAGTATATTAATGGAGAATATTTTTAAAAAAATATATCTCGAATGGATCGTTGATTTGAGAAATAAAGGTCAACGATTTTGGCACGTTGTTCAATTGTTTACTGTTCCATTTTAAATTCCCCAAGTCTTCTTTACAAAATACTGAAACCAAAAAAAAAAAAAAATTATAATAAAAAAGTTATAAGGAATTAAAACCCCTTCGGTCATTTTGGGCCACCCTGTATTAAGATTGAATCTCAATAAATAGAAATTATATATTTGTACGTTGTCGATTCAACAACCACATAGGCATTTATTTGTTCTCAAGTTCACCAAAAAGTCCCCACATGTAATGCGTCTTTGTGTAATATTTTATGAACATGTATTCATTCATTTCCTAGATATACATTCTCTTATCATCAGCTGTTCTGGTGTTATTTTATAAGTTGGTCAATGGCCTGGTCTTTATAATATCCCGCAAAAAATACAATATCGAATTTCTAAAAAATTGAAACTCTAGAAGTTTGTTGTGATATGGAATTTGTAATTTAGTTGTCTTAATATTAAATTCACGTCGAGAAATAATAAATTACATTTGTAATTTTTAAATGAATGTTCTATTTGCCTCTTTCTTTAATGGCAATTTCTTTGCTCTAAAAAGGGCAGATTTGTGTAAAACAGGTGGAATGGTTAAAGGAGATGTTCAATGTGGTTGCCATTTGTGTTAATACAGGCTGGCCCAAAATGACCGAAGGGGTTTGAGTTCATTATAACTTCTTATTTAAGACATAATTATTAATTTTTTTAAATTTTAAATACAGTATATTAATGGAGAATATTTTTAATTTAATTATGAAAAATTATATCTCGCAATGACCGAAGGGGTTTGAGTTCATTATAACTTCTTATTTAAGACATAATTATTAATTTTTTTAATTTTTAATTAAAAAAATTATATCTCGCAATGGATCGTTGATTTGAGAAATAAAGGTCAACAATTTTGGCACGTTGTTCAATTGTGTACTGTTCCATTTTAAATTCCCCAAGTCTGCTTTACAAAATACTGAAAACAAAAAAATAATTATATTATAATAAAAAAGTTATAAGGAATTAAAACCCCTTCGGTCATTTTGGGCCACTCTGTACAATATTGATCCGTAAACTTTCGAAGTACGCGATTTAACACAGCTAGGTCAGCGCGGATATGAACCGCAGCTTGAAAAATACGTTGCCGAAGATTGCCTTCGGTGCCGTTATAACTTGAATGCAATGCACTGCGATCTCTCAATCAGAATACGGTTTGTAAAATTAAATCATTTGATGAACATCTTCGGTTCAAAAATCGCCCTTCATAAATGCGTCTAGTAGCTCTAGCATTTCCACCTGTGATAACCTAATTAAGTAATGTTTGTAATACTCGATATAGTCAAGGCGTGGCCCTGGTCTTATTTGCATTGTATTAGAAAACACGACCTCGGTCCACCTGTTTAATTAAACACAAGCATTCTTAATCGGAGGTTGCACGCTTGCACATCTTATTTACAGTTAAGTAAGGACATAGTCAAACGAGGGCACTCTAATGTGATATATAAGATGTTCTATTAAAGAACAGAGGAGCAATCATAGCTAGATAGTCAGTAAGACACAGCGAGTGCCAGTTAGATCTCTCCTTTGACTACTGTACTATTCATTGTTATGTATATAGTAATTGTTATGTTATTATGTGTTAAATAATTATACTACGTTAAACCAACCTTATCTGCGTATTATTTTGATGCTTGTACGCATCTGCGTACCGACGCAACAATGTAGCCTCCGCAGGACCCGGCTACATTACACACCTATTTCATCGTATATTAAGACGATATCTGTTAATTCGTGATTTGAATATCATCATCGCATCTATAAGTCCCGCCATTACGTTTCAGTAGAAGTAGCGCTGCAGTTATAAAGGAATACTAAATTTACCAGAGTCGGGTCGAGCCACGCGCATTTACTAATTTCTTTTTTCTTTGAGCTCGTTCCAAATAGAGTTTTCGTGTATTCGTATTTTATGATTAATATTATTTCAGCTATTACATATTAAATATAAAAATAAAGATTTTTCTAAATTCAAGATATCAAACTATCCAATTAAGAGCATTTCGAGGAAGATAAAGTAAAACGAACTGATTTTTGTGAAATATGTTTAATATGTTAAATGAAAACGAAGAAATTTTAAATAACATAATTGTTTCGTCTTATAAAAGAAATTAATTTGTATTATATATTAAATATAAGAAATCGTAGAATATAGTATTTGAACCTAATGGTCAGGTACAAAATTGAAACCTTTGTATAACTATATTTTATTATCATAGTAAAATGCAAACGTTTACCGTGAATTTAAGATGCGGCATCGTTCATATTTATCAACCTTAATTCAATTCGGTACTTATTTTATTGCTGCTCTCTTTAGGCACTTTTCAATTTACCTTATTTTATGAGTGAACATGTACACAGTTTGTAACATTCAAATGCTTTATCAAACGCACGTTCACTAAATTTTGTACCATAAAACATCAGAATGAAGAATTCAAGCATCATAAACTGGGAATTTTAGTTATAGTTAATATAGAATTTAAAACCATCTGCAATGTTTGCTATTTTAGTAGGCACAGTTTACAAACAAGGCGGTTCTTGGGAAATTTGCCGACTTTTGTTCGTCATAGATGCGGCCTATTTTGTTAATTGTTCCAGAGTTTACTGAAGATAGGGTTAAATTTTGCCTACAATTCTTAAACAGTCGCAGCAGCTCAGTGTACGCGACAACAGTCGCAAGTGTCAACATAACAGTGTTCAAGACAAGACTCTCAACATAACAGCGTTCTAGACAACAGTCATAAGAACAGTCTTGCTTTATCATCAAATCAACAATTCTTATGTATCAAATAGTATAAATTTTGTAAATAAAGGTGTTATGTTGGAGTGCCGCGTTTCATTAAAAACTGTCACCGACGAGTAAATAATTAGTGCGTATACGGCCTTACAACCCGTGCGCGGTGAAACAATACACAAGAGCATCAAGTCCACGTAACAGTGCAGTTGCCCCAACAATAATTTTTACTGTGGAAGCTTTATCATAGTGAAGTCAACTCTCAGAACTTCCGGTTTGTGTCCTACATTTATCAATTGAAAAATAATAAATTGCCTTTCCACTAATCCATTAGGTATTGGTCACGTACAAATCCTCATGCCAACAATCTAACCCGAACACAGTACACTCAAAAAGTCAATGTCCGAATTGGAATAATAAGCGATAAACTTATTGGTCCATTTTTTATTGACAGTAACCTGAAAGATCATATACGTAATGCATATGATGGAATAAACCCAGAATTTGCTTTCAAGATCGCCTTGCTTATTACCTTGAAAGACAAGGAGGACACTTCTAAAACTTGCTATGAAATTAGACTCACTATGCCGCTAATGCATTTACAATTTTCGTTTTAAAGTTACACGTAAGAAAAATGTATGTGTAATAATCAGAGAGCGGACTGCGGACCAATTGCTCCGATAAAACGTTGTGGCGGTCTCACGTATAGTATGCATGTTATAACAGCACCACTATTTGCTTACTCGATTGCATTCCTCGAGCAGGTGTTGTTTTTTCCGTCGTTATTATGTCCATTCATAAATTCTATTTTACAGTGGCGTGTAGGACGGACTATACATTTATATATCGTATGATCAAAAAGTCTTTGGATCGCTATTGCCGTGGAATTTACGTGATATCTATGAAGTTATTTATTTCTAATAGTTTTGACATTTATTTGACAACTTTCAAGTCAGCTGGTTATGAAATATACATACAATGCAACTAATTACCATAACCTAAAATCTATGTTATTTGCGACTTATGTGTACTTGAAGGTACAGAAGTAAATAATTCTGTAGATGGTTTTTACACTTCATGGCTATCGCGATCCCAAGACTTTTTGATCATATATTATTATTTCGTTACTTCGTTCTAATAATCGCTTAAAAAATTATATCCGCTAATTTCCAAAGTATATTCTCGTGTTTACATGCTGTTATACATGCATGTATAGTAAACGCCAATTAAGTTGGCGCGAGGAGGGGGTGCGCAGAAGCCGCTTTTAAAAACGTTCACTCCCACTACTCAAGTAATTGTCAGAATACATTTGTCATTGACGTTTGCGTTTGACGGAACATAATGTCTTTGCTAGGGGATCATAAAGTGACACACGCTTAGAGGTTAGAATTTTCTGACATTTGATGTAAAACCAAATACAAATCTCCCCACTACTTTTAGTTCAGCGCGAACTTACCCCTCCTCGCGCCAACTTATTTGGCGTTTGCTATACATATATGTATTTATTATTATTCTTGAGATAGTATATTTTCTATTCTCTTCTATAAGAGATTGTTTCTGGTTTCGTTTATTTCAGTGTTATTTGGTTACAACTCTTAGTATTTTAAAAGATTCGTTTTAGATTGTTATATTGTATATTTTTCTTATAATGTTTTATAAACATTAAGTTTAATTTACTACCTTATTTTTGGAGTAGTTTTCGTTTTTTCTTTTAAGTCCATTTCTTTCTTTTCTTAGTATTTCTCTTTATTTTCATTAGCTAGAAGCAGCATTTTTCTATTCGCAACACTTGGATCAATTAAAAAATTTTGTTTTTCGTCTTCAAGATGATGGTACGCGAAGCATTTCTAATTGTAAACACCTAATATAAATTGAAAATTTACAAAACCGGCTAAATTTTATAAAAGCTAATTTCCAGTGTCTTACAGATACGATTACTTACATGCAAAATCAAGATATTCACCTAAAAGAGGCGATAATTAAGTCAGAAACCGTTATCGATAATGAAAAGTACGCCTTCTGAATTTGGAAATAAGCTGAGACAAAAAGTTGATGCCATATTTAGCAGAAATCCAGATTTTAATATATTAAAATCTGGATTCTGCACCGAGCCAATTGAAAAATTTATACATTCGAAGTATGATGCACTTTTGTAACATTTTAATCACACACCCATCACCAGTTGTGATGTGTACAGGACAGTTTCTATTTTTGAAGACGTTTTAACATCTAAAATAACTAATTTAATACAGGAACACATTGAATCAATTTTAGTTGTTCATAGTAATGTTTTCCACTTTAAATGTTTCACAGAAAATACATAGTTTTGCCGAGAATACATAGTTTTGAGTTTTGTTCTTTGTAAATTATTTTTATTCAAAATTCGATACGCAATTCGCTTGTCAGCATTACTTTTGTTTCAGCTGTAGTTGCTGCCGGTTACCAAACCGTTTATTACATTCTCTCTGTTGTGCATTGACAGATACATATTAACTGCATATGTAGGTATGTGCCACTTCTGCAGCGAACCACACATATCAAATTGTTCGAAACTAACGGATCGCTTACAGAAACAAACCTATTGCGAAAACAAGGTAAACGCCTATGGGCTATGAATCATCAATCGCTCGAGTCCGCTCTCTGGTAATAATAAGAAAAGAACCTCGTATATTTCCTAATAAATAGTTGGAAATCCATGAAGAAATGCTTAAATTTAGAAAACAATTAAAAATAACAGAGAAGGAACCTTTAGGCATATTTTGTCAAGAATATAACATACTTCTTTAAATTCCAGTGTCTTCCCTTGCAATTGGAAACTTGTTTACGTTTTTCAACATTTAAAACTGGAGATCTCTTGGATAGAAAATAATCGCCCGATATCTATATTATTTAACGTTTCAATAATATTATTATATAAAATATATTATTTTCCCGGAAGCAATTGTTTCACTAGTCCAAACTCCTGAACCTTTCTCCATAAACACTGATTAAAGTGGAAATTGCAACCGTTTAGCTTCGAATTCGGAAAACATTCTCTGTAAGCTGATATTGCAGCAATTTCAAAATCCATTTTAAAGATTTTCGGATAAAAACCGGGAATATTTTCTTTAATGAGGGAAAACAGTTTCGTATATGTGGATTTCTTTCGATTAGGGAGTAATACATATAACGCTGGCTTAACTCTGGTTTCTCGGTCTGTACTACCCAAGTCTACATGCAATGAATATAACTGGTGAAACAGTTTATTGCAACTTTTAAAAGTGACATCTGCAAAAACGATTTTTGCTCTTGAAAGCGATTCTATAGCGAGTTGGCTTGCAAAGCATATAATTCTTTCATCAGTTAAAGTATCAAATAACACAAAGTTATGTCCATCCTCAAATAGTACCAAGTTTTCTGGAATTAAAAGTTCAGTTTGTGTTTTAGGTGAAACTGGTACACCTAGAGCTTTATTTCGTTGACGATATAAAGTAGATTTCATTGATGTATAATCGAGCATTTCCGTGACAAATTGAAACCCGGAATTGTTGGATTGATGGAACTCTTCTTCAAAAATTTTTGGTATTGATGTCAGTTCTTCCCTAGCGCGCTTTTTACAGTTGGATTTGCATTTTTCCACATCTGTGTAGGCTGCATTCGGAGCTTTGGAACAGTTGTGTTTACCTTCATACATAATTGCTTTATCTTCCGTATCAGTAGTTATACTGCCACTGCATTCCTTGTTATTGTTGGAATTCACGCATCTCCAGTTCTTCGTACCACTTTTGTTTGTCCTTGTAAGACAATATTTATATCCCTTATAGAGGGCTTGCCATCTTCCTTTGCCACTTTCGATAAATTGAAGAATATCCATGTTGCACTTATAACTCACACTCACAAAATCGGCTGTGTACTTGTTTAGAACTTAATAACGACTACACCTTAATAACAACTACAGCTTAAACCAGCCATTAGTCGGGGCGAGGGAGGGGGGGGGGAGATAAGAAGAATAGGTATGCTAGTAACATATCCAAAAATGTGATTCTAATGGAGTAATTTTCCATACGACTTTATTAAATGAATTTTTAATTATATCATGAGATAAGAAGAATATGTATGCTAGTAACATATCCAAAAATGTGATTCTAATGGAGTAATTTTCCATACGACTTTATTAAATGAATTTTTAATTATATCATGAGATAAGAAGAATATGTATGCTAGTAACATATCCAAAAATGTGATTCTAATGGAGTAATTTTCCATACGACTTTATTAAATGAATTTTTAATTATATCATGGGTCAATTCATCTTACGGTCAGTAATGAGACTATTACCTAAATAGATTGGGTTCGTTTCACAAAATAAAATGATCGCAGTCAGTTATGGCACCGAAACAGGTAAAAATTTGTTGCGGTCGGTAATAAGACGGTCAGTTATGGGACTACCCCGTCGCAGTACCCTAAAAGTTCTCTAACTTTATAAGTGATTCACTGGAATTTGATAAGCAGGTGGACGCACTTTACTCGGAATTTCGTAAAGCTTTCGACGCTCTGCTAATTCATAAGCTCTTTCTATATGAGATTAATATCGCTTTGTTATTATGGATACGCTTTCACCCAGGGAATAGACTGCAAATAGTCACTGTTTATATACTCTGAACAGTCATCTTGCACCGATTTCATTCTTGCGATTTGTGAATGATTTATGCTATTTATTCAGAGTATTTTTATGGCATACGCAGATAACTTGAAGCCTCTATCAGTGTAATAGCTCTAGACATGAATGACTTGATACAGCGTGACCTAGTAAACTAGTTATCTGATGTAACGATAACAATATGAGTTTTATCGCCTCCAAGTGCCGTGTAATTACTTTTTCGAAAAGTTCTTCTTCGATTATCTTCAACTACTCTTTAGGCAGTGCGCTGTTACAGAATGTTACATAGTCTTTTCAGTTTTCATCCTCACATCGATGTCGTTGGTTACTCGATCGTTCGATAAACTGCATATACTATGATTTTACAAACGTCGTAGCAAATACCAGATAGTTTAATTCCATAGTGTTACACTACTTACGTATATATCAAGAATGTTTTTAATTATATTTTAAATTATAGTCCCAAATATATCGAATTTAAAATATTAATTCTTCTAGCCATTTTTGTGTGTATTTCGTATTACAATGGAAACCTTTGTTTGTATCGCTCTGGTTAAAACGGCCCTTCCGAGAAATTATCTTTCTAACGGTAAGTCCATGCATTTAATATTCTCTCTTTTTTGGGAATCACACACATTTTATTTTAAATTTAAACATTAATTAATTACGTACGACTTCTCTTCTAATTATTTCTCAATTAGTAAGTTGATTTATAATCGAGCTATTTTTCCTACATGTCGATATTATACAGACCATATACTGACATATTTTAATAGCCACGTTTAAATTACTATTGTGAACTTCATCTAAACTGCTTCATGTGAGATATCATTTGAAAGCTTTTTTGCACAAGGAATGTTTCAATTATGTTTATTTCGTCGACATCGCAATTCTTTGGCTCGCATCTTTAATTACACAGGCCTACAAAAAAAAAATTTTTTTGGTGCATCTCTGTTTGTTTGAATAGTCGATAAAGTAGGTAATGTACAGTATATTGACATACGTCATTTTAACTCATCAGCTCTAATTTACCTACTACCCTCATTGTGAATTGTTGTCGGTCTTGTTATGGTCTTGTTCGTAACTAGTCATTATTACAATATCATCGATAAAGTTTGTGTTACTATTTCATAATGGCTAGTACGTCCAGACGTTGTGTTAACGATCCTGATATATTTTGTTATGTTTGTGGTGAATACATACTGAAAAATCAGCGTAAATCGATTACAAACACAGTGCGTCGTTTGTATTTTGCTTACTTCGGTATTGAAATTCTACACCAAGATAAAGTATGGGTGCCTCATAGTGTTTGTAAAATATGCGTTGAACATTTGCGACAATGGGAGAGAGGGAAACGTAAGTCTTTGAAGTTTGGAGTGCCTATGATATGGCGAGAACAAAAAAATCATTATGACGACTGTTACTTTTGTATGATTAATATAGTGGGCATCAACAAAAACAATCGCCATAAATGTAAATGCCCCAATATTTCTTCAGTACAAAGACCTGTTCCTCATTCAGAAAATGTTCCAATACCAACTTTTCACCAAGTAGTGCAGCAATCTCAGGAGGATGAAGCTGAAATACCTATTATTTGAAATACCTATATGATGACTTTCAATACTGCGGAATAACATCAGATCCTAAGCCATTTTCGCAGAATGAGCTTAGTGACCTCATCAGAGACTTAGATCTTTCGAAGGAACGTGCTGAGTTACTAGCGTCAAGATTAAAAGAAAAAAATTGTCTTTCCTCAGATGTTCGAGTGTCTACATATCGCACGAGAGAGGGAAAGTTATTGAAGTTTTTTTCATCTGATGAAAATTTTGTGTATTGCTGTAATGTGAGTGGTTTGCTGGCTTTCATGGGTTTAACGATCTATCAGCCCAATGAATGGCGTCTCTCAATTTGTTAAGGCTCTCGATAGAAATGGTCAATGTTTCCAGTTTATTTCTCACAAATTTCCTGGTTTAAGTACTGAAAAACTAAAAGCAGGTATCTTTGATGGACCTCAAATACGTAAATTGATGAAAGACACAACTAATTTTGAGACTTGTATGAATGATGTGGTGAGGCTTGCCTGGCAATCTTTTGTAGCAGTTGCACAAAATTTCCTCGGAAATCATAAGGCTGACAACTAAGTAGAACTAGTGGAGGAAATGCTGGTGCGATTCAAAGATTTAGGCTGTAATATGAGTATAAAATTACACTATCTCAATAGTCATCTACATCATTTCCAACACAATTTAAAAGATCTAAGCGAAGAACAAGGGGAACATTTCCACCAAGACCTAAAAACAATGGAGAATAGATACCAAGGAAGGTGGGACAGTCATATGATGGCTGACTATTGCTGGGGAATCATGCGAGATTGCCCGAGTCAGTTTCATTCTAGAAAATCACTCAAAAGACAATTTCTTGATGTTTAATGTCAATAAAATATATATTTTTTCGTGAATTGTGTTTTTGTTTCTCGGGAACTAGAGCTGACAGAAGAAAACGGTTAACATTTTTGATATCGCCATGTAAGACATACTTAAAATCGGGTCTAAAATCTCCAGCACCAAAATGGTTGTAGGCCAGTGTTATTTCTTAATTCTTAGACATCCTTATATTTGCAACATTATTCGATATCGCCCAAACTGGGTCGTAAAACCTACCGCCTTCAACCACCAGTTTTCTACGACACAAAACTCATGCCTCTTCGGTTCCCGACTTTCGTAAGATACATATCCTCTTACTCCACGTGCTAACCAAGTGTACACCGAAAGGCTCCGTTCGGCAATTTCCTTTTTGTTTTCTACATGTTCGGCCGCGAAATGTTTTAAAGGTAACTCTCTATTGTTCAATACATATATTATCTTTTTACTTACATTCACAGTAATTGAATTTAACTACTGTCCAGTGTGTATTTATTATGTGTGTTAATTTATATACTTATAGCCTTTTATTTAACCACTTTAATATACTTCGAATCGCAATTTCGTTCTTATCTAAACATTAAATAAACTTTAAAAACAACGTTGTTGTGTTTTATTTCAATTAATAAGTTGTAATATATTTCTTTCAACAGACTATACACGTCCTGAGGTTTCCATGCATTACCATCGCACCATCTATTATCATTTACATTATTGTTAGGACGCTACAACTAGCCCGGAACGAATGAACACAAGCCACAAGCGTACATCTTGATACAACTGTTAAACCAATCCACGAGTACTGCTGTCACTTATCCCCCTACTTATATCTCTACTAAATAACGCATTCTAACAGAATGGAACGTGTACAAAGGAATTCAATAAAATTTATTTTATTCAAATTACATATTAATAAGGATTATCTAAGTTAATGAAAGATTGAGTATACTGAACATAAAATCTAATGAATCTCATCGTTATATGTCTCGAAAACAAGATACCGTTTAATTTGCAGTTATTTTAATTACCCTAATTTGTTAACATCTGCAAACTTCCCCTTCCTAACTTTTTACTCTCGTCTGCATAGTGAATTTTATATACCGTTTCATAAGACTGAGTATGGCCAGCACAATCCATTGGATGGTCTATTAGTACTTCTCAATTTAATACCGCAGATACGAGGGGAATTTTTTATGTTATCTGCCTAGCTATGAAAACAATATGCTATCGTACAATTTTCTTACGTCAAATTTCTGTTACATTTTATAGCGCCATCTCCAAGGTTGATTCGAATCGCTTAACATTTTCTACTCTTATATTCGTTTAAAAAAAAGAACATGAGTGATTTGAAATTTGAACACAGAAGCGTCACAAAATTTTTATCAAAAAAAGGCAGTAGTCCGAAGAATATTAATGCCCAAGCTACGATGTAAGGCAACGTGCTTAGAGCTGAATGGTCACTGGGGTATATGTGGTCTCGAACGTTCCCCGGCGGCACCCCCTTGTATTTACGCCTTGTGCCCGTAATGGAAGCTCTGCGGGCATTGACTTCATACTTCTTCCATACTCGTGGGAATTAAATGAACCGAGACAAAAAACAAAAATTTAAAAAGATGGAGTCTGAAGAGAATCCAAAACCTAAGGAGTCTTCAGAGACTCCCTTGGCAACTTGGAGACTGATGAGACTCCAAAAAACAAAACTGAAACGCAACGGACCGAAACTGAGAACGTTGCGAAAACATAGGGTACACCCAAGGAAGAAAACATATTTCCGGGGCACAAAGAAAGAAATTAAAGAATATGAGAAAACAGGGGGTGGTTACGAGTAAAATAAGGCTCCCCCTTTCCCAAAAATAACCTCAGGGAGAACCTAAGCCAACAGGGGCCATTAAGCGAACCGTGTCGGCTAGGGGCACTCCTGAGGATAAAGTAACTAAGCGCACGAAGTTTTCTGCTTCGGGCGTGAGTTACAAAGCAGCTCTTAAAGGT